>ML788827.1:173589-236142 GCA_009831015.1 Picea engelmannii
AAAGTAATAAACATATAACATTAAAATAGATAACTAATGAATTCAAAAACAACGTGTTAGATTGCAAAACATAATCAACATTTGGATTATTTTCATTTGAAAAGAATGATATATACAAAGTCAGACTAGTAGATTTCATAGAGTTGTATTATGTACCTTGATCATTTGAACAATGGTTGCATAGCTTTGGGCCATCGATTTTGTGTTGTTAATATGTACTTGTCATGTCGTTTAATGCTTATCTGTTAAAGGGAAACACGATTTGGAAACAAGATGATCTTATTTATTTATATTTGTTAACACCATCACTTGATGTAGTTAGTGTTATAGAGCAACAAGAAGAGAAAGAAAGGAAAATGTTGAAATCTAGTGCACAATGGCTTGTTTTTCTAGATATTTCACTCTATTAGAGATTTCTAACATTAAAATTCGGTACTTATCAAGTTTTGCATGCTATTGGCTTGGTGATGCTCAACTCATGTCATGTTGGGAAGTCATAAAGATTCCATGTTGAATTGTGAGCGTTGTGAATGTGGATAGGTTGTATGTTGGCACATTGCTTGAGTAAGTGAAAACCATCTATTTGGGTTGTTTTTGCAACATTGGAAAAAATTTGGAATGAGTAAGGTCATATTGGAGGTAGCAGCTGAATTTGATATCTATTTATCTAGGTTGATGATTCTTTTGTGATTTGGATTCATATGGACTAGTGAAGTGTGGGCGTGCTTCATCCTGTATTCCATAAATTCAAGGAGTATCTCTTCGAGTTCCAACAACTAGAACCTTGCCCAATTACTCAGGTACTTGCAAATCAGATGGAAGGGGTAATTGTTCCAACAGAAATGCCTAACGACATCCTCTTGTCTGGATCAACTTGGTTGATAACCAAGAAGATCAAGACAACTGCAATTGATAGAGAGGGTAATCCACAAAATGGATTTTTTTGTTAAGAAAAAGGTGTTGATCCATGGAAAAACGCATAGTATATGTTGACAAAGAGAGTTGACGAACCATAGGAACTTCAAAGAAAAGTTCAAGAAATTGTTTGGAGAGGCTAGGGACCTTGGTCATCGACTGTACATTGGGTCCCCTTCACAATAGTTTTCTTCTCAGTGCAAGTCAACATGAGAATGGCATCATGGGGCTACAAGCGATCTGCATGAACTATTATCTTTAGCAAATCACATGTTTTCTAAGAGAATCCATGGATGTGGGGAGTTTGTGGTTGAACTATGGTTCATGGAATAAATAGACATGGTGGGTGGGTGGCTGGTATAACTGCTCAATTGATAGCTAATGGGAGCTCCATTTGTGGATAAATGTGAATTGGATGGGAATATTATGTCCCTAGAAAGTGGTATAAATAATACAAAATAAAACATAAAATTTTCGTGGTGATGTTCCTATTTTTGGGCTGGATCCATGCACTAGTGTCCCTGTATTTGTACATTGTAATTCAGATCTAGGTTCCTTTAATGTTGTATGTAGTTCCAATGATTCATCGTACTCCTAGTGGCCTTTTCATAGTGTGGGGTAATAACTATATAGGCATGGTGTATGCGTGTGATATGGCTATATCAGATTTCTTGATGCTTTGATAGTGTGAAACACTTTGTAGTTCGTGTGTCTCTTGTGTAGGAGAGCCTTCATTTCCAGTGTCATATGTATTGCATAAGTCTTCCCATGTAATATGATATCTGTAAATCTGTTGACTTGTCAGGTTTTCTTGTAAATGGCTAGGTAAATAGGATTTTGAGAACAATTTTTCTGAGAAATGGTTACATATTGAGTTAGTGCATCATTTGCATGGGTGATGTCTATAGCTTCAAAATGAGTCATCAATTTACAATGCTTGTCATCTAGAAACTTCCTCAAAGTTAATTTCCATGTTATATCCTTTAAGTTTATCAAGGAAATTTGTCCATGGAACTTCTCTAAATTGTCTCTAAAGAAATATTCTTATTGGAATACGTATTGCATAGGCTATCCGCACAAGAATGATATTTTCTTTTTCTATCTACTATATGTTTTTTCTTTAAATTAATTTTTACAAACGTGAAAGTTATGAAAATTACATTACCAAGGTCATATTTCTTTAAGGCCAGGTGCATAGGGAATATTTACTGACATTCCCTTTCCAAGCCTAAGTTAGTCACAAAATATGGGGAATTATTAATAGAGGTCATTGGAAATATGATAGAAAACCACAAGACTTACTTCTCACAAGTTCTAATTAGACTTTGTTTTTCACAAAACAAGCAACCATAAATGAATCGATCATCATGCAAATTGCTTGGTTGTCAGAGTATCGACTTGAAGCCATTGAAAATGAAAAGGTGCATAAGGGAAACATTGGTTGATGATTAGTGCTATGATTTATTTTCACAATGGTTGAAAATAGATCTAGCAGTCCCAACTGCAGGAGGAATATACTTATGCAGAGAATGCATGGGAAGAAAATATAGGTGACTAGATTGTGGAGGTGTATCGATTTGCATTTGTTTTATATGTCAGTTTGGACATTGAAAAATTTCAAGGTGCTTGAGGAATTTTCTTCCATATAACAATTATTTAGATCATGTGTTAAATCTTGTACTGGTTGTTATGATAATGTTATGCTCTCCATGTGTGTTTCTCAATGCAGTAAATGTATTCCACCATGTTATATTTCTTTTATAGTGCCATAGGATCATGCAATCACTGTGGCATTGATTGCTACTTGTTGATTCATTTCAATTGCGAGATCTGGATTGAAGTGTCGTGTGAAAATGCATATAGATATTCTAGGAGAAAAGTACAAGTTTGTTGCAGTGGACATTGCTATGTGTCAATGTTCAAAATAGAGTCTGTTACACTTGGAAAATATTTTTCATTTGTAGGCATTTTAACAGTTTAATCTTGTACTTGTCATTAATAATTTTGCAATGCTATGTGTTTTATCATGTGAAATGTGGTTTTCTGTGTTGCATATTTGATGTGCATCTTCCCTAAAAAAACAAAAGACATCCATATGTCAATTTAAACATATTATAGAATATATTGTATTTGTTTTGCTTTCACAAATTCGTTGTTGAAATCAGGAGAAGTTGGACAAGCCAAGGAAGTATGAGCACTAGTGCATTGAAAACATACTCCCAACTATAGATCTGTAGGTAAAATATATTTTGATCCCATGGTACTTGCAGAAATCATGAAAAACATGTGAATCATATTCACCTCCTCTGTTTGATATCAACACTTTAATCTAATGACCATTTTGCTTCTCCACCATTGCCTCGAATTCTCTGAACTTGTCAAAAGTTTATGATTTATTTTCCAAAAAGTACACCCAAGTATTTCTATTGTAATCATCGATGAATGTCAGAAATTAGTAACTTCCTCTTAATGTCTGGGTCTGAATTGGACCAGATAGATATGTATGAACCTGTAATGAGTCAAAAGCTTAAATTATCATAACAGAAAAAAAGTACACACCATGTACAAAATGTGAGCGTGGAGCACAACTCCAATATATATAAGTTACACAATAACTCCTTAAATAATAGGGTAACTCCTTCCAAATAACCAAATACCATTCATACTGCACAATTCACATGTCACCAATAATGAATACGTGATCTCTTATACATAGTTGTTCATAGCTGCACATGAGGCTCATTTACTAGTATCCCAACCCTATTACATATTTATTTACACATTACATGTACATTTAGGCCCATATATTCCCCCCCCTTGTGTTCATATCATATAGATTTGGCCATATATATGGCCCCCTTGGGTCATAACATAATACCCTCCTTTAAAAAGCTTTCACATCAAATCTTTGCAATTAAATGCTTCACATGTGATGAAACCATGTAATATGATTTTCTCATGTTTCTACTTTCATCATGCCATTGTATATGATCTATTCATCCAAGATCAATTTTTTCAATCTTAATCCTTGGTGTCTAGTTGTTGCATAATTTTCTTTCCATTGATTCCATGTATTGTTGTTAAGGCTTCTCCAATTTGTAGTGCTTGTTGGTCTCTGATAATAGCTTGTTGAAGAATAGTTTGGTGATGCTTTTTTCCATTAATATTGACAAGTATTCCATATTATTCCTTGATAATGTTGATATCGACTGATCAAAGTGGATATTTGTGGCCACCCAGCTATTCCAAATGGCTCCTCTTGATAGTTTTAAGTTCAACACGTTCTTTTGTACTTATTTGTAATTGTGGGTTCTACACTTCTAGGGTTCTCTGAATCCATACACATCTTCCAAGTGGATACCAGTGGCCGCCCACCTAATCTAGCTGGCTTATTTTGGAATTTTTCATGTCATCACATCTTTTTATACTTCCAAGGTTCTTTTGGGGCCCTAAGCAATGTTTTGTTTTGTCTTTCCACAGTCAAAATATAGATAGAGTCAGAGTTTGATGAAATAATGTGTATTTATCTAAAATACCTTTCCAATGGGCTACCACACGCCTAAAACAGAGGACGTATGCAAAAGTTACGACCCCAGGAAGCAACTTACCCAGCGGGGCCCACATAAATTTTGGCGTTTTACCTCCTAGGGTTAGGTTTTTGGATGTCTAGGGTTTAGGCATTCATGAGTAATGTTTAAAATTCATTTGGAGCCTCATTGAAGTCATTCTTCTCAGACTAATGCACGTATTAGCCACATCTCTTCTCATATATAGATACCACCATTCGAGCAAGTTGTTTTCAATTATGCAGTTTTACAATTTCAGTTATTTCATTTATTCAATAGAAGTTATTGTTCAGTGGATATATGTTTTTGTTCTCCCTATCTCTGTGTTATTGGATTTAGTCTATTAGTCAGTTCGTTCTGCTCATAAATCCAAATCATTTACCTTCTTGTCTTCCTCGAAAGGTTTCTTAGTAATGAGGGTGTCGATATGGTTGCACTTTTGACGATTTTTCTTCATTCTACATGTGCATTTCCTTTGTATTATTTTCAGAGACAATGGAATTCTCTATCTTCCTTTATTTTTCTTTTATCATTCTATACTTGGAGATAATACCATCATATTTGGCATGTACATATTCTATATGAAGTTCGACTTCTTCAAGTATCTTCTGGTGACCTTATTGAATCTTTTCTTCTTTCTCCTTTTGAAGCTGCAATGTCACCTCGTTTATCAAATTCTGACATCCTTCTTCAACTCTGGATTAAATTTCTGATTTTACCTCATCAGTATTTAGGGATTCCTAAGCCTTCTTGCAAACTTTCTCTTCAACTCTGTTGGGAACTCAACACACCCTAAAATTCCTATGTCAAATTTTACTTTTTGGGTACCACTTGATATTTTGCATTGTCTAATTCGACTTCATTATGAAAAATGTTGCCTTTGCTTATCATTTTTTACTCTCATAAGTCTTCCATAGTTTGCTTGGATCTATGAAAACTCATGAATTAAAAAAGACTTAACACTTAAATAAGGAATCAGTAGCCAAAACACTCTCCCCCAATGTGCTCAAATATTCGGCATCGGAAGGAACTAAAGGATGAAAGAAGATCACTCAAAAAAATGTAGTCGTCGAGCATCGACCTTCATTGACATAGGAAAAAGGAGGTTTTTCTTTCACGACAAGCATCATACAAGCATATCGTCGATGACCGATCCCCTTTGACATCGACAAAAGGAGAAGAAAGTAAATGTTAACGAACAAGGAAATGATATCATCAATAGACGATAGTAGACACACTTAGAAAAATTGGAGTAGACCAAATCACGACAGACATTCAAACCACGCTAAAGTTTTTCTCCGATCATCGACTTCCGAAACATTCTGGCATCGATATTTTTTTAGGATGCTAATGCAAAGGAATCTACACGATAGGTTTATCCCTGAACATTGGGCCCCGATACCTTTTCGGCATCAGTGATACCAGGCTTAGATTAGAGTGTACAACTTGAATAAAGTGTCGAGTTCCACCATTACCCGTGAGCTAAGTCACTGGTCTTCAATGTCACGTGTCCCAAGCCAGTTGTACCTCATTCGCACCATACGACGAAGTCGATCTACGTCGAAGTTTTTTCACAGAAGAATATCGATGAAAAAACTCATAACACCTTGCCGATCCCTGATCCACCCAATAGGAAAGAGACATGATGGGACGTTTTAGCACTAGATACGTTGCAATCTGGAGCATTTAAGGTACTAATTAATTCCAAATCTCTCATTAGTTCCTAATTCGTGCCCGAATCAAAATGACCGTTTGAATTTACCGATACAACACATCACCCTCTGCGCCTCCACCTCCAACCCACTATGAATTAAATTGGATAGATTCAACGGTAGATTCGTTTGAATTTCACTCATCACCCAAATTAATTGCTAATATGACCGATAAGTTTTTTCCGTTAAATATTTTTGAGCCATTGTAAACAAGATCATTCTGTGTGCAAAGGATTTCATAAAATCCAGAGAGCGGATGATCAATTCAAATGCTTCCAAGCCCCCTCGTGAGTATCAAAATACAAAGTTTTGGAAGCATTACAGGTATGTACCAGTCTGGATTTTTTGTGTTTTTGCTTCAAATATACATTAGTATCCAATATCTCTCTGTGCACGGGCCCTAAAAGATTTTATTTTGGTGTGCAGGAACAATGCCTCCAATAAATCCAAACAGTAGGTGATCTCCGAGAGCGCCTATGGAACCAAAGGTGGGAGGAGGCTCATCTCGAGGGCCAACAAAACAATTAGAATTTGCTCCTAAGTCAGAACCAGTTATCAAAATATACACCAAAAAGATTTATTTCTCAACCTCCAGCCTTTGGAGACATAGAGGAAAATACAAGGTGAAATGTGGTACTCCCGCACTGTGGAGAACTCTTCAAGAATATCATCTGGGAAGAATTCCCAGAATATAACCCGCACAATGACCCTGACATGAGAAAGATCGACGATGAATTTTTTCCAAATATCTGACTGTCATGCTTGCACATGGTAGTGAGAAGGACCCCAATGTTCCCTTGTATATAACTACTACAATGGATCATCAACCAAACAGACACACAGAAGTTATTGATCATCGATGAAAATGGTGAGTGTGTCAGGCTCTTCCTTCCGATAGAGGTGCAGAATTATTACAAGCTCAGAGACCCGGAAGAACAACTGAACACCGATTTCATCGTCAAATTTTATGAGCACCACGACAGTGGCTGGGTGATGTCTTCATGGTGGTGAGAGGATAAAAATTACACAAATTGGACCTTCATCTGGGACCAAATGACCAACTTAAGGGAGTCGTATATCTATCTAATGTCCCTCATCTATTAGTTGTATGGGGAGAAAGATTGCTCCAGTTTTTCGGAGGTTTGGATGCCTCTATATTACACTGTAGCCATTTATGGGAGAGGTTTTAACTGGGGTTCCATCATTTCCAAGTAGTTGAGCATTTTCATGCAACACGCTCAGACGCTGAAAGAAGGAGAGACTCAATCCTTCTACATGGCTTCTTATTTATTTGACGTCATCTATGCCAGATTTTTTTTTTCTAGAATGAAATCGAGTTGGCATGTCTCGGAACTCCCATTCCACATATATTTCAGCGTCTTATGGGAGAAAAGGTACAAAAAATCCTGCTCCCTCATCTGCGATGAATTCTTCACCCACATTCATTAAATTCTTTTCAAGAAAGAGTGTCCAAGACTATCGGTTGCGGCCAAAAAGATGATATCAAAGGTTGGTCACTGGTATCTGGATGAGCGCAATACTTATATCAGGGTTTTCGAGGCCACCGAGGCACCAAACATTTTACCCGTGCATGTTCTTGATCGACTAGTGGTAGGAGAGATATGCTACCAGACTATCCTGCAAGGTTACAACACTTCCCTAGTAAAAGACAAGAAACGGGGATTTATACCTTATGGATTCCATATAGGTTTCTACCTAGTAAAAGACACCACTCAAGCCAATCAGGAAGGACTGATCCAATCATAGTTCTGATTCCAGACCGTTCGTTTCCTCAAACATGACCCAAGGGGTTTAGTCTCGAAGCACGCATCACACGTGTCATCTTGTTGGTCTTACGCTCATGACAAATTTGAAGACTAGGTCTTCACCGAAAATGCCCAAGACTGGGAGGAAGTGGTGGCAAGGATGTCTAACCCCAGAATGACCAAGTTCAAATCCATGAGCCTGGATGAATAGGCATAAATCATAGAAAAATTGGTTGAAGGATCCCTCAGAGCCAAAGAGGAAATGGTAGTGGCCGAAACAATAGAGATTCCCCTGGTAGCCCCGATACAAGAAATAAATTTCCCTAAGGCTCAGGACACGTGAGAGATAGGGTTACTCACATATGAACATGACTATCAGATAATGGACCAGATGTGAGATAATACAGACCTCATCAGGATGCCAGTGCTCCCTGCCGACAACCCAAATGAAAGCTAGATAGACCCAAGCAGCCCTGAACTGATAGACATCGATGAAATCATCGGGTTAGACGACCCTAAATTCACAACACCACCATCTGAATCATCGATAGGTGTTTCATCTCTACCAAATATATTTGGGGTATCAACGGAAACAAGTACATCAGACCCCCTCCGCGAGTTAATAAATATATATGACGATGATGAAAGCCCAGAGGTATCTCTTAGGACCCTTATTCATATAGAATAAGAAAACGAACATGAGAAAACATCTTCTCCTATTCCCGATGACCAAATTCAATAGGTCCCACAGAAAGAGAAAGTAGTCGAGAGTGTCCTAGACATGAAGATGCCCGATGAGATGGAGACCTAAACAGACAGTCTGAAGGACGAGTTAGGGTCGGACGACCCAAAGGAGGAAGCCCTGCAATAATAAATCAACACTTCAACTGTTGATATAAAGGTAAGTATCGATTCTATCCCTGACGCCTCTATTTCACTCGGTACTCAAACCCTTGATCAGTGACAGACAGAAGTCGAAGCTTCAGAACACTATGAGGAATTTCAAGAACCCAACATTGAACAAGTGTACACCAACAAAATTCTGGGAAACACACTCAAATGGAGGGATTAACAGATTCTTGAACCCATGGACGAAGTAGCCAACATACATGCCATATATTATGATCAGAGGAAGAAGGCTATAGTCTAGAGAACCACCAAGAAGAGGAAGATCACTTTAGATCACTCCATCCTCATCACTACTGAGGAACATCTAATCAACATAGAACATTCTAAGACATCCTAACTCATTGACGCAGGGATGGAAATTACAGATGCCAACCTATACAGAGCTAAAAGAAATGAAAATGAGTTGGTCGTCGCCTTAAAGGAATTGGAACATTTGCGCCACTTTGTGAAGTATTACCAGGACACCACATAGGTCATGGTGTACCTAACAAATGAATTCAAGGAGGCCTACGACAAGTTCAGAGATGAGTTACACCTATTCACAGCAAGGATAGTCGAGCTCCAGGAGGACACCCTAATGGCACTTGCAACATGCAAAGATATGGAGCGGTGGTACG
The DNA here is from genome assembly GCA_009831015.1 of Picea engelmannii. Lineage (NCBI taxonomy): Eukaryota > Viridiplantae > Streptophyta > Pinopsida > Pinales > Pinaceae > Picea > Picea engelmannii. The sequence continues at coordinate 183,075 of ML788827.1, forward strand.
GGAAAGCACATTAATCCGTAGAGAGAATCGACTACATTGGTGTATCCCAACAGGTCGGAGACAAAGAAAAACATGACATTCGGGTGTTTAACGAAAGCAGTCTTGATCACATAAAGAAATCAGCTGAGTACTGGGTAAAAATGGCTCGGGAACCCACCGAGAAATCCAAGAGAAATGGGCCAGGTGTGAGAAAAACTGGCTCAAAATAAAAAAGGAAATGAAGGATATCAGACTCCGCAAGTTTGACACACCTGATGACTTAAATGACTTGCGCGACATAGTCAAATCACACATTGAGCAAGACTCAACATGGACCGAAGAACTAGCAAAGGTGAAAGACACAATGCTAGGTCAAGTGCGATAGTTTATGGAACATCTGATCAAAGCTCGGGCTATGCTGCAACAATTAAGTACCAGTCTGGTGAAGTATCGGGCACATGCAGTAGAGATCATAGATATTTACGCAGCCCTGCTGGAACATCATAGATTCCCATACCCCAATACCTGCAAGGCATTGTTCATCTAGTGGTCGGAGTATGATAAGAGTCACCCTTTTAAAGTGATATCTTGAGATGACTCTTAGACAAATTGATAGGAAAGAACGCCACGTGGTGAATTTTGTTTTATTTATCTGCACTTTAGCCGTTATTTTCAGCTAATTTTATGTTATAAATAAGAGCATCGACCGATTAGTTAGAGGTCGATGGTTGTTTCAAGAAAATCTCATTTTTGGTTTTGTTAAGAATGATTTTGGAGTTTCCTTTAATTGAGAAGTCCTTCTGGACCAGAGACAAGTTTATTTTTTCATCAAATGCATGTATTATTGGATGTGAAGAAGAATTATTTCCTATTCCATCTCATGAATGGATACAGTAACGAGTAAGAGCTATTAAATCTATTGATAAGTTATCTAATGCAATGCTTTAGAGTTCATCCTTAATGATGAAAATGAATCTTTGTGTTAGTATGTGATTAATGAATAGAGTTGAGAAAATTATTTTTCTTACTGTTGTTTATCACATGCATGTTTTCTTATGATAATTCATATCTCAGTCAGTAACTTGAATATTCAGATGTTTAATGTATTAGTACTAAGCCTGTGGTATACGATCATTGTTTTCATGCTAGTGTGTAAGGGTTATCCCAAGACCAACCTCTCCTCCAGTAGTTTGAGTTTGTTCCCATTTGTTTCCTAGTTGGTTTATTCCGACTTTCCATCTTACCTCAGTCACACCAAAAATAAAATAAGAGGCCTTCACAAGAAAATGTAAATCATGTCGTGCTTCATCTAGTACCTTAGTCAAGGATATACCACCAGTTAAAAACTTCACCATTCAATTAAATACCTACCAAAGAAGGAGTCTTGCAATTTTTCCTTTTCATTTTCAACCATTCCCTAGGACCAATTTCATCTTTATCTTCATCTCCACTAAATATAGGTATTGTCATTGGTTCTTAATTGAGGTATACTATAATACTCAACTTACGACTTCAATATATTAAGGATAGTGATCTAAATTATCTGTAATCCTTGCTCCAATATAATAATATATGTTTTCCCTTTCTAATGGTTTTTGAATTAGCTCAATCGGACATACCAATCAAAAGTTATGATAGCTTTAAGTGACATACCTTTGAAAAAAATGATTTGGAGTTTGTCCTCCTAGCCGAACTTCCTTCTGATGTATCTCTATAACTTAGGCCCTTTTGAGTCTGAAATTGCGACCTATAGTTCTATGAAATGTCTTCCTTCCAATTCCACACGTCTGACTAAAATTGGATGTGTCAAATAAAAGTTCTGATAACTTTCCAAAACCTTGCTTATTTTTTGTCTTTCCAAGAGAGTGAACTTGTACAACGTGCCATTTGAACATTATTTGATTTCTATTTCTGCAAATAATATCGGAAATACTATGGTCTGTACTTGTTCCAACTGAATTTTTCTCATAGAATTTAGATCTTCTATGAAGAAGTTATGATTGTTTTACCTAGACACATGTTTTATAATAGTTACAGGACTATTCAAAAACCTTAGATTGCACAGATTCTATCACCGAAATTACAATGAACCAGAAGCTTAAATTCATACCATATTTACTCTGATAAGTATTCTCAAATTCCACTATGTTTCATCTTTTGAAGTGGCTCCTAGAAAATTTTATAGAGAAAATTCCAAAATGACTTTATTGAGGAAGAAAAACCCTAGGATCGATGCTCTGATACCAAATGTCATGAGCCAAAATATTAAATTATCATAACTGAACCAACTCCAATGGTTCATTTTTCTCTATAAGACACCCATTTAGGAAAACTATCTCTGTGTTGATTTTCTAGAATGCATCTCTCACATGAACTAGTTGGTTCTTGAATGGGAGGCAAACCTTCAACCATTTTTTTCTAATGCAAGAATTTTAGACCACCGAAATGTAGATGACCAAATCTAATATGCCAAAACAAAAAATCTTATGAACATGTTTCCTTTTTGGCAAGAGAGACATCTCTTCTATCATAATTCATGGAAAGAGGATATGTTCTATTCTTTGTCACATTCACCCTAGCAATCAACATCTTACTGGGAGGTTTATCATAAATGAAACAATCATTCCCCTTAAATATTACATCATACCCTTCTTTAGTAAGTTGGAGAACACTAATAAGATTATATTTCAAACCTGGGGTATAATACACATCTAGCATGTGCCTTTTATTACCTTCTTTGGTTTAGATGTTGACCATTCATTTTCCCATGACTATTAGAATATTGTCTGACCCTAACTTGAATTTAGTCCTTATTGAATCATCTAGATATGCAATTAATATTTTGTCTCATGTCATATGATTACTACATCCACTATCTAACAATAAAATATCATTAGAAGTCTGTTGAGAAGCATTACATGTAAGAAATAAAGACTCTTCATCGTTCATAGTGGTGTTAGAATAATTTTCATCTTGTTTAGTAAGATCATCCGTCTTCTTCCTACGCTCATGTGCATAATGACCTAGCTTGTTACAATCTAAACATTTAACTTTAGATTTGTCATACCTTTTATTTGGTTGTGAGCTTATGCTATTGCTCCCCCTTAATTTATGAGGATTTTGATTTGGTCTCCTTTCTTTCTTTGAACTATCCCTTTGCTTGTTTCTTTTGTTTCTTTGGCCCTTTCCTTTTGACTTTCATTTAAGATCAAAACTTGAGATATGAATGCATTTTCCAAGGAATTATCATATGTGTTCATCCTAGATTCATGGGATAACAAGGATCCCAACAACTCATCTACTGATAGTTGTTCCAAGTCCTTAGACACTTCAATGGCTATGACCACTGCACCAAAAATCTTAGGTAAGGTTCTAAGAACCTTCTCTTCCACTCTCTAATCTAGAATCTCTTCATCATTCATCCTTAATTGATTTATTGTGCTCATGAATTGAGTCATGTACTGGCCTACTAACTATGACTCCTTCATCTTAGTATTCTCAAAATTCTTTTGAAAAATTTACAACTTCGTTGTCTTTACCTTTGTAATACCCTGATTGTTGGTCTCTATGATGTCCCATGTTGTATTTGAGATTTTTTCCACTAATATCTTGGGAGAAATCCTTTCATCTAAGACGTTTTGAATAAGGTAGATTGATTTTTTATCCTTCTTCCTCCTATCTCTGAGATGTTCCTTTTGAGAATTGGTCAAAGCTCACTCAATTGTGTGATCAGATGGTTGTTGTTATAACCCTAATTTGCACCAGACATGCTTCCCTGGCATCAGGCCATCTCATATTCCTTCTTTACAAAGCCACTACTGAATAGCTCTTCTAAAAAAATCCCTTTTTAAAGGTACATGCTAGATGAACCACTACATCCCGCGTGTATATACACTATCCATGCTAGCTGACCCACTACAACCTGCGTGTAGCTACAAAAGCATGAAAATGTAAAGTTGATGATGGAACACACAGTTTTGGGTAAGTTAGCTAAACCTTTCGGCCATGCATATCCAGTCATTCAACCAAATACCTAGCCCTTTCTAGCCTATAAAAGCAGGGGTAGGGGTCCCATTTGAAAGGAGGAAAATCATAGTAAATAAACTCTACCCAAATTTGTATTCCCCTTTGCCCAAGATTCTGCAACCATTTTGTAATTTCAATGAAGAAGAGAAGCAAGTGTGTTAGCAGTTGGTGCACATTAAAAGAGGAACCCAGGACCAAATTCGTGGAGCAGTGGTCATCTTCATCATTGTAAGTTTCTTTAGTGAAATTAATAATAAAGAAGTACTTTTCCCATCCCACCATATGAGGTTTTCATTGTTTATTGCGTACATGTTGATTAAATCTCTAACCCATTAATCCGTAGATCAAATGCACGTGGAGTTCTTTGTTTGTCTTTTGTGAAGGCAGGTCATCCTTGGGAGGAGAGTTACATTCAAAGAGTGACCAAGTGTGAAGAGGGATCGATATCAAATGTCGGAAATAAGGTATGTTCACTTGATCTTCTTAACTGTGTATTTTCTTAAGAATAATGAGGATTAGGCCGGGTTTTCTAGGGATACTTTTTTGGTAGTTTTAAATTGGTTTCATCACCTTTTCCTCCATACAAGTATTCCCTGCTTTCTTTTCTTAGCTGCTTTTTATTTTTCAGAAGTCACAGAAGTACACGCAGCCTGTATAAGGCTTGCATCCGTGTACATGTGCCCTTCCTTCACACATCTCATGTGCACACGCTAGCTGATGAAGTGTCAGTCGCGTGTCTGAGTTCAGAATTGTTTTTGGTTAGAGAGGCAGTCATCCTCTCCCCTATCAGAAGTGATCCTTCTCAGGGGTTTTCTAGAACTCATTCCGGTCTTTGTTGTTGTAGTTTGTATCTTAGGTACCACCTCAGATTGGTTTTGTTCTATGAAATTTTCCTTGAACTGTTTTTCTTTTCTGACAAAGTAAGTTTCTGAGTCTTCAAGAGATTTTGGTTCTCAATACTAGTAGTCTCTACTAGTGCTTGATTTCTTGTATTTTCATTTTTGAAGAGTTGCAGAGGTACACGTGGCATGCATAAGGTCTGCATGTGTGTACACGTGCCCTGACCTTACACAGCTCGCGTGCACACGCTAGCTGTTGAACTATCATTTGTGTGGTTGTTGAGAAAATTTGTGTTTAAGGAGAGGCAGTAATCCTTTTCCTTGTCAAAAGTTATACCTCTCAGGGTTCTTAGTCTCCGTCATAGCAGTCGACAACTTAGGTTTGATCACAGCAATAACTTTCTTTTAAATTTAAAAAGTTTTCCTCAAAATTTTTCTTTCATAGGGTTTTTAGACAAGTGTGAGAGTCTGCTTTCATCAGCTTGTGTATTATTTTTAGTAACTCTTTACGATCTGCACTTAGGCCAGAGGTTTTCTTGTTCTTTACTTGTCGTCATTTTTCCTTTTTGCTTTGCGAGCATTAAATAAAAAAAAACACTCTTCTATTTCTTGGTTTGGTTAAGTAGTTATTGGTTTGGATTAATAACTAGGAAAAGTTTTTCTTTCATAAGTTATTGGTTGTTTACTTAATACAATAAGTAGCTCATAGTCGAGTGAAATCCTATTTTGGGTTGTTGTTCAAAGATCTTAGAAAAAATGTTAGTTAGAAAAGTTGATTAAAAATGTTGTCAGGAAGAAGTTATTTTGTTTCCAGCTTTCCGTTTATCTTTTCTTTCTTCTCTAAAAACATCACTAGTTTCACTTTCATAACCATTGACTTAAGACAATCCCTAAAAAATTAACGATTAACTAAAATCAACTAGTCTAGGCTAGAGCCTTGATTTAGGTTGGAGAGGAAACTCTTCAAGGTTGCAAAACATACATAAGAGTCTTTGCTAGCAACTGTTAAAAGTCCAATATCATGAAATTTATATGGTACCCCCCACTAACACAGCGGATAAACACGAGGTCGTGTGTGGAAAGGTAGTGGAGATAACCCCTCCAAAGTCGGACCAAGCGTAGTGGGGAACACATATAAAGGGCTTGTTTTGGGATTCTGTCGATTGCATTTTCCACGGAGCTTCGTGGGTCTCGAATCCGTTCCAGGTCCTTAGTTGTATTCCAGACCACTTGTTTTCGATACCCTTGACAGGTTTCGGGCTTGATACCCTTCTCATTGCAGTCCACCCAACTATTGACTGTACCCTCCTGGTGACTGTTCACGCGCTAGCAACCTAGTTTCCATTATTTTAGGGACTTACACGGGTCACTGTGGGGGTAGACCGCAGTACCTAGGACAAACATCTGGCCACACTTCCCAGAGTATACCTGGAGGGTGCTTCCGTATTCGATTTGCACTTGCATCGGTAAGTTTCTCTAGTGATGGTTGTTGTAACTGTTCTTCCAACTAGTTTATTAAGTGCTTGCTTTATCTCGTACGGACTTTTTCTAGTGTGTGATATTTTTGAACGAATAGAAATCCCTAGTGTGTATTTGATATTCTCACATAGTGGAGGATCACAAGCTCCGCTGGTCATTCAAGCTTCTTTGCCTGCCACCGATTAAACTGGAGCCACCCCCGCCACCGCTAAGGCGAAAGCTATACCAACAAGGGTCTTTTGAAGCGACCGGGTCACAGGAATTTGTGACCGACCAAAATACGGAGGAACCAACCATTTCAAACCTTGGATAAGAAGATCTTGGTCCATCCACAACTCCAACCACTGATCTTTCGGTGCTCATCATCATACAGATTTATCCTTATGAGTGCCAGGCAGTTTCACACACAGCAATGGAAACAAATGTTGCCAATGTTTCTGGGAATTCTTCTATTCCCACTACAACTGTCACCACATGCGGTGTTCCACCTCCTAACCCACCATCACTGGTCCGAGCCACCATGGTATCAACTGCCTCTACATCGATCAGTGGTCTGATCCCGTCTTTGGCGATGGACACTGCTCCTTTCACACAAAGTGTGACAGGCCCTTCGTTCTCATTCGGGATGCCTAGCTCAGGTACAAGTCTTGTACTTTCCTATTCCACTTTACAGACTTTAGTTCTAGGGGCAGGGAGCTCTAATGCTCCTCTGTAAAGACCCATGGGGGGCGCTTCAGCTCCCTTTAACGCTTTCCCTTACGGAGGAGGTCATATACCTCCTTTGTCCCCTTCGCTCAACGGTGCCCACAAACATTCCATCTGGCCAAACGCACACCATAGTTCATTTGGAGCAGGGAGTCAAGGACCACCTTCTCATAATATTTCGGTAGGTTTGACAACATTTTATTTTTTCGATGCATTTGGTAACAATGCTTTCTCGTCAATTGCTTTTCCGACTGGGGGAAACCCAGATTACAGACAACCTAATCCTATGCATGGTATTATTCCTGCACAGGGGGCAAACCCAGAAACTTCTTCTGCATCATAACCTTGGAATTCTTGGCAGGGATCAGTTCCCTCGTCGAGAATGCCAATCGGGGGAAATTCTTTTCACAACCAATGGAACACGGGTAGGGTGCAATACCTATGCTTATGGGATCGACATGGGCCAACCCTTCCCAAAGTCTTCTGAATGTAATGCATGCCCAACCATCTACATCCTATTTTTGGAATCAGACGATGATGTCTCCTCAAATGAATAATTCATATGCTGGTCATGGCCATGGTTTTTACCAGAACCTGGGCTAGAAACCCAACTTTTCCTGACAACTTGGTGCCAATCAAACTCCAGGCCCATTTTTCCATGGTTATCACCAACAACCCAAACTACCTTTCCTGGAAACCTTTCATTTTCTAGACTTAACAAGGTTGTTGAATGACCCTATCTGTCACGATCCACGTTGGCCCCCTATGTCGACGAAGTTTCCTTCGAACATACCAAAGTTCAAAGCCAAGCCTAACGAAGATCCAGGAGATTATGTGACTACTTTTCACCTTTGGTGCTCATCTAATTCATTGAAATATGAATTCGTACAGTTGTGATTGTTTCAACATACTCTCATTGGGAGTGATGCGAAATGGTACATTGAGCTCGACCGCTCAAGATACTCTTCCTTCGGAAAATTGGCAATGGCTTTCCTAAACCATTTCCAATTACCTATGAGATACGACGCTGGCACATAATTGTTGGCCAATTTCAAACAGACAAAAGAAGACCATATCTCTGATCACATCCGAGAATGGAGACGCCAGAAGAGTTTTATTAATTTTTCAGTCCCACCAGCATTCTTTCTAGAGTGGTTCCTTAAGTCTTTGGTCCCATAGTTATCCAAAGACATCACAACGTCGGGAGTGTTTTCCGAGGAAGATGCAATCATGAGAGCTCAACATCTTGAGCTAATATATTCTCAGTATGGTCTATTGTACGAGATCTTGCCAGATGCACCATTATCAATACTTGATAAAACTAGATAGAGAGTTGGCCCACATGCCGATGGTATTGTTGGTTTAGCACAAACAAAGCCTGTTGAACAACTGACGAAACAATTGCAACAATTTTCTATCCAGCATAAAGCGACCAACCAGACTACTGTTCTGGCTTCTCCCCCTACCCAAAAGTTGGTTGTACACAGTGTGCAATCGACAAATCCGAAGGCCACCCAATAGCCTAATGGTATGAAGAAACAACGTAAGAAGGGTTAGGGGGATAAGAAACCCACTAATAATGCTGGCGGGGGAAACACCGAAAAATGGAAGTCGAAGTGTTCGTGTAACCTATGCGCGGAAGACCACCCGACTCACCAGTGCCCTCTGCTTGTAGAGGCCCAAAAGTTATTGTCACAACAACAGTTTGTTGTGTTAACGAACCCATTTCAACATGGGAAAAATCTAACCCAAGCCTCTACAAGCACGGAAGGGGGCAACCAAGGACCCCCTCCGTCTTCAAGCAATCTAGCATCTGTGAATGTGTATATGATGAAAGGTGATGCCTATATATCGACTAGAGCACATGACTATAGCAAGACAAGGACCTCTGAGAAAGGTAAAGAAGCTGAAATTCCATCTCTTCCTCTCCAGATGGAGAAGTCGTTGGGAGAAACCATAACACACATCCCAAAAGGGGAATTCAAGAAAGCTTCTCATAACATAAACGGAAGGGCCACCCATAAATACTCTGTGGTGGAGGATTTGTCTCAAACCCCTTATGCAGTGTCCTCTTTGGAGGTCCTCCAAAGTTTCCCTTCCCATAGAAAGGCTCTATTAGATGCTTTAGGATCCCCTGAGACTTGTAATCTGGGTATAATCATGCTTGATATGACCGACTTAAAACCTCGTCTTCCTTACCACGTAGCATTCCAAATAGTAGTGGCTTACACCATGAAAACCTTTACTTGGAACATTTTTTGTACGGTGGTCGATGAGGGCACCTCAAAATGTGTAATGTATTTGGCGTGTTGTAAGGCCATTGGCCAGCCCCCTTTTCTCCATCACCTACTCTTGTAACCGCTTTCGACGGTCGTTCATTCTGACAACATGGTATCATCCCCTCTTTTCCTGTGCAGTTAGGAGGGAAGATCATGTGTGTCGAAGTTGAAGTGGTAGATGCTTCTCTCGACTACAATCTCTTGTTAGGAAGGATTTGGACCTATGCCATGAAAGCACTGGTCACTACAGTTTTCTGGGTCTTGTTGTTTCCACATGAGGGTCGGATCGTGACCATCGATAAATTGTCTTTCTCCTGTCCTGACCCTTCATTGGGGGCATCCACGGTCCCAATGATTGATAACCCTCAACCCGACATCGTCAAAATAGGGGTTGGCTTGTGCCCACCTTTGATGGGTACTTTTGATTACCCGCCCCCTCAAGGCGATGTTAAGTTCATATCAGACCACCATAAGGTTGAGATTTTTCAAATTTCATCGTTTCACATGACTTACTTCAGTGATCCATGGATTCTTCCTTCCCCATCGGCCACGATGGAAGGGACAGGGAACCATGGTGTGTCCATTCCCTTGTCTGCGGCAGAAGTAGCGTACTCTTTAGTCCAGCAAGGTTACGTCGACCCCAATCCGACTCCCACACAAGAGTTAGATCCGATTCTAGAGCCTATTTGGGCTTACGGTTGCCTCGCTGATACTGATTATTTAGACTTATTCTTTCCCTCAGACAAAGCAATCATTGAAGAAATTATTAGTCCGGACAAACCCTGGGAAGATCTACATCACAGATCTTACTTCCTCCCAGAGTTAAGTAGAATCGAAGCAGGGGCTTTCACTTTGACTATGACTGGAGATAGGTATTGTCCTATCAATACTTTGGCTACACATGTTGTTTAATTCGAGGGTAATATGGAAAGTATCACTAAAATGGTACCTATAAATCTCTCTAGAACCCCTTGCGTCATAGACAATGTTTTTGTCGAAGCATACTGCTCCCCTGAGGAGATGCCAGGCATCGACCCACAAAGTGTCGATCATGAGCTAACTTTGTTGTTTTTCAAGATCGCTTTGAGATCCGAAAGCAACATCCGACGAGACTGCATTTATGCTTTTCGATATTGTCTGGATTAACTGAGAAACGTAACCTCTTCGGTTCTTATTTTAAGCCCTTTTCAGACCCTCTAAATATGAAAAGATTGTCGATCAATCTTGTTGACCTTCACGCTAGCTAAACTAAAATTTGAAGTCACGTCTGTCTGGTGGTAGTTTACCCCTTTTTCAGTCCAAATGGTGAATTGTACGAACAAAGGTATACTCTAGAGGTCTTGGTTCTCTATAAGAGTATTCTCAGATATAATTTTATCCCTTTTTCGGGCCTGAGAGACTAAATTTACGAAAAAGGAACCCCCACGGAGTCCATAGTTAAGCTCTTTTCAGACTCCCTAAAATTGAAAAGTTTGTCGAGTGACCTTATTCTTTCACACTCGTTAAAATGGTCCAGAAGAACATTCCCGATGGAGTCCATAGTTAATCTTTTTTCAGACTCCTTAAAAATGAAAAAATTGTCGAGCGGTCTTGTCTTTATCACACTAGTTAAAATGGTTTTGAATAGATGTCTTTTCGGTGCTAATTTACCTCTTTTTAGAACCGACTAGACTACCTTCGAAAAAGGTACCACAATGGAGTCTCCTTTTACATTTTTTCAGACTCTCTAAAAATGAAAAAACATCGAGCTTACCTTCTCTGGGCTCGTTAAACGTACATTGAAGGATGTTATCATTATGTATTGTTAACCGCATTTGCATTCCTACGTCTTTGGCCTAATGTCGACTCCATGTTGCTCTCAACTGAACCATCTGAAGAATGCCTTATAACGTAAGCCTTGTAGCACTTTGGCTTTGTGTCTTGACACTGTGACCCATGGAGGGATTTTTCCAAGTGTCCTTGCTTTGAACATCAGTCTTGTCCTTGTGCCTAGAACTATTATGTTTGTGACACTCATTCCTCCTTTGTAATGTAGCATTATTTTATTCTTTTTCCACAATTATTGAAAAAAACAAAAAAATCAAATATACCCCAAAAAGAGGAAGGGAAAAGTATTTTCTTTTTATTGGTAGCACAATGAGTCGCCCTTGGAAAAATCACATCCTTTCATTTTTTCGTCAAGCTCTTGGATTTAATATGACCTTAGGAATTTGTTCTCGCTACATAGAGTTGTGTCCTCCTCCGTTTGGTTATTCTTCCAAACATATGGAGAGTTTGTGTTGCCTCCTGCATCATGAACTTATGTCAATGCCATGCTGCCTGAGTCTCATCATTTTTCATGCTATTGTCCAAGTGAAGTTTTTACCAATCCTGAGTCGACCCCTCTGTAGTTTGTCTCTTTCCCTCATGCCCAACCATCCCGAAAGTCCAATCAAGTCTTTGTTCAAAATCAATGAAGCCTTCATTCTGATCATCAAGATCCTCTATTCCATACTCGATGAGCCATTGAAGACCTCTGGGTAGTGAAGTCGTACACTCATATTACACTCCTACCCAAGTTTTGAATATTTTGATGTTGTTGCTCGAGATCTGAAGACCTCATCTCCAACCATCATGCCTTATCAGCTTTTGGAGGATGGATACTATGCATGTATATCTTTTTGATTTCAAGATGTAGATCCACTGTGTATTGCTCGCGGCTACACTTTATATAGTTATATGAAATGGATCTGCAATTTATTTGATTGGCATCCATGATTTTATTTCATCTCAAGCATGGGTATGTGCACCTTAGTGATACAATTGTTATTTTGCAGATGGCACCTCCCGATTTATGGTCCCAGGGCTCAATGGTTTGGTACGTTGGTGAAGATTGATAATGTATTTCAGCCATTAGATGCTCTTCTGACCTCACACATTAGGGGGCATCTGTTGTAACCCTAATTTTCACCAGACATGCTTACCTGGCATCAGGCCATCTCATATTCCTTCTTTTCCAAGCCACTATTGAACAACTCTTCTAAAAAAATCCCTTTTAAAGGTACACGCTAGTTGACCCACTACAGCCCCATGTATATACAATGTCCACACTAGTTGACCCACTACAACCCGTGTGTACCTACAAAAACATGAAAAATGGAAAGTTGTTGACGGAACACACAGTTTTGGGTAAGTTAACTAAACCTTTCGGCCATGTATAGTCTGTCATTCGACAAAATACCTAGCCCTTTCTAGCCTATAAAAGAAGGGGTAGGGGTTCCATTTGAAAGGAGTAAAATCATAGTAAAGAAACTCTACCTAAATTCGTATTCCCTTTGCCCAAGATTCTGCAACCATTTTGTGATTTCAACGAAGAAGAGAAGCAAGTGTGTTAGTAGTTGGTGCACTCTAAAAGAGGAGCCCAGGACCAGATTCGTGGAGTAGTGTCTGTCTTCATCATTGTAAGTTTATTTAGTGAATTTAATAATAAAGAAGTACTTTTCCCGTCCCACCATATGAGGTTTTCATTGTTTATTGCGTACATGTTGATTAAATCTCTAACCCATTAATCCGTAGATCAAATGCATGTGGAGTTCTTTGTTTGTATTTTTTGAATGCAAGTCAGCCTTGGGAGGAGAGTTGCAGTCAAAGAGAAACCAAGAATGAAGAGGGATCGATATCAAACGCCGGAAATAAGGTATGTTCACTTGATCTTCTTAATTGTGTATTTTCTTAAGAATAATGGGGATTAGGTCTGGGATGATGGTAAAAAGTAGGAATCTTTAGGTCTTTTCTGCATGCATGATAAAACCCTAAGTGTTAGTCCGTAGGGAGATTTCCCACTCGCCATAGTTGTGTATAGCTCTGAAATTCAAGATCCCAAACATCATGAGAACGCAATAACGTCCTCATCTAGATTTTCAAAACTTACTAATTTTTCCCTGTACAAACCGAGATTTGTGCAAAGCTATTGCTTGAAGCCATTTTTTTTTAAAGAAAGTTCTCTTCTCAAGAAAACTAAGGTCAAAAATATATTTTTCCTTTTTCAAATTCTCACCCTAAATAATAATATATATTCACCTTATTTTTACACAAAAATAAATATATCTTTTATATAAAAAAATATACGACCTACTTTAACAAAACATCATATTTAAAAAAAATAAAATAGAAGTTCCCTACCAATTCGAATTTTAATAAGAAAACCTTGAATAATTATAGAAATAGTAAATAATCAAGGTATTGTATTTATGACAAAATATATCCCCGAAATTTTATATACCATATTTTATTTCCACAAAATTTCTTTATGTAAACTCTTGGAAACCGATACAGTTTGGAGCGTGGTCACTCTCCTAGTGAAAAGAGGCAGCTCATAGTTAATGGTGAAATGTGAATGGAGAAAGGAAGCGATCTCTCCAGTGAAAATGACACCTTTGAAACCTTCAATGGTGATTTTCAACAAGTTTTGTCAAAGAACGGACTCCAATCGATTTTCTGCTCCAATCGACTTTCTGCTATCTGTCAACTTTCTCTCTAGCTTCACTGTGATCTGTAACCTCCAACTCATGCTATGATACCACTTTGAAAGAGGAAGGGGAGAATTTCTTACAATTGCGGCTATATGAACTTACACACAAACACTAGAAAACAAGACAAAAGAGATGCAACTATAAAACTTGAATGATTCATTGGTTCTGGATAAATGGTTAAATACACAAAATTTAATAGTACTCACAAAAATAGGTAACACATAACTAACTTAAACTCTTATAGTATATAATTAAAACTTTCATAAATTAGTTGCGGGAGTAATTATTTTCTAATAATAAAGGAATACATTTATTTGTTTACTTTCTCACATTTACTTACTGATATTAATAAATTACAGTGTTGGGTAATTGATTACCACTTTTAAATGATTAGCAAAGATTACATTTGATTATGATTAACTTAATATTATTAATTTATTAGTGGAATATGTCAGATGTGAAACTATGCCATGGAAATCCTTTCAATAAAGGTTGGCAATGCCATGTTTGGAAGGAATTTCAGATTTCACCTCTCCCAAGGAAGCTAAGATAACTATAGAAGGAGAGGAGCATAATCATTAAATTGTTACTCCATTTCAAAGATTATCTCCAAGCATGGAGATGCACGGATAACATAAATGAGTCGAAGGATTAGAATCAGTACATTAACGAAATATGTTAGACAGAAGTGGATTTCTCCTCAAGCTGATGCATTTCAATTGCGAGATATGGATTGAAGTGTTGTGTTAAAATGTATATAGATATTCTAGGATAAAATTACATGTTTGTTGCAATGGACATTGCTATGTGTCAATGTTCACAACAGAGTTTGTTACACTTGGAAAACATTTTTCATTTGTAGGCACTTTAACAGTTTAATCTTGTACTTGTCATTAGTAATTTTGCAATGCTATGTGTTTTATCATATGAAATGTGGTTTTCTGTGTTTCATAGTTGATGTGCATCTTCCCTACAGAAAAAAAAAAAAAGACTTCCATATGTCAATTTAAACATATTATAGAATATATTGTATTTGTTTTGCTTTCACGAATTCGTTGTTGAAATCATGAGAAGTTGGACAAGCCAAGGAAGTATGAGCACTAGTGCATTGAAAACATACTCCCAGCGATAGAGCCGTAGGTAAAATATATTTTGATCCAATGGTTCTTGCAAAAATCATGAAAAACATGTGAATCATATTCACCTCCTCTGTTTGATCTCAACACTTTAATCTAATGACCATTTTGCTTCTCCACCATTGCCTTGAATTCTCTGAACTTGTCAAAAGTTTCTGATTTATTTTCCAAAAAGTACACCCAAGTCTTCTTGTTGTAATCATCGATGAATGTCATAAATTAGTAACTTCCTCTTAGTGTCTGGGTCTGAATTGGACTAGATAGATCTGTATGAACCTGTAATGAGTCAAAAGCTTAAATTATCATAACAGAAAAAAAGTACATACCATGTACAGAATGTGAGTGTGGATCACAACTCCAATATATATAAGTTACACAATAACTCCTTAAATAATAGGGTAACTCCTTCCAAATAACCAAATACCTTTCATACTTCACAATTCACATGTCACCAATAATGAATACATGATCTCTTATACATAGTTGTTCACAGTTGCACATGAGGCTTATTTACTAGTAGGCAAACCCTATTACATATATATTTACACATTACATGTACATTTATGCCCATATATTCCCCCCCCTTGGGGTCATATCATATATATTTAGCCATATATATGCCCCCCTTGGGTCATAACATAATACCCTCCTTTAAAAAGATTTGTCCTCAAATCTTTGCAATTAAAGGCTTCACATGTGATGAAACCATGTAATATGATTTTCTCATGTTTCTACTTTCATCATCCCATAGTATATGATCTATCCATCCAAGATCAATTTTTTCAATCTTAATCCTTGGTGTCTAGTTATTGCATAATTTTCTTTCCATTGATTCCATGTATTGTTGTTAAGGATTCTCCAATTTGTAGTGCTTGTTGGTCTTTGATAATAGCTTGTTGAAGAATAGTTTGGTGATGCTTTTTTCCATTAATATTAAAAATCATTCCATATTATTCCTTGATAATTCTGATATCGACTGATCCAGGTGGATATTTGTGGCCACCCACCTATTCCAAATGGCTCCTCCTGATAGTTTTAAGTTCAGCACGTTCTTTTGTACTTCTTTGTAATTGTGGGTTCTACACTTCTAGGGTTATCTGAAGCCATACACATATTCCATGTGGATACCGGTGGCCGCCCACCTAATCTAGCTGGCTTATTTTGGAATTTTTCATGTCATCACATCTTTTTATACTTCCAAGGTTGTTTTGGGGTCCTAAACAGTGTTGTTTTTTGTCTTTCCACAGTCAAACTATAGATAGAGTCAGAGTTTGACGACATAATGTGTATTTATCTAAAATACCTTTCCAATGGACTACCACACGCCTAAAACAGAGGCCGTATGCAAAAGTTACGACCCCAAGAAGTTGAGGTACCAACTTACCCAGCGGGGCCCACATAACTTTTGGCGTTTTACCTCCTAGGGTTAGGTTTTTGATGTCTAGGGTTTAGGCATTCATGAGTAATGTTTAAAATTCATTTGGAGCCTCATTCCAGTCATTTTTCTTAGACTAATGCACGTAGTAGCCACATCTCTTCTTAGATATAGATACCACCATTCAAGCAAGTTGTTTTCAATTATACAGTTTTACAATTTTAACTATTTCATTTATTCAATAGAAGTTATTGTTCAGTGGATATATGTTGTTGTTCTCCCTATCTCTGTGTTATTGGATTTATTCTATTATTTAGTTCATTTTGCTCATAAATCCAAATCATTTACCTTCACGTCTTCCTCAAAAGGTTTCTTGGTAATGAGGGCATCCATATGGTTGCACTTTTGATGATTTTATTCATTCTACATGTGCATTTCCTCTGTATTATTTTCAGAGACAATGGAATTCTCTATCTTCCTTTCTTTTTCTTTTATTGTTCTAGACTTGGAGATAATACCATCATATTTGGCATGTACATATTCTATATGAAGTTCAACTTCTTCAAGTATCTTCTGGTGACCTTATTGAATCATTTCTTCTTTCTCCTTTTGAAGCTGCAATGTCACCCCATTTATCAAATTTTGACATCCTTCTTCAACTCTAAATTGCATTTCTGATTTTACCTCATCAATATTTAGGGATTCCTAAACTTTCTTGCAAACTTTGTCTTCAACTCTGTTGAGCACTCAACACATCCTAAAATGCCTATGTCGAATTTTACTTTTTGGGTACCACTTGATCTTTTGCATTGTCTAATTCGACTTCATTATGAAAAATGTTGCCTTTGCTTATCATTTTTTACTCTCATTAAGTCTTCCAAATTATTCTTGAATCTATGAAAACTCATGAATTAAAAAAGACTTAACTCTTAACTAAGGAATCAGTAGCCAAAACACTCTCCCCCGATGTGCTCAAAGATTTGGCATCAAAAGGACCTAAAGGATGAAAGAAGTTCACTCAAACAACCGTAGTTGTCAAGCACTAATCTTCATTGACATCGGCAAAAGGAGGTTTTTCTTTGACGACAAGCATGATACAAGGATATCGTCGATGACCGATCCCCTTTGGTATCGAAAAAAGGAGAAGAGAGTAAATGTTAACGAAGAAGGAAATGATATCATCGATATCCGATACCCGGCGCACTTAGCAAAATCAGAGTAGACCAAATCGCGACAGACATTCATACCACACTAAAGTTTTTCTCCAATCGTCGACTTCCAAAACATTCCAGCATCGTGATTTTTTGAGGACGCTAACCCAAAGGAATCTACACGATAGGTTTATCCCCGAATGTCAAGCCCCGATACCTTTTCAACATCAGTGATACTAGGGTTAGATTAGAGCGCACAACTTGAATAAAGTCCCGAGTTCGACCATTACCCGTGAGCTAAGTCACTGGTCTTCAATGTCACGTGTCCCGAGCCAGTTGTACCTCGTCCGCACCATACGAGAGGTCGATCTGTGTCAAAGTTTTTTCATAGAAGAATATCGACGAAAACACTCGTAACACCTTGTCGATCCCCGATCCACCAAATAGGAAAGAGACACGATGGGACGTTTTAATGCTATATACATTGAAATATAGAGCATTTAAGGGACTAATTAATTCCAAATCTCGCATTAGTTGCTAATTTGTTCGTGAATCAAAATGACTGTTTGAATTTACCGATACAACACATCACCCTCTACGCCTCCACATCCAACCCACTATGAATTTAATTGGAGAGATTCAATGGTAGATTTGTTTGAATTTCACTCATCACCCAAAATAATTGGTTGATACGACCGATAAGTTTTTCCCGTTAAATATTCTTGAGCCATTGTAAACAAGATCATTCTTTGTGAAAAGTATTTCAGAGAATCCAGAGGAGTGACGATCAATTCAAATTCTTCCACTCCCCCCCATGAGTATCAAAATACAAGTTTAGAAAGCGTTACAGGTATGTACCAGTCTAGATTTTCTATGTTTTCACTTCAAATATACATTAGTATCCAATATCGCTCTATGCACGGGCCCTAAAAGATTTTATTTCAGTGTGCAAGAACAATTCCTCCAATAAATCCAAACACTAGGCGATCATCGAGAGCACCTAAGGAACCAAAGGTGGGAGAAAGCTCATCCCCAGGGCTAACAAAACAATTAGAATTTGCTCCTAGGTCGGAACCAATTATCAGAACATACACCAAAAATATTTTTTCTCAGCCTCCAGCCTTTGGAGACAAAGAGGAAAACATAGGGGGCAAGGTGGTACTCCCACACTACGGAGAACTCTTCAAGAAGATCATCTGGGAAGAATTCCTAGAATATAACCCGCACAACGACCCCGACATGAGAAAGTTCAACGATGAATTTTTTCCAAATATCTGATTGTCATGCCTACACATGGTAGCAAGTAGGACCCCAATGTTTCCCTATATAGAACTGCTACAATGGATCATCAACCAAACAAACACACATAAGTTTCTAATCAACGACGACAATGGAGAGTGCGTCGGGGTCTTCCTTCCGATAGAGGTGCAGAATTATTACAAGCTCAGAGACCCGGAAGAATGACTAAACACTGATTTCATCGTCAAATTTTATGAGCACAACGAAACTGGCCGGGTGATGTCTTCATGGTGGAAAGAGGATAAAAAGTGCACCAATCGAACCTTTGGCTGGTACCAAATGACCAAATTAAGGGAGTTATATATCTATCTAATGTCCCTCATCTATCGGTTATATGGGGAGAAAGATTGCTCCATGATTTCGGAGGCTTGGATGCCTCTATCTTACACTGTAGCCATTTATGGGAGAGATTTTAACTAGGGTTCCATTATTTCCAAGAAGCTGAGAATTTTCCTACAACAGGCTCAGACGTCGAAAGAAGGAGAGACTCAATCCTTCTACATGGATTCTTATTTATTTGACATCATCTATGCCAGAATTGTTTTTGCCGGAATGAAATTGAGTTGGCACATCTCGAAACTCCTGGTCCATGTATATTTCCACATTCATCTGTGATGAATTCATTGTTCCTCATCTGCATCTGCGATGAATTCATTGTCCGCATTTATTTAATTCTTTTCAAGAAAGAGTGTCCAAGACTATCGGTTGCGGCCAAAAATATGATATCAAAGGTTGGTCACTGGTATCTGGATGAGCGTGATACTTATATCGGGGTTTTCGAGGCCACCGGGGCACCACATATTTTACTTGTGCATGTTCCTGATCGACTAGTGGTAGGAGAGATATGCTACCAGACTATCCTACAAGGTTACAATGCTTCCCTAGTAAAAGACAAGAAATGGGGATTTATACCCTATGGATTCCATATAGGTTTCTACCTAGTAAAATACACCGCTCAAGCCAATCAGGAAGGACTGAGCCAATTGGAGTTCTTATTCCAAACTGGTCATTTCCCCAAACATGACCCAAGGGGTTTAGTCTTGAAGCATGCATCACACGTGTCATCCTGCTGGTCTTACGCTGATGACAATTTCGAAGATTAGGTCTTCACCGAAAATGCCCAAGACTGGGAAGAAGTGGTGGCAAGGATGGTTGACCCCAGAATGACTAAGTTCAAAGCCATGAGCCTGGATGAACAGGCATAAATCATAGAAAAATTGGCTCAAGGATCCCTCAGATCCAGAGAGGAAATTGTAGTGGCTGAAACAATAGAGATTCCCCTGGTAGCCCCGATACAAGAAAGAAATTTCCCTGAGGCTTAGGACGCGTGTGAGAGAGGGTTACCCATGTATGAACATGCCCATCAAATAATCGACTAGATGTGATATAATACAGACCTCATCAGGATGCCAGTGCTCCCTGCCGACAACCTGGATGAAATCCAGATAGACTCAAGCGGCCCTGAACTGATAGACGTCGATAAAATTGTCGGGTTAGACGAACCTGAATTCACAACGCCACCGTCCGGATCGTCGACAGGTGTTTCAGCCCAACCAAAGACAGTTGGGGTATCAGTGGAAACAAGTGCATCAGACCCCCTCCATAAGTTGATAAAGATATATGATGACGATGAAAGCCCATAGGTATCTCTTAGGACCCCTGTGCATATAGAAGAAGAAAAGGGACCTAAGAAAACATCTTTTCTGGTTCCCAATGACCAAATTCAAGAGGTCCCACAGAAAGAGAAAGTAGTTGAGAGTGTCCTAGACACTAATATGCCCGATGTGCTAGAGACCTAAACAAACAAGCTGAAGGATGAGTCAAGGTCAGACAACCCAAAGGAGGAAGCCCCACAACAAGAAATTGATGCTTCAATGGTTTATGAGCAGGTAAGTATCGATTCTATCCCCGAAGCCTCTATTTCACTCAGTACTCAAACCCTTGATGAGAGACAAACAGAAGTTGAACATCAGAGCACAACGAGGAAGCTCAAGAACCCAACCTTGAACAAGTGTACACCAATGAAATTATGGGAAACACACTCAAATGGGGGAATCAACAGATTCCTGAACCCATGGATGAAGTAGTTGACATACGTTCCATATCTTATGATCATAGCAAGAAGGATATCATCCAGAGAACCACCAAGAAGAGAAAGATCACTTTAGATAGCTCCATCCTCATCACTACCGAGGAACTTCTAATCAACATATAACATTCTAAGATGTCCGAACTCATCGACGTAGGGATGGAAATTACAGATGCCAACCTAGAAAGAGATAAAAGAGATGAAAATGAGTTGGTCGTCACCTTAAAGGAATTGGAAAATTTTCTCCACTTGGTGAAGTATTACCAGGACACCACACAGGTTGTGGTGTACCTAAGAAATGAATTCAAGGAGGCCTACATCAAGTTCACAGATGAGTGACACCTATTCACAACAAGGATATCCAAGCTCCAGGAGGACACAGTAATGGCACTTGCAACGTGCAAATATATGGAGCGATGGTACGAGAAATCACAACAAGCCGTAGAGAGAGTCGACTACATTGGTGCAGTCCAACAGGGCAGAGACAAAGAAGAACACGACATTTAGGTGTTGAACGAAAGCAGTCTTGATCACATAAAGAAATCAGTCGAGTACTGGGCAAAAATGGCTCAGGAACCCACTGCGAAATCCAAGAGACATGGGCCAGGTGTGAGAAAATATGGGTCAAAATAAAAAAGGAAATGAAGGATATAGGACTCCCCGAGTTTGACACACCCAATGACTTCGGTGACTTGCCTGACATAGTCAAATCGCACATCGAGCAAGACTCAGCATGGGTTGAAGAACTAGTAAAGGTGAAAGACACAACGCCAGGTCAAGTGCGATAGTTTATGGAACATCCAATCAAAGCTCAGGCTATGCTGCAACAATTAAGTACCAGTCTGGTGAAGTATCGGGCACATGCCGTAGAGATCAGAGAGATTTATGTGGCCCCGATGGAACATCATAGATTTCCATACGCCAATACCTGCGAGGAGTTGTTCATCCAGTGGTCCGAGTACGATAAGAGTCACCCTTTTAAAGTGATATCTTGAGATGACTCTTAGACAAATTGATAGGAAAGAACGCCACGTGGGGAATTTTGTTTTACTTATCTGCACTTTAGTCGTTATTTTCAGTTAATTTTATGTTATAAATAAGAGCATTGACCGATTAGTTAGAGGTCAATGGTTGTTTCAAGAAACTCTCATTTCTAGTTTTGTTAAGAATGATTTTGGAGTTTCCTTTAATTGAGAAGTCCTTCTAGACCAGAGACAAGTTTATGTTTTCATCAAATGCGTGTATGATTGGATGTGAAGAAGAACTATTTCCTATTCCATCTCATGAATGGATGCAGTAACGAGTAAGAGCTATTAAATCTATTGATAATTTATCTGATGCAATGCTTTATAGTTCTTTCTTTAATGATGAAAATTAATCTTTGTGTTAGTATGTGATTAATGATTAGAGTTGAGCAAATTATTTTTCTTACCGTTGTTTATCACATGCATGTTTTCTTCTGATAATTTGTATCTCAGTCAGTAACTGGAATATTCACATGGTTAATGTATTAGTACTAGGCCTATGGTATACGATCATTGTTTTCATGCTAGTGTGTAAGGGTTATCCCAAGCCAAACCTATCCTCCAATAGTTTGAGTTTGTCCCCATTTGTTTCCTAGTTGGTTTATTCCGTCTTTCCATCTTACCTTAGTCACACCAAAAAGAAAATACAAAAAGAGAACTTATGAATCAAAGAAGAGACCTTCACAAGAAAACGTAAATCATTTCGTGCTTCATATAGTACCTTAGTCAAGGATATACCACCACTTAGCAACTTCACCATTCAAATAAATACCTACCAAAGAAGGAGTCTTGCAATTTTTCCTTATCATTTTCAACCATTCCCTAGGACCAATTTCATCTTTATCTTCATCTCCACTAAATATAGGTATTGCCATTGGTTCTTAATTTAGGTATACTATAATACTCAACTTATGACTTCAATATATTAAGTATAGTGATCTAAATTATCTATAATACTCTGCTCCAATATAATAATATATGTTTTCTCTTTCCAATGGTTTTTGAATTAGCTCAATCAGACATACCAATCAAACATTATGATATCTTTAAGTGACATACCTTTGAAAACAATGATTTGGAGTTTGTCCTCCTAGCTGACCTTCCTTCTGATGTATCTCTGCAACTTAGGCCCTTTTGAGTCTGAAATTGCGACCTATAGTTCTATGAAATGTCTTCCTTTCAATTCCACACGTCTGACTAAAATTGGATGTGTCAAATGAAAGTTATGATAACTTTCCAAAACCTTGCTTATTTTTTGTCTTTCCAAGAGAGTGAACTTGTAAAACGTGCCACATGAACATTATTTGATTTCTATTTCTACAAATAATACCGAAAATACTATGGACTGTACTTGTTCCAATTGAATTTGTCTCATAGAATTTAGATCTTCTATGAAGAAGTTATGATTGTTTTACCTAGACACATGTTTTATAATAGTTACAGGACTATTCAAAAACCCTAGCTTGCACAGATTATATCACTGAAATTAAAATGAACCAGAAGCTTAAATTCATACCATATTTACTCTGATAAGTATTCTCAAAATACACTATGTTTCATCTTCTGAAGTGGCTCCTAGAAAAAGTTATAGAGAAAATTCCAAAATGACTTTATTGAGGAAGAAAAACCTTAGGATTGATGCTCTGATACCAAATGTAATGAGACAAAAGATTAAATTATCGTAACTGAACCAACTCCAATGGTTCATTTTTCTCTATAAGATGCCCATTTAGGAAAACTATCCCTGTGTTGATTTTCTAGAGTGCATCTCTCGCATGAACTAGTTGGTTCTTGAATGGGAGGCAAACCTTCAACCATTTTTTTCTAATGCAAGATTTTTAGACCACTGAAATGTAGATGACCAAATCTAAGATGCCAGAACCAAAAATCTTATGAATATGTTTCCTTTTTAGCAAGAGAGACATCTCTTCTATCATAATTCATGGAAAGAGGATATGTTATATTCTTTGTCATATTCACCTTAGCAATCAACATCTTACTGGGAGGTTTATCACATATGAAACAATCATTCCCCTTAAATATTTCATCATACCCTTTTTTAGTAAGTTGGAGAACACTAATAAGATTATATTTCAAACCTGGAGCATAATACACATCTAGCATGTGCCTTTTCTTACCTTCTTTGGTTTAGATGTTGACCATTCTTTTTCCCATGACTTTTAGAATATTGTCTGACCCCAACTTAACTTTAGTCCTTATTGAATCATCTAGATATGCAATTAATATTTTGTCTCATGTCATATGATTACTACATCCACTATATAACAATAAAATATCATTAGAAGTCTCTTGAGAAGCATTACATGTAAGAAATAAAGAGTCTTCATCATTCACAGTGGTGTTAGAATAATTTTCATCCTGTTTAGTAAGATCATCCGTCTTCTTCCTACACTCATGTGCATAATGATATATCTTGTTACAATCTAAACATTTAACTTTAGATTTGTCATACTTTTGTTTTGTTGTGAGCTTATGCTACTGCTCCCCCTTAATGTATGAGGATTTTTATATGTTCTCCTTTCTTTCTTTGAACTATACCTTTGGTTGTTTCTTTTGTTGCTTTGGCCCCTTCCTTTTGACTTTCATCCTCCTCTAACTCTTGAGATCGAAACTTGAGATATGAATGCATTTTCCAAGGAATTATGATATGTGTTCATCCTAGATTCATGGGATAAGAAGGATCCCAACAACTCATTTACTGATAGTTGGGCCAAGTCCTTAGACACTTCAATGGCTATGACCACTGCACCAAAAATATTAGGCAAGGTTCTAAGAACCTTCTCTACCACTCTCTAATATAGAATCTCTTCATCGTTCATCCTTAATTGATTTATTGTGTTCATGAATTGAGTCATGTACTCGCCTACTAACTATTACTCCTTCATCTTCGTATTCTCAAAATTCTTTTGTAAATTTTACAAATTCACTGTCTTTACCTTGGTAATACCCTGATTGTTGGTCTCTATGATGTCCCATGTTGTATTTGAGATTTTTTCCACTGATATCTTGGGAGATATCCTTTCATTAAAGCCGGTTTGAATAAGGTAGAGTGATTTTTTATCCTTCTTCCTCTTATCTATGAGATGATCCTTTTGAGCATTGGTCAACACTCACTCGGTTGTGTGATTAGATGGTTGTTTTTATAACCCTAATTTGAACCAGGCATGTTTGCTTGGCATTAGGCTATCTCATATTCCTTCTTTTCCAAGCCACTATTGAACAAATCTTCTAAAAAACTCCATTTTTAAAGGTATAGGCTAGTTGACACACTACAGCCCACATGTATCTACAGTGTCCACGCTAGCTGACCCACTACAACCCGCGTGTACATACAAAAGCACGAAAAATGAAAGTTGTTGACGAAACACACAATTTTGGGTAAGTTAACTAAACCATTCGACCATGCATAGCCAATCATTCAACCAAATACCTAGCCTTTTCTAGCCTATAAAAGAATGGGTAGGGTCCCATTTAAAAGGAGGAAAATCATAGTAAAGAAACTCTACCTAAATTCGTATTTCCCTTTTCCCAAGATTATGCAACCATTTTGTGATTTCAACGAAGAAGAGAAGCAAGTTTGTTAGCAGTTGGTGCACAGTAAAATAGAATCCTAGGACCAGATTTGTGGAGCAGTGTCCGTCTTCATCATTGTAAGTTGCTTTAGTGAATTTAATAATAAAGAAGTACTTTTCTCGTCCCACCATATGAGGTTTTCATTGTTTATTGCGTACATGTTGATTAAATCTCTAACCCATTAATTCGTAGATCAAATGCATGTGCAGTTGTTTGTTTGTCTTTTGTGAATGTAGGTCATCCTTGGGAAGAGAGTTGTAGTCAAAGAGGAACCAAGCGTGTAGAGGGATCGATATCAAACACCGGAAATAAGGTATGTTCACTTGATCTTCTTAACTATGTATTTTCTTAAGAATAATGGGGATTAGTTTTGGGACGATGGTAAAAAGTAGAAATCTTTAGGTATTTTCTTCATGCATGATAAAACCCTAAGTGTTAGTATGTAGGGGGATTTCCCACTCACAACAGAATTGACGACCATATTGGGGATCTATCGGGTTTTCTGGGGATACATTTTTGGTAGTTTTAAATTGGTTTCATCACCTTTTTTCTGAGTTTCTGCAAGAGTCTGAGCCAATAGGGATTTTGGTCCTCCATAGTAGTATTTGCTGCTTTCTTTGCTTAGCTTCTTTTTATTTTTCAGAAGTCACAGAAGTACACGCGGCCTGTATAAGGCCTACATGCATGTACACATGTCCTACCTTCACATAGCCTGCGTGCATACGCTAGCTAATGAAGTGTCAGTCACGTGTCTGAGTTCAGAATTTTTTTTGGTTAGAGAGGAAGTCATCCTCTCCCCTATCAGAAGTGATCCTTCTCAGGGGTTTTCTAAAACTCATTATGGTCTTTGTTGTTGCAGTTTGTAGCTTAGGTACCACCTCAAATTGGTTTTGTTCTATGGAATTTTCCTTGAATTGTATTTCTTTTCTGACAAAGTAAGTTTTTGAGTCTTCAAGAGCTTCTGGTTCTCAATACCAGTAGTCTCTTCCAGTGCTTGATTGCTTTTCTTTTCATTTTTGAAGAGTTGCAGAGGTACACGTGGACTGCCTAAGGTCTACATGCATGTACACGCACCCTGAMCTTACACGTCTCGCATGCACACGCTAGTTGTTGAACTGTCAGTTGCGTGCCTATTGAGAAAATTTTTGTTTAAGGAGAGGCAGTCATCCTTTTCCTTTTCAAGAGTTATACCTCTCAGGGTTCTTGGTCTCTGTCATAGCATTYGACAACTTAGGTCTGATCACAACAATAACTTTCTTTTTCATTAAAAATTTTTCCTCAAAATTTTTCTTTCATAGGGTTTTTAGACAAGTGTGAGAGTCTGCTTTCATCAGCTTGTGTGTTATTGTCAGTAACTCTTTGTGATCTGCACTTAGGCCAGAGATTTTCTTGGTCTTTACTTGTCATCGTTTTTCCTTTTTGCTTTGCGAGCATTAAATAAAAAAAAACAGTCTTCTATTTCTTGATTTGGTTAAGTAGTTGTTGGTTTACATTAATAACCAGGAAAAAAAATTATTTCATAAGTTATTGGTTGTTTACTTAAGACAATAAGTAGCTCATAGTCGAGAAAAATCCGGTTTTGGGTTGTTGTTCAAAGATCTTAGAAAAATGTTAGTTAGAAAAGTTGATTAAAATTTTTGTCAAGAAGAAGTTATTTTGTTTCCATCTTTCCGTTTATATTTTCTTTCATCTCTAAAAGCATCACTAGTTTCACTTTCATAACCTTTGACTTAATACAAGCCATAAAAAATTAATGATTAATTAAAATCAACTAGACTTTATGTTTGTAGGGTCCATCAACTAGTCTAGTCTAGAGCCTTGATTTAGGTTGGAGAGGAAACTCTTCAAGGCTGCAAAACATACATAAGAGTTTGTTCTAGCGAGTGTTAAAAGTCCAGTATCGTGAAATTTATCCGGGACCCCCCTCTAACACAGCGGATAAACATGAGGTCGCGTGTGGAAAGGTAGTAGAGATAACCCCTCCAAAGTAGGACCAAGCGTAGTGGGGAACACATATAGAGGGCTTGTTTTTGGATTTCATCAATTGCATTTGAAATGGAGCTTCATGGGTCTAGAATACATTCGAGGTCCTCAATTGTCTTCCAGACCACTTTCTTTTGATACCCTTGACAGGTTTCAGACTTGATACCCTGCTCATTGCGGTCCACCTGACTGTCGACCATACCCGCCTGGTGACTCTTCAGGCGTTGGCAACCTAGTTTCCATTATTTTAGGAAGTTACACAAGTGACTGCGGTGGTAGACCACAGTACCTAGGACAGACATCGGACCACACTTTGCAGAGTATACCTGGAGGGTTCTTCCGTATTCGAGTTACACTTGAACTGGTAAGTTGCTCTAGTGTTGGTTGTTGTAACTGTTCTTCAAACTAGTTTAGTAAGTGCTTGTTTTATCTCGTAGGGACTTTTTCTAATGTGTGTTGTTTTTGAATGAATAGAAAGCCCTAGTGTGTCTTTAATCTTCTCACACAATGGAGGATCACAAGATTCGTCGATCATGAAGGCTTCTTGTCTTGCCACCGGTTACACTGAAGCCACCCCTGCCACCCCTAAGGTGAAACATAGACCAACAAGGGTCTTTTGAAGTGACCGGGTCACAAGAAACTGTGCCTGACCAACATCCGGAGGAACCAAACATTTTAGACCTTGGAGAGGAAGCTCTTGGTCCATCTGAAACTCCAACCATTGATCTTTCGGCGCCCATCATCGTACAGATTTATCCTTATGAGCACCAGATAGTGTCACATGCAGCAATGGAAGCAAATGGTGCCACTTCTTCTGGGAATTCTTCTATTCCCACTACAGCTGTCACCACAGGGGGTGTTCCACCTCCTAACCCACCGTCGTCAGTCCGAGCCACCATGGTCTCGCCTGCCTCTACCTCGATCAGTGGTCTGATCCCGTCTTTGGCAGTGGACACTTCTCCTTTCACACAGAGTGCGACAGGCCCTCTATTATCATACGGGATGCCTAGATCAGGTACAAGTCCTGTACTTTCCTATTCCACTTTACAGACTATAGGTCTGGGGGAAGAGAGCTCTAACGCTCCTCTGCAAGGACCCATGGGGGGCACTTCAACTCCCTTTAACGCTTTACCTTACGGAGGAGGTCATATACCTCCTTCATCCCCTTCACTTGACGGTGCCCACCATCATTCCACCGGGCCGAACGCACACCATAGTTCATTTGGAGCAGGGTGTCAAGAACCACCTTCTCATAATATGTCGGTAGGTTCGACACTGTTTTCTTTGTTCGGTGCATTTGGTAACAACGCCTTCTCATCAATTGCTTTCTTGACTAGGGGCAACCCCAGTTACGGACAACCTATTCCTATGAAGGGTTATTCCTGCACAGGGGGAAAACCCAGGAACTTCTTCTGCATCAGGACCTTGGAATTCTTGGCAGGGATCAGTTCCCTCATCAGGAATGTTGATCGGGGGAAATTATTTTCACAACCAATGGAACCTCGGGAAGGGTGCACTACCTATGCCCATGGGATCGGCATGGGGCAACCCTTCCTAAAGTGCTCTGAATGTAATGCGCGCCCAACCATCTATGTCCTATTTTGGGAATCAGCCGATGATGTCTCCTCAAATGGAGAATCCGTACACTGGTCATGGCCATGGGTTTTACCAGAACTCGGGCCAACAATCCAACTTTTCCTGTCAACCTGGTGCCAGTCAAACTCCAGGCCCCTTTTTCCATGGTTATCACCAACAACCCAAACTACCTTTCCTGGAAACCTTGCATTTTCCAGACTTAACAAGGTTGTTGAACGACCCTATCTGTCACGATCCGCGTTGGCCCCCTATGTCGATGAAGTTTCCTTCAGACATACCAAAGTTTGAAGCCAAACCTAACGAAGATCCAAGAGATCATGTGACTAATTTTCACCTTTGGTTCTCGTCTAATTCGTTGAAAGACGACTCTATATAGTTGTGATTGTTTCAACGTACTCTCATTGGGAGTTCTGCGAAATGGTACATTCAGCTCGACCACTCAAGATACTCTTCCTTCGATGAATTGGAAATGGCTTTCCTAAACCATTTCCAATTACCTGTGAGATACGACGCTGGCACATAATTGTTGGCCAATTTTAAATAGAAAAAAGAAAACCATATCTTTGATCACATCCGAGAATGGAGATGTTGGAACAATTTGATTAAGGTGCCAGTCCCACCAGCATTCTTTCTAGAGTGGTTCCTTAAGTCTTTGGTCCCACAGTTATCCAAACATGTCGCAATGTCAGGAGTGTTTTCCGAAGAAGATGCAATCATGAGAGCTCAATAGCTTGAGATAATCTATTCTCAGCCTGGTGTATTGTACGAGATCTTGCCAGATGCGCCGTGATCAATACTTGATAAAACCAGACAGAGAGTTGGCCCACATGCCCACGGTATTGTTGGTTCAGCACAAACAAAGCCCGTTGAACAATTGATGAAACAATTGCAACAATTGTCTATCCAGCATATAGTGGCCAACCAGACTACTGTTCCAGCTACTCCTCTTACCCAAAAGTTGGATGTACACAGTGTCGAATCGACAAATCTGAAGGCCACCCAGAAGCCTGATGGAAAGAAGAAACAACGTAAGAAGGGTCAGGGGGATAAGAAACCCACTAATAATGTTGGCAAGGGAAACACCGAAAAAAGGAAGTTGAAGTATTCGTGTAACCTATGTGCGGAAGACCACACGACTCACCAGTTCCCTCAGCTTGCATAGGCCCAAAATTTATTATCACAACAATAGCCTATTGTGTTAACAAATCCATTTCAACATGGGAAAAATCTAACCCAAGCCTCTACAAGCGCGGAAGGGGGAAGCCAAGGACCCCCTCCATCTTCAAGCAATCAAGCATCTTTGAATGTGTATATGATGAAAGATGATGCCTATATATTGACTAGAGCACATGAATACAGCAAGAAAATCACCTCTGAGAAAGTTAAAGACGCTGAAATCCCATCTCTTCCTCTCCATATTGAGAAGATGTTGGGAGAAACCATGACACGCATCCCAAAAGGGGCGTTCAATAAATATTCTCATAACCCAAATGCAAGGGCCGCCCAGAACTACTCTATGGTGGAGGATTTGTCTCAAACCCCTTGTGCAATGTCTACTTTGGAGGTCCTCCAGATTTTCCCGTCCCAGAGAAAGGCTATGTTTGCTGCTTTAGGATCCCCCAAGACTTGTAATCCGGGTACAATCATGCTTGATACGACCGACTTAAAACCGTGTCTTCCTTACCACGTAGAGTTATAGATAGTAGTGGCTTAAACCACAAAAACCTTTAATCGAAACATTTTCTGTACGGTGGTCGATGAGGGAGCCTCAACATGCGTAATTTCTTTGGTGTGTTGGAAGGCCATTGGCCAGCCCGCTTTATCTCCGTCACCTACTCTTCTAACCACTTTTGACGGTCATTCATTCTGACCACATGGTATCATCCCCTCTTTTCCCGTGTAGTTAGGAGGGAAGATCGCATGTGTAGAAGTTGAAGTGGTAGATGTGTCTCTCGACTACAATCTCTTGTTAGGAAGGAGTTGAACCTATTCCATGAAAGAACTGGTCGCTACAGTTTTCCGGGTCTTGTTGTTTCCACATGAGGGTCGGATCGTGACCATCGATCAATTGTCTTTCTCCCGTCCCAACCCTTCATTGGGGGAATTCACAGTCCCAATGATTCATAACCCTCACCTCGACATCGTCAACATAGGGGTTGGTTTGTGCCCACCTTTGATGGGTACTTTCGATTACCCGCACCCTCAAGGCGATGTTAAGTTCATATCAGACCACCATAAGGTTGAGATTTTCCAAATTTTGTCATTTCGCACGACTTACTTCAATGATCCGTGGATTCTTCCTTCCCCATCGACCACAATGGAAGGGACAGGGCACCATGGTATATCCATGCCCTTGTCCGCAACAGAAGTAGCGTATTGTTTAGTCCAGCAAGCTTTCGTCGACCCCGATCCGACTCCCACACAAGAGTTAGATCCGATTCTAGAACCTATTTGGGCTCAAGGTTCCCTCCCTGATACTAATTCTTTAGACTTAGTCTTGCCCTCAGACGAAGCAATCATTGAAGCAATGACTAGTCTGGACAAACCCTGGGACGATCTACATCACAGATCTTACTTCCTCCCAGAGTTAAGTAGAATCAAAGGAGGGGATTTCACTTTGACTATGACTGGAAATAGGTATTTTCCTATCAATCCTTTGGCTACACATGATGTTTATGCCGAGGGTAATATGGAAAGTATCGCTAAAATGGTACCTATAAATCTCTCCAGAACCCCTGGCGTCATAGACAATGTTTTCGTCAAAGCATACTGCCCCCCTGAGGAGATGTCAGGCATCAACCCACAAAGTATCGATCATGAGCTAACTTTGTTGTTTTTCAAGCTCGCTTTGAGATCCGAAAGCAACATCTAACGAGATTGCATTTATGCTTTTTGATCTCATCTGGATTAACTAAGAAAAGTAACCTCTACGGGTCTTCTTTTAAGCGCTTTTCAGACCCTCTAAATATGAAAAGATTGTTGAGCGATCTTGTTGACCTTCACACTCGCTAAACTGAAATTTGAAGTCACGTCTGTCCGGTGGTAGTTTACCCCTTTTTCGGTCTGGATGGTCAACTGTATGAACAAAGGTATACTCTAGAGGCCTCGGTTCTCTAGAAGAGTATTCTCAGATATAATTTTCACCCTTTTTAGGGCCTGAGAGACTAATATTTACGAAAAAGGAACCCCCACGGAGTCCATAGTTAAGTCTTTTCAGACTCCCTAAAATTGAAAATATTTTCGAGTGACCTTATTCTTTCACACTCATTAAAATGGTCCAAAAGAACATTCCCGACGGAGTCCATAGTTAAGCTTTTTTCAGACTCCTTAAAAATGAAAAAATTACTGACCGATCTTGTCTTTATCACACTCGTTAAAATGGTTTTTAATAAACGTTTTTTCGGTGCTAATTTACCCCTTTTTC
This sequence comes from Picea engelmannii, assembly GCA_009831015.1. Lineage (NCBI taxonomy): Eukaryota > Viridiplantae > Streptophyta > Pinopsida > Pinales > Pinaceae > Picea > Picea engelmannii. Next base: position 215,565 of record ML788827.1, read on the forward strand.
GAACCGACTAGACTACCATCGAAAAAGGTACCTCAATGGAGTCTCCTTTTACATTTTTTTAGACTCTCTAAAAATGAAAAAACATTGAGATTACCTTCTCTAGGCTCATTAAACTTACATTGAAGGACGTTATCAGTGTGTCTTGTTAACCACATTTGCATTCCTGCGTCTTTGGCCTAATGCCAGATCCATGTTGTTCTCAACTGAACCATTTGAAATATACCTTATAACGCAAGCCTTGTAGCAATTTGCCTTTATGTCTTGACACCTTGACCCGTGGAGGGATTTTTTCGAGTGTCCTTGCTTTGAACATCAGTCTTGTCCTTGCGCCTAGAACTAGTATGTTTGTGACACTCATTCCTCCTTTGTAACGTAGCATTCTTTTATTCTTTTTCCACAATTATTGAAAAAACAAAAAAATCAAATATACCCCAAAAAGACGAAGGGAAAAGTATTTTCTTTTTATTGGCAGCACAATGAGTCGCCCTTGAACAAATCACATCCTTCCATTTTTTCATCAAGCTCTGGGATTTAATATGACCTTAGGAAGTTGTTCTCGCTACATAGAGTTGTGTCCTCCTCTGTTTGGTAATTCTTCCAAACATATGGAGAGTTTGCGTTGCCTCCTGCATCGTGAAATTATGTCAATGCCATGTTGCCTGAGTCTCATCATTTGTCATGCTATTGTCCAAGAGAATTTTTTACCAAGCCTGATTCGGCCCCTTTGCAGTTTGTCGCTTGCCCTCATGCCTGGTCATCCCAAAATTCCAATCAAGTCTTTGTTCGAAATCAATGAAGCCTTCAGTCTGATCATCAAGATCCTCTAGTCCATACCCGACGAGACGTCAAAGACCTCTGGGTAGTGAAGTCGTACACTCATATTACACTCCTACCCGAGTTTTGAAGATTTTGATGTTGTTTCTCGAGCTCTGAAAACCTCATCTCCAACCATCAAGCCTTATCAATTTCTAGAAGATGGATACTATGCATGTATATATTTTTTATTTAGAGATGTAGATCTGTTGTGTATTACTCACGGCTACACTTTATATAGTTATATGACATGGATCTGCAGTGTATTTGATTGGTAGCCATGATTTTATTTCATCCCAAGCATGGGTATGCCCGCCTCGGTGAGACAATTGTCATTTTGCAGATGGAACCTCACAATTTCTGGTCCCTGGGTCACTGGTTTGGTACGTTGGTGAAGATTGATAATGTATTTCAGCCATCAGATGCTCTTTTGACCTCACACATTAGGGGGCATCTGTTATAACCCTAATTTGCACCAGACATGCTTACCTGGCATCAGGCCATCTCATATTCCTTCTTTTCCTAGCCACTACTGAACAACTCTTCTAAAAAACTCCATTTTTAAAGGTACATGCTAGCTGAACCACTACATCCCACGTGTATCTACAGTGTCCACACTAGTTGACCCACTACAGCCTGCATGTACCTACAAAAGAAGGAAAAATGGAAAGTTGTTGACGAAACACACAATTTTGGGTAAGTTAACTAAACCATTCGGCCATGCATAGACAGTCATTCGACCAAATACCTAGCCCTTTCTAGCCTATAAAAGAAGGGGTAGGGGTCCCATTTGAAAGGAGGAAAATCATAGTAAAGAAACTCTAACCGAATTTGTATTCCCCTTTGCCCAAGATTCTGCAACCATTTTGTGATTTCAACTAAGAAGAGAAGCAAGTGTGTTAGCAATTGGTGCACAGTAAAAGAGGAGCCTAGGACCAGATTCGTGGAGCAGTGGTCGTCTTCATCATTGTAAGTTGCTTTAGTGAAGTTAATAATAAAGAAGTATTTTTTCCGTCCCACCATATGAGGTTTTCATTGTTTATTGCGTACATGTTGATTAAATCTCTAACCCATTAATCCATAGATCGAATGCATGTGGAGTTATTTGTTTGTCTTTTGTGAATGCAGGTCAGCCTTGGGAGGAGAGTTGCAGTCAAAGAGAGACCAAGCGTGAAGAGGGATCGATATCAAACGCCAAAAATAAGGTATGTTCACTTGATCTTCTTAATTGTATATTTGCTTAAGAATAATGGGGATTAGGTCTGGGATGATGGTAAAAAGTAGGAATCTTTAGGTATTTTCTGCATGCATGATAAAACCCTAAGTGCTAGTCGGTAGGAGTATTTCTCACTCACAACAGTTGTGTATAGCTCTGAAGTTCAAGATCCCAAACATCGTGAGAACACAATAAAGTCCTCATCTAGATTTTCCAAACCTCCTAATTTTTCCTAGTGAAAAGTGGTCACTCTCCTAATGAAAAGTGGCGGCTCATATTTAATGGTAAAACATGAATGGAGAAAGGCGGTGAGCGCTCCAGTGAACAATGACAAGTTTGAAACCTTACAAAGCATTATAAAGCATTACAAGAATTAATAATTGTTGTTGTGTTCCTGAAAAATAAAGTGTGTGACAATGCCTAATTCTTGATTGTGCAAGAATATGTGGTTTCAAAGACACTTGTAGAACAACCAACATTAAAATAAAGAAAACATGATGTTAGGATGGATGTGATGACCAACAACCATATGGTCATGGTGGGATCTTCCATTACTCGCAATGTCCTCTACACCATTGGGTTAACCCTTTCACTCCTCACTGGAAACAAATAACGCATAGAAGATTTAAAGGGGATACGATGTCATTTCGTTAGTTCACGTGGATGAAGTCTCGAGCACTCATATTTTGTTAATGAAGAACCCCTCTGCATATAGCCGCTACGTTTGCAGTGCCATGTATAGATCTATCCTACAATTGGCACACTAGACACTATCTGCGGTACAATGTGACTTCACAATGAGTATCACTATCAGGATGGTATAGCATTTCTATACTAATATGCATATGTATTTAAATATGACAACTAATGGAATGCTTGTACAGGTTTGAATATGTGCCACTGACCCAAAAAGTAAACTCTTCGTCGAAGAAATTAGTCGATAGCGGTTTCTCTTTCAAATGTGTCATCGACCAAATCATCGAGGAGGGTGTGGAATAATAAGGGGTGTTTGTTGGAGTATATGTGGGAAAATATGGCAGATATAATGTTCACTTCAACCAGTGCTAGTTGTTAAAAATAAAAGTTAATCTTTAAAAAACAATTTAAACAACAAAGTGGGAATCAATATGAGTGTGAAATGAGTGAATTTTTCAGTACATTGTCAAATATATGTTTTTACTTTTTATAGACATCTTCAATCCGAAGAAGACATACTAATGAGTCGGGTTAGGAGTGACAATAATTTTATTGACAGTCTTTTAGGCTTTTAAGTTCATAAGCGTCTTTTTAAGTTCACAAGTTCATATGCATAAGCGTCTTTTTAAGTTCATGTGGCATTCATGAGTGCATTAGGTGTATTTGTTCGGAGCAGTTTAATTTTGTAGTGATTGTTTTTTCAATTCCGAGGGTTTGATATTATAAAAAGTCAAAGATTTTATGTAAATTGATTATTTATTCAGTTAGATTTAGAGTTTTTTTTATTCAGTTAGATTTAGAGTTTTTTTAAATCTTAGACAAATTTCGAATTATAATAAAAATTTATTCATGTTTTAACTTTTTCCAAATTTATTTAAATTTTTTCTAAAAATATTAACATATTTGGATTTTGAAATACGATAGTTGGAATTTTCAAGAATGTTGTCAATCTTAATTTTTTCCTAACCCTAATTTGCAGGAAAAAAAAAGGCCCCTTTATTGTCTTATATCATTTAGAGAAATAGGTTTGTATATTGGTGGTTTGAATCTTATTTAGTTTTATATATGGCGGTTTGAAATATAGGTTTATATATGATGACATATTAATGGTTTTATTTAACAAATATAAAAAAGAGAGTGGATGATAATATCAATAAAATGGGTATTGTTAAGAGTAGTTTGTGAAACCTTACCCTGAAAGAATGCAAATGGTTGAAAAGGTGCTTGACCGCATGACACATAATGAGGTTTTCATATTTTAGGAAGGACACACATCCATCTGTGTATATTTTCCGAGAGAAGAAGAAGCTAAAGTTAAAATATGCGAAACAAACACACGGTGAGGCTACGTTCACTTCTCTATTATTCAATGAAGACTGATTACATTCTTAAATAGGAAAAGACTCTATTGATTTGGTTACATGCAAACCAAAGACAACTAGACTCTCAACTACGAACTGACTCTTAGAATTGACACTTGTAACTGCCACTTACAACTGGCGCTTACTCCACTATTTCCAAGTCTCCCCCTTAATGGAGAATGGATTGAATTCTACACCTAGCATCTCTCTAAACAGTTCAAACTTAATCTTTCCAAGAGGCTTAGTGAAAATATCAGCAGCATTTTCACTAGTATTACAATACATAAGAGCTATTTCATTTGACTGCAACTTTTCTCTAACAAAATGAAACTGAGCTTCAACATGCTTTGTCCTTGCATGAAAAATCGAATTCTTCGCAATATTGATTGAACTTTGATTATCACATTTGATCATCGTAAGTTCCTGTCATTCTTCTCTAACATCTTGAAGAAGTCTTCTTAAGAAAATAGCTTCACAAGTGTCTGCACACAAGGCTTTATATTTTGCTTCATTAGAAGACAAAGATACAGTAGGCTTCTTTTTACTGCTCCATGAAACAACCCCGGATCCAATGACAAACGCATATCTAGTGGTTGATCTTCGATCATTCGGATTGCCAGCCCAATCAGAATCTGAGTAACCTGTCAACTCAACATCAGATGCATCAGTATATTTAATACCATAATCAAGTATTCCTTTTAGATACCTGAGTACTGCCTTTGTTTCATTCCAATGGATTTCATGAGGTTTCGCCATAAAATGACTTAACACACTCACATAATATGCAATATCAGGTCTAGTTGTGGTGAGATAATTTAGACTACCCACCATCTGTCTATACATAGTGCCATTCACCTCCTTCGAACCATCATCACAAGAAAGTTTCACGTTTTGTTGCATGGGAACACTAGAAGACTTACACTAATCCATTTTAAATCTCTTAAGTATTTCTCTGATATACTTACTCTGAAAAACAAAAGTTTGGCCTGCATTTCTCCAAACTTCAAGACCTAGGCAGTAATGTAACTCACCAAGATCTTTCATTTCAAAAAAATTTGACAACTGCTGCTTGATTTCATCAATTAATTTCTTTGCATTTCCTGTAATTATCAAATCATCAACATATAAAGAAATCAATACTATATACCCCTGGTCATCAAATTTAGTATACATATGTGGATCACTTTTGCTCCTCATAAAACCCTGTTGAAGAAAGAAAGAATATATCTTCTCATACCATGACCTAGGTGTCTGTTTTAGTCCATACAATGCTTTCTTTAACTTACACACTAAGTGTTCTTGCCCCTTTTCCACAAACCCTTCAGGTTGAGTAAGTTAAACCTCTTCCTTTAACTCACCATTCAAAAATGCAGATTTAACATCTAATTGATGCAGCTTCCAATGATACTTTGTAGCTAAAGCAATTAAAATTCTGATAGTATTCAATTTAGCTACTAGTGCAAATGTTTTAGCATAATCAATACCTTCTGTTTGTGAATACCCCTTTTCCACCAGTCTAGCTTTATACTTATCTATAATACCATATTATTTAAACTTGGGTTTGTATATCCATTTGCATCCAATGGGCTTCTTATGTTTAGGTAATTTAATCAATTCCCAAGTATTGTTTTTCATTATAGATTCATATTCTTCTTCTATTGAATTTTTCCATTCATCATGTTCATTAGATTCATCAAAACTCATGGGTTCTATGACATTTGAAATTCTACTCATTAGGGCATAGTCTTTATACCTCTCAGGAAGCTAAATCTGTCGTGAAGATATTCTCAATTGATTATCTTCCTCCTCACTTTGTGAAGATCTGTCTTCACCTCTAGGTGAACTGTGACTGCTTGAATTGTCCATATAACTGAGTCCTTGTTGATATTGTTGTGGGGATGGTTGTTGTTGTTGCTTCTATTCTTTAACTACTTCATCAAGAAGTCTCTATCATTCCTCATGACTGTTGTCATCATGATTTCCCGCTTCTTGCTTATGGAAAAGTACATCTCTACTTTTAAATACATTGTGAGTAGAAGGATCAAACAGTTTGTATGCTTTAAATTTGGAACAGTACCCAATGAAAATACATTTAATGGNTTTAGCATCCAATTTCCTCCTATTCTCCTTTGGAATATGAGCAAAAGCCTTACACCCAAATACTTTCAAATTATGAACTGCAGGTTTGGAACCATACAAGGCCTCGAAAGGAGTAACATTATCAAGACACCTTGTTGGACTTCTATTCTTTAAATAAGTTGCAGTGTTTATGGCTTCAGCCCAAAATGCATTTGAGAGATTCTTACCTTTCATCATATTGCGTGCACACTCTACCAGAGTTCTATTTTTCTTTTCAGTGACTTTGTTCTGCTGTGGAATGTGAGGTACTGTAAACTGTTGTACTATTCCATGATCTTTGCAATATTTGTTGAAGTCCCCTGATTTATACTCTCCCCCTTGATCTGAATGAAGGATTTTGATGGATTTTCCTGTCGTTTTTTCCACCATGGTTCTGAATTCCTTAAAGTACTCGAAAACATCACTTTTTCGTCTAAGGAAGTAAACCCATGTGTATCTCATGCAATCATCAATAAATAACAGAAAGTAAAATGCACCTCCTAAAGACCTAGTCTACATAGGCCCACAAACATCAGTATGCACAAGATCTAACACATATTTATTTTTCCTATCATGATTAGAGGGGAATTCATCTATGTGCATCTTTCTTAATGCACATCCACCACAAACAACCTTCTCATTCTTTAAAATGGGAATTCCTTCAACCATATTATTTTTCTGTAATAACAATAAATCAGGATGATTGATGTGTCCATACCTTTGATGCCAAAGAATATTTGTTGGCATAGTTGCAGACGTCAGTGTGTGATGTGCTTTGTTGGTAACATCGAGTTTGTATAGGCCTCCTTCTATGACTCCTATTGCAACAGTTTGGAAGTGGTCCAACAGATCCTTCACTATGCAATAATTCTTGTAGAATTCAACCTTCAAGTTCTGGTCTATAATTGTGGACACAGAGATCAAATTTTTCTTTATTCCTGGCACATAAACAACATTGTGAATGTGAAGAACTGTACCATTTGGAAATGTCACAGGAATGACTCCATATCCCTTGATCTGATGAGCGCGGTCATCTCCAAGATATATGTTGGCACCATTCTGTGTTTCTTTAAAATTAGCATACCAAATTTTATTACAAGTCATATGTATTGATGCTCCGGAATCCACAAACCAGGAATTAGAATCATCTGTTTCAGCAAATAAAGTAACGTTAGACACAAACAACCTAAGATCCCGTGATTCAAAATTTGGGGTTCATCAATATCATCACTAGCAATAAATAATCTGAGATCATGATTTGACAATTTTTCTGCATAATGACCTGAATGTGTTCTAGGTTTATTCCTAGCCTCATCACTTTTCTTCTTATGACAGTATTTAACAATATGTCGAGGTCGACCACAATAAAAACAATTCTTTGACTCATTTCTATCATATTGCATACCTTGATTTGGAGATTGTCTTCTCTGCGATGAACTGCCTCTCTGTCATGATCCACCTCTCTGCCATGAACTGCCTCCAATGCCTCTTTCTCCTGATCTCCCTCTTGCAAATCTCTTATTTGAACACAGTGCCAAATATTTATTATGAGGCTTCACATTCCCACACCTCTCTTCCTCTTGCAGTAAAATATGTGTCAGTTCTTCAAACGTGGGAGGTTTCTGCCTTGCTGCGACACCTGTTATGAACATATGATAATCTTCTAGCATACCATTTAAGGTAATAGTGACCAGGTCAGTGCTGGAAACAGTTTCCCATATATTTACTAGTTTGTCTTTCACCTCTTTAATACGACCCAAAAATGAATCAATAGATTCATTTCCATCCATTTTAATGCCTAGCAATTTAGTTTTCAGGAACAAAATGTGATTTGTGTTGCTAGTTTCATACAATGATTTAAGCGTTGTCCATGTTGAAACAAAAGTTGTAGCTTCTCTAATATGTGGAATTATACTCTTTAACTGACATGCTCAACAATACCTTTGCCTTCTTTTCGTGTTGCTCCCAATCTTGGATCTGTGTTGTTGTCGCACTGACATCTGTGTCAGGTTTCAGTTCAGTTCCCTTCACAATGTTCCAGACACCATAGCCTTCCATGAGCATCTGCATCTTGAATTTCTAGTTAATGAAATTCGATCCATCCAACTTGTTGGCTTCGTTGAGGTAGGTTTCTGCCAGAGGATTCACCATCTCTGCAAAATATTCTCTGCAAGGGAATCACCAAGGATATGCAACTTTCTGTCGTTATGCCTTCGGATACCACCAATCTGTCTCTGCCTTGGACTTAGTTTTCTTAAAAGAAATATAAAATACCTTAAAAATACTTGATATATTAAAAGTAATATCAATTTCCTAAAAAAAGATTTATGATCCTTAAGTTAAAACTCCACCTTAAGTCATAACTCCATCTTTTTCTTTATCCTTTCATAACTCCACTCTTATGAAACTATCATAAAGTTCCTTTAATAAACTTTATAACTCCACCTCACTATTAAAAAAAAATGATTTAAATAGTGGAACCAATTTTAAATGCTCCACATGCAAATCTTCACGATTTAAAAAAATAAACCCATGCATTAAATCTTCATGCAAATACTCATGCACATGCTTTCAATGCTCCATTCAAACTCCACACATGCAAATGTTTCAACTCCATGCATGCAAATGTTTCAAACTATAACTCAGGCTCCAACCTCACACTGGTGGATCGGGCTCCAACCTCACGCTACTCCCAAGGTCACGGATTTTCCTTGCACATGAATTTATGCACCTTATGTGTTAATAGACTGTGGGGTTTCCACACCTCAGGAGTTATTTCGGTTGCGGAAATCATAAAAAGTTTATGCACTGTGTTCTTAGCTGGACCGTGGAAATAATTTTGTTTTCTCTCTGCGAAAATTTTGATTAGTGTGTCGCCGCACCCTACCAGAGGAGGGACCTGCGGACCTCTATGAATTTCCACACCTCACCCCGTGGCTCTAATACCAAGTTAAAATATGTGAAACAAAAACACGGTGAGGCTATGCTTACTTCTCTATTATTCAATGAAAACTGATTACATTCTTAAATAGGAAAAGACTCTACTGATTCAGTTACATGAAAACCAAAGACAACTAGACTCTCAACTATGAACTAACTCTTAGAACTGACACTTGTAACTGGTGCTTACAACTGGCTCTTACTCCATTATTTCCAAGTGCTAACACAGGAGAAGCCTGACCATCCCTACCAATGTGGAGATTGCAGTCACTGGTGCCTACCCGATTTACCTCATATTTGGAACGAGTTGTTGAACGAGAGCTTGGTCTTGGAGGGTGTGGCACCTAAGCCTCATTGACGTTCTCACTGATGGACTTGACACATTTATAAAGTATTAAATTCCATTTATAAAGTAAAAATACATTAATAATATATTATTACATTATTAATACAATACTAATAAAATAATAAAGTAATATAAATAATTGAAAAAATCATTAAGTATTATTAATATTAATAAATAATAAAGTAATAAGTAATGTACTAAAACATTAATGTATTAATATATTGATGCAATAATACATTAATGTATTAACTAATTAATACATTAATACTTTAACACATTAATACATTTATGTATTAATATATTAATTAGTATATCATTAACACATTAATGTATTTATGTATTAATATATTAATTAATAGATTATTATTGTATAAGTTGAAGTATTAATACATTAATGTATAATATAGTGTTTTAATGTAACATATTGATTAATTAATACATTAATACATTGCCAAATTATTAATACATTATTGTATTATACGAGTATGTATTACATTGACTATGGTAGAGCCTAACTTTCTGGATGACCATAATTTTCACTATGATTGAGCATGATAATGGTTGCTTATGGTTGACCATGGAAATGAACATGACCATGCTTAACTTTGGTATACCTTGGTTGACTTTCATTTACAATGGTTGACTATGGTTGACTATAGTGACCATGGTTAATTCAAGAGGGGACATATAAATCCTTTGAATCATTTGGCTTTGAAAATTAGATGTGTGTAATCAATGTATGATGTATATCAAAGGGAGCTAACTTCCCTTTATTGAATTTTTTGGATAATACATGGTATGCCAAAAAGTATAAGCGAGACAACGAAAGAAGAAATGGAGCTGAGTTTGTACCTTCTCAAGTTAGAGTGAAGAAATTAAACCAACCATGTAATATTACGAACATAAACTAATCTTGTAATGTGACAAACATAACCCCCAATAAATGGGTCTTAATTTTGAAACATTTATATAACTACTCCTAATATGACTAAACCCAACAATTCCTTATATGAACCTTGTAATATGATTCTCAAGACCAAACCTCACTATCTGAAGAACATTTTCCCTTGTCACATTGTGACAAACATTTCCCAACATCGCATTATCATGATCAATTACCAATGTCGAAATGTCTCGAACATATCCTTATCTCACATTACAACAAATATCTCCCTACATCACAATTTTTCAAATACCTCTCGATGTCGCATTTTGACGAACATTTCCCAACATTGTAATGTCGCAAACATTGACCTATGTCACATTGTGACAAACACCTCCCAACATCGCATTATCACAATCACTTACGGATGTTGTAATGTGTCAAACAACTCCTGACATCACATTGTGATGAACATTTCCCAACATCACAATGTGTTAGCCATCTCTTGATGTCACATTGTGATGAACATTTCCCTACATATCAATGTCACAAACATTTCCCATTGTTGCATTGTGATGAACATCTCCCAATGTCGCACCATGACGAACCATGGCTTTACATAATCACCATGTTGAACCATATGCAACTCAACATAGTGATCTAATGTTGGAATATGGTCACGGACAACCATGATCAACCTTAGTCAACCATGATCAATTCTAACCATTTGGAAAGTTGACCATGGTCATGGTCAACCAAAGTACATTATCAACTAGCGATTTGGTCAACCATTCTCATTATCCTGGTTGACCATCGTCAATGATGGTATTGGTAAACCATTCTCATTACCATGGTCAACCAAGTTTAGGGTCAACCACAACCATCCATTGTCAACCTTGCTCAACCATTCTCACGGTCAACCATGGTCATGGTCAACTATGGTCAACCAAGCTCATTATCAACTAGAAATTTGGTCAACCATGGCCATGGTCATGTTTGAACATTTCCCAATGTCACAATATGAGGAACATTCCCTTTCCCTTACATTGTCACAATCACTTATTGATGTCACATTGTGTTGAACATATCTTGATGTCACATTGTGACAAACATTTCCCACTATCGCAATGTGTCGACCTTCTCCTGATGTCTTTTTGTGACAAACATTTCCCAATGTCGTAATGTCACAAAGATTGTCCCAACGTCGCAATGTGACAAACGTTTCCCATTGTCACACTGTGATGAACCATGGTTTTACATAATCACCAAGCTAAGGCATAGGAAACTCAACATAGTCAACTAATTTCGAAATATGGTCATAGAAAATAAGGGGAACAACCATGGTCATCTATGGAAAAAAATATAAACCATGGTTAAACATTTTCAACCATGGTCAACCATAGTCAACCATGGTTATGGTCATCCTAAGTCAACCCAAGTGAAGGTCATGGTCAACCATGTTCGTGGTCCATGTCATGGACAACGACTATCAACCATGGTTAACCATTGTCAACCTTGTTCGACCATAGTCAAAATGGTCATGGTCAACCATAGTCAACCATGGTCATGCTCAACCATTATGAACAATAATAAACCAAACTGAACCAAGGTCTACAAAAGTTAACCATGGTCATGGTCAACCATAATTAACTATTATCATCATAAACCAAGGTTGGCCATAATTAACCATGGTTATGGTCAACCAAGGTCAACCATATTTAACCATGGTCATGGTAAAGAAAGGTCATGATCAATGATAATTAACCATGGTTCACCATGGCCAACCATAGTCAACATTGTAAATCAAATTCATCCAAGGTCTCCCAAAGTTAAGCATGCTCATGGTCATTGTGACGATCAACCATAAGAAACCATTGTCATGGTCAACCATAATGAGAATCATGGTCATCCATGGAGTCATGATTTACCATAGTCAATGTAATACATGCTTATGTAATACATTAGTATATTAATAGTTTATGGTTTCCTCTATTAATAATATATTAATGTATTAATTAATATACCATTTATGTATTGATTAATTAATACATTAATATGATGATGATGATTAACATGCAGTGAGACCGAATTAGTCTATCGGACCTTAAGAGGGTAAGTGATTACCTGCAAATCTTTAGAATTTTGTTTTTGTGCTCGAAAAACATTAAGATAAGCTTTCCAATGTCACCATAGTTTTTTTGAGTTAAAAGGTTAGGAAGGTTGGTAGTGTGAATTTTTTTTGAAATTGAGATATAATCTGGGTATAGGTTGGACAATCTAAGAGAAAGTTCTTTTCATCTTGAACCTTCTTAGTGTCACAAAGGTGACACACTCTTTCATCCGATGGAATTTTAGGAATTGACCAATGACAGTTTCACTATGGAGCTCATGAGAATGTGTTCTTATCTTAACAATGCTTATCTTTTTCTTTACACTTGCCAAAATAGAGAGATAATTTTGATCTTATAGATTAGGGTTTATTACACCCGTATAATAGCTTAATTTGTTTTTCCTCTAAATCTTTGTCACACCACATTTTATCCTTAAATTTTGATTTAATAATATTTTTAATAGTATCCTTATTCTGCAAAATGGTCTCTTCTATGATCCCCCAATGGCTTATCCAAGACTAGGCATCTTTATGCCATCCTCACTTGATTCAAATGTGGTTACGAGTGGATTTTGAAGAAATTTTATGAATCCTTTTGTATTCCATGTTGTTTAACTTGATCTTATACATTAGGTGTCTAGGCATAGTTTGAAAGTTGGGGAATGGCTTACCTCTAAGAGGAGGATGGGATAGGGAATATTTCCTTTAATTTTGAGATTATAGGTTATACAATTCTTTTGGATTTGCTAGATATCTTTCTATAGGATTCACCAGAGATACTACATCCCCATACTTCACATCAATATAGAATAGCATGCGTAACAAGAGTTTCAAAGAGGATTTTCTTCTTATCCCATATCCAAAGATCTATTGATTTACAATTTTTTTCAAGCCCATAATATGTTTTACATCCCCCAATAATCCTTTTCTCAATGGTATAATTTCAGTTGAGTTTGTTGAGAATATAAATTCCAATATATTTGTATGAAGTCACTTCCTCCAAGTTGTTGTTTTCATATACGAAGGTATCATAAGTGATATTATTGGATTTAATATTCATGAACTTCATCTTGTGAGTATTAACAATTATACACATATTGGAGCGAAACTCCTTGAGGATTCTTAGTTGCTTTCCAAGATCATGGGGAATCCTCGCCATAAGAATGATATCATCAACATAAATAAGAATATCGATGACTATACCAGTGAGATTAGGGCCAACACAACGTGGTTCTTCCAAACAATCTTCTAACTTGTCAATGTATATGCCAAAAAGGGTAGGGGACAAGGGAAAATCTTGCTTGAATCCAATTTCGACCAGCTCTTAGTGTTCTCATACAACCTTACTTCATCAACCCTCAAATCGAAAGGAACTTTTATCTTTTCTAGCCCATCCCAAAGTTTTTTCATGGGAACCTTATATTATAACATCAAAATATTAATACCTTAATATTTTAGTACATCAATGTATTAATATTTGATTAATATATAACTTTCTTAATTATTAATATTTTGTTAATGTATTGGTAATATATTAATGTATTAATACTTTATGATTTCTTATTAGTCCCCGCCGAAGGCATAGAGGGACTATAGCGATCAATAATTTGTTGATTTCATAATAATATGTCATCTGAATATAAATGTTCGCATCATCTGTATTGTTCGAACTATAGAAGTAAAAAAATTATTTTTTATATAATAAAAAAAACATTATATGTCATCGTCTCATTGGAGAATATATTGGAGGTCTTATTTGCAACTTCGTTGTTTCCAATGTTGTAAATGTTTAGATATCCAAATTTTTGAGCTTAGATGCTCTTTTTTAATTTCTATTACATTTTTACTGAAATGTTTACATACCAAAAGTTTTGAGCATCGATCTTGTATTTAAATGTTTTTATTATTTCTATTTGTATTGAAATGTTTACATACCGAAGGTTTAGAGCATTGACACTCTTTTTGAGGTACTTGAATATGCCTAACAACTTAAATTTTTACATAGCGAGAGGCCCTTAAACAGGCCTGAGAGCTTAAATGTTTGCATACCACGAGGCCCTTAAACAATCTGAAAGCCTTAAATGTTTACCTAAATAGGCTTCTCATAGTACATTTTTCCTCGAATTGTTTCATATAATGTTGCAGTGAATTTGGATAATATTCTTGTCCACCACCAATTGCATAGCCATTGTAAGTTTTATACTTCTTCTATGCTTGGAATGAAATTTGGTCATCGTTGAAGATACATACAATGTTTACTGGCTCGGTGAGTGCTTCTTGTTTGTTGGTTTGTTGGTTGCTACTTGTTTTTGTTTGGTTCAACTTTACAAAGTTGAGGACCTACACCTGCGGTTGGACCTGTTGGTGCTTGTTGCTTGCTTTTGTTTGCTTCAACTTTGCAATGTTGGGGTCCTGCATCCGCTGTTGGAGCTGTTTTTTTTCATTTTGTGGGGTCCAAGTCCTGCACCCACAATTTGACCCACGCTTCTGTCATTCATCGTTGCGGAGTAAGTTTCGATGCCATACTTTTATTTGCATTTGTTCTTTTCTATTTACTATTTGCAGTTTGCAAGTAAGAATGTTTAATTATTTCTACTGGCATGCTCATCATATGTTTTGGATTCCTTCTGTGCTTGGGATGCAATTTGGTAATCATTAGATATACATATGTTGTTTACTGGTTCAGTGGTTGTTTCTTGCTCATTGGTTCGTTGGTTCATCGGTTGCTGCTTGTTGTTGTTTGGTTCAAGTTTGCGATTTTGAGGTCCTGCGGCTGCAATTGGGCCTGTTCGTGCTTCCTCGTTGGTTTGTTGCTTGTTTTTTTCTTTTTTTTTCTTTGGCTTTGCAATATTGGGGTCCTGTGCCGGCATTTGGAGCTATTTATTTTTTCACTTTGTGGTGTTCGGGTCCTACACCCACAAGTGGACCTGCGGTTCTGTCGCTTTCCATGTGTGGCAAAGTTGAGATATGACGCCTATTCCATGCATGCCTATCCTACTCTTAAATTTTACTCCAATTTTTTATCCTAACTCTGAACCATACCTACATGCCTTTCCAAAATGTTCTTGTAGAAGAAAAGGATACTTAGATGGTGCTAGCAAGAGTGGTGTTATGTGGATTGAAAATTGCAATATTTAGTTTCTATGCTTCTTGGCATGCAACATTGAAAACATAATGAATGTGTTCTCAAATGCATCACACCATTTACATTTGGATGAAACCATTATTATTCTAGGATACTTCAATGTTGGCATGCTACAAAATAGTGGCATAACAAATAATTGGACAACTACATGTGCAATTACAATGTCCATTGTATTTTTGTTAAGATAAAACATGTGCAAAACACACTTATTAACCATATATGGTGAAATTTTCCCATATCACAATATAGCCTCTTTATCCTATACACAGACTGGTCTGACCATGTTACAATTTGTCTTGTACTTGAAATATGAGATGTACATCAAAGATATCGAAAAATTATATTTCGATGTCTCAAAGCATATCTGGATACTTTGTTGCACATAACCAAAATCATTCAGCTATGTCCATGCAATTTCTTAATATTTTTTGTCTTGTAATATATTTTGGCAAGGAAAAACTCTATATAATTGCAACCGTGGATCAAGAAAAGAAAAGGTTCATGTTTCTAACTATCTTTTATTCTATTCCTTTGATTCCCATTTATTTTATGTACATCTTACTTGTAATCCCCTGCATACCATATTCCTTTATGTTCATTGTATTTTGTGTGTTCCCACATTGAAACAAATAGAATAATTGGAGAAGACGAAGGAGTCTTTAGCGCAAATGTAGAAGAGGAGATACAAAGGTGCATGCTTATATTGTTATTTCATATTCCATTGTTTTGTGTTTCATTTATTGTCTATATATGTGTTAACCTAATTTATTGTATTTAGATATTGTGTATCTTTCTACATAAAAACTTATCTCCATGTCCTTTGTATTTTATGTGGCGCTACATTGAAATAAATCAAACTCTGTTTATTTTTTTACATGTCTTCCTACATACCAACTTACCTTCATGTCCATTGTATTTTTCTGCATTGTTACATTTAAAAAAACAAAATAACTGGAGACGACGATGGACTCTTTGCCGCAAATGTATAAGAGGAGATACAAAGGAGCATGCTTCTACTCTTATTTCATATTCCATTGTCTAGTATTTCATTTATTGTATGTATATGTGTTCTATTTGTTCTACTGCTTTGCACCTAATTTATTGTATGTAGATACTATGCATCTTTCTACATAGTAACTTATCCTCATGTGAATTGTATTCTCTTTGTTGATACATTGAAATAAATAGAATTGCACTACTTTTTTTACATGTCTTTCTACATACTAACTTACCTTCATGTCCACTATATTTTTTGTTGGTTGTGGAGCTTGATTATGTTTTTGATTCAGAGGTCCTTGCCTTTAGTTGTGTTTATACCCCATGAAGACTTTACACCCCATAAGTATGTACACTCTTCCACGCAGGGGAGTGCAAAGGGGGGGTACCCCCTCTGCGGGATTCGTGGGCGAAGCCCCCGAAGGAAAAATTGCCTTGTAAATGTATATTGTAATTTCATTATAAATCTAGACCGTTCATTATAAGGTCACAGATCTAACAGTCAAAATTATGTTAAGGTTTTTTTCCCTAGAAGGAAACCCTCTGTTATGAGGGAAATGTATTGCAGCTATGCATTATGGTGAGTATTGTATTCTGAGAGAGGAGACTGTGAGAGAAAGAAGAGGAAGTTACAACAGGTTTTGTTGTAGGTTGTATCCCTTCATTTGCTGGATAATAATAAAGGAAGGACCTAGAAATTTCATTGATGGACGTAGCCCACACTGGGTGAGCCATGTAAATATGTGTCTCTCTTGTATTGTGTATCTTCTGTGTTTTGTTTCTGCATTTGTTTTATTTTATTGCTCCGCGGGTCCTGTTTTTCTAACAACTAGTATCAAAGTGAAAGGTAACTTGCAGGAAAAGAGGGTTCCTGGTTTGAGTGGGAGAAATGTTGGAAGATTGAAAGTTTAGGGTCGATAAATTTAACAGCCAAAACTACCATTTATGGAAGATGAAGATGGAAGATTATTTATATCAGAAGGATCTATTCCTACCATTGGACGGAGTAGCAAAGAAGCCGATGGCCATGAAGGACGAAGAATGGGAGATTCTTGACAGAAAGGCTCTAGCAACGATATGGCTGAGCTTGGCAGTGTCATTGGCTTTCAATATTTCGAAAGAAAAGACAACGAAGGATCTGATGGATGCGTTAGCTAAACTGTATGAAAAACCCTCAGCGTCTAATAAGGTATTTCTAATGAAGAGATTATTTAATATGAAGATGTCGGAAGGTGGGTCTGCTGCAGATCATTTAAATGAATTTAATACGGTTATTAATCAACTAAGTTATGTAAAAGTGGACTTTGATGATGTGGTTAGGGCTCTTCTAATCTTGTGCTCATTGCCAAAAAGATGGAATGGCTTGTTCATGGTTGTAAGTAACTCTGTTTCTGGTTCAAATACTTTAAAATTTGATGATGTTGTTGGTGTTATCCTTAGTGAGGAAATGTGATGGAAAAGCACATGTGAGACATCAGGTAATGCATTGAACATGGAGAACAGGGGAAGACAAAATGATAGAAGAAAGGGCTCAGGGAACCACAGGAATTATAGGAAGGTAATATCCAAATCCAGGCATGGAAAGATAGAGTGCTAGAATTGTGGGAATAAAGGACATCTGAAGAAAGATTGCAGAGCTCCAAAGAAACAAAGAGATGGACAAGAGGAGAAATCAGGATGCAAATGTAACAGGTGATGTGTTACAATATGCTTTGATTCTTTCTATAGATAATATTTCCGAGTCTTGGGTAGTAGATTTGGGGGCTTCATTTCATGGCACACCCCATAGGAAACATTTTCTAGATTATGTTCAAGGTGATTTTGGACAGGTTCATTTGGGTGATGATGCACCATGCAAAATTGTTGGAATGGGAAGGTAAAAATAAAGCAACGCAATGGAAGCCAATGGTTGTTGAAAGAGGTAAGGCATGTTCCAGATTTAAGTAAAAATCTAATTTCAACATGGCAGTTGGCAAGTGAAGGTTGTGTATCCATATTTACAGATAAGATGTGGAAGGTCATCAAAGGATCATTAGTGATAGAAAAAGGAGAGAAGGTAGGTACATTGTATTTATGTACTGGTAATACTGACTCTTCTATATATTTAGCTTCTACAGGAGTGGATACAACACTGTGGCATCATAGGCTGGGACACATGAGTGAGAAGGGTATGAAGACACTTCACAAAATAAATTTGTTTCCATATCTTAAACAAATTGATTTGGACTTCTGTGAGCATTGTGTTTATGGAAAACAAAAGAGAGTTAGATTTCTCAGAGTTGGAAAAGAAAAGAAGAATGAAAGGTTAGAGATTGTGCATACATATGTATGGGGACCAACTAATGTATCATCTCTTGGTGTCTCTCGTTATTATGTTACTTTTATTGATGATGCAACTAGAAAAACTTGGGTTTATTTCATTCGACAAAAATATTATGTTTTTGATACTTTTAAGAAATGAAAAGCTTTAGTTGAGAATGAGATAGGAAAAAGTTTGAAGTGTCTCAGATCAGATAATGGAGGTGAATATTGCAGCAAGAAGTTTGATGATTACTATTCATACCATGGGATTCGTAGAGAGAAGATAGTTCCAAGAACACCACAAGAAAATGGTGTATCAGAAAGGATGAACAGGACAATCATGGAGCGTGCAAGGAGTATGAGATTGCATGTCGGTTTGCCCTTACATTTTTGGGCAGATGTTGTAGATATTGTTGTTTACTTAATAAACAGAGGACCTTCAAGCTCTTTGGATGGTAGAATTCCAGAGGAGTAATGGATAGGAAAAAAGATAAACTATTCTTTTTTGAAAACTTTCAGTTGTGAAGCATTTGTCCATATTGATAAAGAAAATGGAACAAAGCTTGAGTCTAAATCCAAGAAGTGTACCTTTATTGGATACGATGTTAATGATTTTGGTTATCGATTATGGGATTATGAAAATAAAAAAATCATTAGGAGTAGAGATGTCATATTCAATGAGAAGGTCATGTACAAAGATTAGTTGCAGGGAAAGAAACAGGAAGAAGAAAAACAAGAATACACAGTGCTTGATGAGATCACTAAAAATGAAATTCCAAAGGAACTTGAAAATCAAACTGTACAACAACAGGAGCAACAGGTACCTCAAACACCTGCAAGTGTTGTTAGAAGATCTACCAGGTTAAGTATACCCCCTGAATGATACTCTCCTTAATTGTATTATTTATTGTTGATTGATTCTAGTGAATCAGAATGTTATGAAGAGGCAATGCATGTAGACACCAAACATAAGTGGGAGCAAGGCATGAAAGAGGAAATGGATTCCTTGTAAAATAACCAGACTTGGGACTTGGTTCAGTTTCCTGCGGCAAAAAGAGCATTGTAGAATAAATGGGTTTACAAGTTGAAGGAAGAAGATGGAGGAGAAAAGAAGTACAAGGCTAGACTTGTTGTAAAGGGGTTTGAACAAAAGAAAGGTATATATTTTGATGAAATATTTTCTTCTGTTGTTAAAATGACTTCAATTGCGACTATTTTAAGTCTTGTGGTAGTATAAGATTTGCATCTTGAAGAGTTAGATGTAAAAACATATTTTCTCCATGGGTATTTGGAGGAAGAGATTTATATGCAGCAACCACAGGGGTATGAGGTCAAAGGGAAGGAGAATTTGGTATGCAGGTTGAAGAAGAGCGTGTATGGCCTAGAGAAATCTCCAAGGCAATGGTATTTGAAGTTTGACAGGTTTATGATAGAACAAGGTTATAGTAGATGTCATTCTGATCACTATGTTTATTTTAAAAGGCTAGAAAATGGAAGTTATATTATCTTGCTATTGTATGTATATGACATGCTTGTTGTAGGGTCTAATATGCAGGATATAAATATGCTCAAGAAGAAATTAGCCAATTCATTTGCGATGAAGGATTTGGGTGCTGCAAAGAAAATCCTTGGCATGAGAATAACAAGAGACAG
>ML788827.1:236750-251506 GCA_009831015.1 Picea engelmannii
AATATACATTTGAGGTACCACTTCAAATGATCCGCCTTGGAAGATGGAAATTTGAAGTTGGAAAAGATACACACTAGCCAAAATTTTGCAGACATGTTAACAAAGGGAGTAACCAGAGAGAAACTAAGTTCCTGCTTAGTTTCAGTTGGTCTTCAAGAATGAAGATGAAGATGAGAAATTTTCCAGGTCCAAGAAGGTTCATAGTATAGCATATACAACAACGGTGGAGTTGTTGAGATCAGTCTCCAAGTGGGATATTGTTGGTTGTGGAGCATGATTATGTTCTTGATTCAGAGGTCCTTTCTTTCAGTCGTGTTTATACCCCATGAAGACTTTAAACCCCAGAAGTATGTACACTCTTCCACGCGGGGGAGTGCAGAGGGGGGGTACCCCCTCTGTGGGGTCCAAGAGGCCTATCCCCCTGGCTAGGGGCTCGGGGGAAAGTGGGCCCCCGATGGGGGTTCAGGGGCAACATCCCCCGAAGGAAAAATTTCCTTGTAAATGTATATCTTCATTTCATTGTAAATCTGGACCATTCATTATAAGGTCGTAGATCTAATGGTAGAAATTATGTTAGGGTTTTTTTTCCCTAGAAGGAAACCTTCTGTTATGAGGGAAATGTATTGCAGCTATGCATTATGGCGAGTATTGTATTATGAGAGAGGAGACTATGAGAGAAAGAAGAGTAAGTTACAATAGGTTTTTTTGTAGGTTGTATCCCTTCATTTGTTGGATAATAATAAATGAAAGACCTGGAAAAATCTTTGGTGGACATAGCCCACACTAGGTGAACCACGTAAATATATGTCTCTCTTGTATTGTGTATCTTCTGTGTTTTGTTTCTACATTTGTTTTATTTTATTGCTCTATGGTCCTATTTTTATAACATTTTCGGCGTTGCTACATTGAAATAAATAGATTAGTTGGATAGGAAGATGAATTCTTATATGCCACAACAGAGGGGGATGAAGTACAATATTCAAAAATGTATACCAACTGTTCTAGTAAATAAAACACAAAAAATGGGTGGGTGCCTATAATATTGGACTAGAAAATGATGATTTGGCAACAATGGGCCTTTGTTGAGACTTCCCACTTCCAAAAATTTCCCTCCCCATTTCTAATTTTCCCACTTTCTGTTATCCCTTTTTTTTCCCTCTTCTATACTTAACTAAATTTCCCTTTGTTTTTCTCCTCTACTTTCACTTTCTGGTTTCTTTTCTTAGTCGTCTTTTTGAAAATTTCTAGGTGTGCGGGTTGGTGGAATCACAGGTTCACATTTATACTCATGCTTCTATATCATGACTCTGACAGACGGTTTCCTCATTCCATACTTAGCCACTTTTTTGATCATGGGTTCCCAAGCTGGCAGGTTCAAGATTGCGCCTCTAGATTTGGAGGTTCCACGATATACAGATTGGATTTCATACCCCCCCCATCATGCCCTATTCCCTGTTACACATTTTTGCAGTAAAAAAATATGAGGCATACAATTTGACCGGCAACTCCTCATGTTTCCTGAGTATACCTTGACACCCTATTTCGTATTCCATCTCCTTCGACCCTTTATGTGACATTCAGAACAATTATGGACAATATACAATGCGTATTCCTACTTAGTCCTTTTGATGTTCATCTACACATGCTTGCATCAGAAAAATTTCGACTAGTGACATGGCCATGAGTAGTCAATCATCGCAAACATCAACAAATCGACAAGGCCAAAGGTAAAGATTCATACATTGTGTTCCTCATATGCTTACAAAACAAATATCCTGACCTATTTATTCATCTATGCCATGATAAATATGTTGATGTAATCTGCAACACATACTTTGCAGTTCACAAGAAGTATCAACGAGGGAAAGTGAGACATCGAACATAGCGCAAGTTTTGCATACTTAAAGGTCTAGTTGCAAAAATCTGGCTCCATACTTCATCCAAGTTGTGTGTCTACTTGTACATTTATGCCAGGAAAAAAGAAAACAAAAAAATAATGCAGACTAGCATTCACATTACTTTTTCTGTTCAAAAAATGTCACCATATCTAAACTTATAACACCCAAAATACTATCAATAGAGGGCTCGAACAACCGTCGAACTGGACAAGTGTTCATCAGGGACATAATGATCATCTATAGCACCTACTTGGAAAAGGAAAATGAAACTAGATCCATTATGTGTGCTGACATGACAGACAACGAAGCCCCAATGACAGTCACAATGACTATTCCCAAACAACTTGTCTAGAAACATGAAGAAAATATATTTCCAGGTAATGGGATATCCATTACAAATTTTAATATATTGCGCAAAACAACATATGACCGTGGTGATCGTGATCGGATTATATTGCTCAATGACACAAGTATTGTGGAAAAAAATCCTGTGATTTTTTCAGAATATCATTTCATCCCGGACACAACAATCAACCAACTTGCACAGAGCAACAACACTTACCCTATCGGAACCATTGGTGTAGTTGTCACACTCACGAGAAAACTTTGCTCGCAACACATTCTCCATATAAAATATGGAGAGTTAGACAATGACAAGGCAATGGTATTGTTCTCCATATTCAGTTTTGTCATTTACTTTCACATGTCCATGTATCTCAGTTATGTTACACAACTATTGCATTGTTCCATGTTGCAACTACAATTGTTTGACACCTATTGAAATTTGTTTTCCTCAATGGAACAACGATTGCATAAAGGGAAATTTCCACTTATTCTCTTCAAAAATATAACAAAGAAAAGATATGTTAAAGAAAGGATCTTTCACACAACCCAATAAACATTTGTAACAGAGTTGCGAACAGACATAGTACAGGATCTCAAGAAACTAACTAGCTCCACAATTGTTGTGCGTATACATCTACAATTTCATCCTCACTTTGCTCATACAAATTTCCTTCACCAATTTTCTGCAATGTTTCTTTTTTTTGTGCAGTTGTATATTATATTGTTCAATATATTAATTGTTATGCTCATGTGCCCAGGTTGAGGGTGTTTTGGCTGCAGTGAATGGCTACTCGACCCCCTTCGAGCCCATATGTGCCAAATGAAACTCTCCTACTTTTTCCTCTACTTTCATAAATGATGGTACAATTGATTGTCTATGATGCAGTAAAAAAATCCCTTACATATATAGACATTGCCTCAATGTTGCCATCCGAACCATGGGCAACACAATCGTACATTGTACAATTAGACTGCCTCTCTTACAAGATGTTCTTCATGGGTTAGCATAATTACCATATGAAGTATACCTACCAAAAAGGGAAAACAATGTCTACATGTTGCGCGACTTTCGGGTCCATAGAAAATTTACCTTAAATGAGGACAATGCAATACTGCATATCGGCTAAAAAAAAAAAAAAATTCCATATCAAATGTTGGAAGGAAACAAAAAAATCTCATGTGTATTTGTAATTTTTATTCAATACCCAAATGCATGTTTGTGGGATTTTATTTCTTCGGAGTTTACATCTATGGCTGTAAAATTTTCTTTCCAAATATTTTGTCTCTTTTGTGCACTTGAAAAAACTAGGAGAAACTAACTATAAATCAAATCTTTGTTTTTGTCATTTGATGTTTTTTTGCATCTCTAGGTAAGAATTTTGCATATTCGTTGGGGTGTCCAAATGAAAAAAAATGATGGCTAGTTGTAGATTTGTTAGAGGAGTCTGCACTTTTTTGGGTGCCCAAATTGGAAAAATGCTTTCCAACTATATAGCCATGGAAGGATTTTTGCATTTTTTGGCTACCCAAATAAAAGAAAAGATGATATCCAACTATATTGCTATGGTAGGATATCTGCATTTTTTCAGTGCCCTAATTGAAGAAAAAGGGCTCAACATGGGTTGAAGCATGAGCTTGAGATCTTCAGGACTCCCTATAAGGATTCAGGAGTTCGGGCATTGGAATTCATACAAGAAGGTGCATTTATTGTTGATGTACAAGCGCATAAGTCTATTGTTCAGTACATAAATGGGAAGCATGAGGACAACCCCCATACAAAGTATCCAACTATGAATAAATAAGGTCCATCCTTTGAATCATCGAAATGGCTTGCTCCTCTAGGCAGAACCATCAGGTATTTCCAATAATATTGGAAATTTGACATTGTTAAAAATGGTAGTGATAGAACATGGCACTATCAGAAGCAAATGTCCATAGTGATCTTGCTTCATGGTAAAATAGTAATCGACGAGTTTCTTGTTCCCCATTTTGGGGGTTTGGTTATAGCTGGGATACAATGTCAAATCTTCGTTGGTTTTATGTTGTCTTGTGTTTGGCAGACTTTTTTTCATATCCCATGGGCTCGGTTATTTTCTCATGGAAAGATATACCACATGTAAGAGAAAACCAATGCCACGTGTTTTTTTTTTTATATCTCAAATTTTTTTAGGCATAGTTTGATGTGTACTACTCTATGGACCCTTGCGGGATCTCACTTGGCAACTTTTGTGTTCATGCATTGCCTTGTGCCTCAATTTTCAATACATTTGGTGTTTACATGGCTCTTGGTTGTATGCTTCGTTCTGGAAAATTAATGATACATTCAGAATCTTGGCAGTTTTTCTATGATCTTAAAGAATATAGAGGACATGATTTGCCTTTTAATATAATCTCTCTGACCCAATTGTAGTATGTGGCTCGTTTTAGCACTTTTACTTGATCGATGAACTTAGAAAAATTCATCTTCAATAACATTTTGAAATAAAATGATATATACTATGTGAAGTCCAATGGAACTATCATATCAACCACAGAAAATTAAAATTCAAAATTGTCTTAAAATTCAAATTCATCATTGTTATACTTACAGTGAAGTTGAAAGTACAATAATTTTACTTAAACATCCCAAAAATGCTTTTCCTAAGGCGTTTTGATGCTTCTCTTATGAAAACACATCCTGGAAACTATAAGCATGGCTCTCTTTATCTATTCATTGATTGAAGAGTATGTTCACCTGTTTCATGCACTTCATAGTTATTGTTAAGACCATCAATGGGGATTTCTTACACCAATACCCACTTCCAAAAATTGTCATCCCCTTTTTTTTCCCTCTGCTTTCCCTTTCTGGTTAGTTAGGTCATTTTTCGAAAAATGTCTAGGTGCGCGGGTTGGCAGATTCATGTGTTCACATTTCCACTGATACTTTTATATCACAAGTATGACCGATCGCTTCCCTATTCCACATTCAACAAAATTTTTGGATCGTGGGTTCTTGGGTAGGCGAGATCAACATTGTGTGTCCATTGTTTATTTGCTTGCAAACAACTCTCGGACTTCCCCGATCTACAAATTGACAACAAAATTCCTGGTTCTTTTTCTCGTTTACTTTTCCTTTCTGGTTACTTAGTCGTTTTTATGAATGTCTCATGCTTTTATATACAACACTCGGATTTCCCCAATACACAAATTAACCATCAAAGCTAGTCATTGTCCCTTGTTCCGTGTTACACATTTTGCAATCAAAAGTTGGGATACATACAATTTGACCATTGGGCTCTCACGTCTCCTGAGTAGAACTTGTGGCCTTGTTTTCAAGCCTGTCAACATGCCTTGTTCTGAGTATGTCTCATGATTTTATATCACAAGTCCGACCAACTGCTTACCCATTGCATACTTGGCCACTATTTCCATCGTTAGTTCCTGGCCAAGCTTTCTCAACATTGCGCTTCCATTGTTCCACGACCTACAAACAGCACCCAAAATTCCACGATATACAAATTGACTATTGAAATCAGTCACTGTGCCCTATTCCATGTTACACATTTTGCAGTCAAAAGTTCAGAGACATACAATTTGACCATCGACCCCTCACGTCTCTTGAATATAACTTGTGACCCTATTTTGAAGCCTGACCGACCACTGTCCATACTTGTCCATTTCTTGGAATCTCTTTCGAGGGTTGGTGGGTCGACGAAATGTGCAATGCTTAATCTCTCTTCACCATCCCCACCACCTTCGCACTTCTTTCTATATATGAAATTATTAAGCTTTAATGTTAATAGCCCATCATGCAAGAACCATTAAGATTGTCATTAATGTCCGAAAGGCTGGAACAGATTTGTCATTAATACTAATTAAACCAAGATTTGTGGCAGGTTGTGTTATCCTCTTTAAGTGTTCATTTCAAGAATTTCAAGGGTTGTCTTATCCTCGTCGGGTTGGTCGCTTCATGAAATCTCTAATCCTTAAACGATCTTTGTCGTCACCGCCACCTTCACACTTTTTTCTAAATATGAAATTAGTAAGCTTTAATGGTAACAACTCATTATGCACGAACCATAGAGATTGTCATTGATCAGTGAAAGGCTCGAGGAGATCTCCCATTGATACCCATTAAACCAAGGTTCGTGGAGGGTTATATTATTCCGTTTGAATGTTCATTTAAAACATCGTCTGGAGAAAATAAACATTCTCATTAACTTATGGCAACAATTCGACAACAGTTTTTTCCAAATAAAGTAAACACCTTCGGGCATGATGACTAGAAGTTACAGTGCTCCAGGGCATATTCTTACTACTCATCTCCCTCCACCCAGGAGAAAAAACATAGATGGTCCCTTGGTGCACCGAGAGATATATTTCAATCCAAAGAATTCCAAGGCAACCCCTCCTACTCAGAAATCCCACCTTCTTGCGTTGATGGATGGCGCAGAGGTTGATGCAGTCAATTTCGAGCCGAAAGAAGATAATCTGGTGGACGAAGATACGAAAATTGATGATGGAAATGTAGACAATGTTCCCACTCCTACGCCCAAATTTAAATCCACCATAACAGGGGGCACTTCCAGGCTCGGACATGGTGGCCTTGACAAGACCAAAGGAAGGGGTTTTAGAAAAAAAAACTGACACTGAACGCAATAGCCACTTTGCAGCTCGAGAGTAGGAATTCCAGAGGCCCAAATTAGTATGTTCTGGGTGGAAGTCTTTCACTGTAAGGAAATGGTCTCTTGATTCTCCCAGAGATATATTTCAATCCAAATAATTATTCAATTGTGGGACCACTCTCATGTTCTCTAGATATATAATTATGATGCAGACCCCCTACCTCTGCCTCGACAAGGTCCACTGACCTCCCGGTTAAGGATCGTTCTTCAGTCTTCTCGAGCTGAAAATGGCTCCTTATTTCCTTGCTGGAACCTTCGATGAATCCACATGTCCAAATGCGAACTCAACCCCACACGAATAAGCACTGAGCACGAGCTCCTTCCCCATGTGACCAACCGATATGATCACGACCTTCACCCTAAAAGGCGTTTCGGGTTTTGCAACTTCTCGATTCCTGTAGTGAGTCCCTCGGCTCCTTCAATTTCCGAAATCAGAAATGGGGCTAAGGTTCTCAGTGCCTCCCTTAGGCTTTATCCATGTGACCTTGTCCTATGACATAGGGCCAATCCTTTAGGCATGTCACATTTCATGATACTGGGGATCCTAATATCAAGCACCTCATTCCTCTGAATCTTGAAAACCCAAAAAGGGATAACGGTCCTTAGCTCCTTCTTTGGCCTTCATCCACGTGACCCTTTCTTGTGACCATGCACTAACACCAAAAGGTTCTATCGAGTTTCGTGTTTTAGGATTTATATTGCAAGGAATCTTGATTCCTCGATCCCTGAAACCCGAAATCCAAAATCTCTCGTCCAGATCAATGGTATCCTTCCTTTGTGATCTGATGGCTCCTATTGTCTCGTCAAACAATGATCCAGATCTCCCCTTGATCAATGGTTGTGATCAAATCGCGATTTCTCCTGTCGCGAGTTCTTTCAGCTCCCTCCATTGAATGTCTTCAGTAGAAAGTCAGTAAAATGATGAATGTCTGCCAGGCGTCCTCTCTGATGGATGGTCTTGATTCTTTTGGGAAATCTCCTTTCACGATTTTGGGGAAGTCTTCCCCTCTAATTTCCCGATGCCCAAATCTATGATGAGCGTATATCTTCAAAACCTGTCACCCCAGATCCGACGGCTGTAATGATTTTGCGATTTTGGCGATCCCGAGTCTTCGTTCTTTGCCACCCTTATACGTCTAAGTTCTGAAACCCCAATGGATTTCAGATCTTTGCCACCTGTCCTCCACAATGGAAGGTATCGATGTTTTCATGACTTTGACAGGTCCTCTCTGCTCTTCTTATACGAGGGTTAAACCTTGTGCACCTTCTCCTGAATCTGACGACTATCGGTCCTCTATGCTAGATCTGATGGCCCAGATCTAACCTCCTGCACTTTGAGGGTGAATGGTCCTGTCGTTATCCTCTATGCAAATTCACTTGATCCAACGGTTGTCGTCTATCGACGCTTCCTTCTCACATGCTCTCCACCGTCCGTTTAGATCCTTTTCTCTTTCGTGCTATTCTATGTGTCTGGACGTGAGATTCAACAGTCCATATCTTCTCTCCCAGTGTCGATCCAACGACATCTATGCTCCTCCTCCTGAGATTTCACTCCTTCCTTGCCTTAGAAGATTTTATAAGTGTTGAAAGTTTCAACCCTCGATTCTTCCTCCTGCAAGCCATGTAAACTTTGGGTCTCGTCTGGGTTTTTTTGGAAACGCTTTCCCTTCTGAGCTTTTTAAACTGACTCAAATCCAAGGGACTGGACCCTCTGGAAGATTTTTATCTTTTGAAAAGAAAAGAAAACAGACAAGGACTTATGGATGCAGTGATGAACATGCAAATTAACTTATAAGGTTCAAGTTGACATAGTCGATGTAGGTAAGATCAACTTTTCATTACATTTATTGCAAATGAGAGTTCATCATTTAGAGAATCATTAATTAAATAGAGAAGACAATTTCTTAATTGTTGACATTCCTAATGTTTGCATTCAACCGTTCTCCTAAAAATTGTAATTCAAGAAGTAATTAACCTATAAAATTTAAGCATCGCCAAATACTCATAGAATTAACATAAATTTATATCACGTTTTTCCCTTCCATAACATCTTTTTTTTGTAGTTTACTTTTTCACATTTACTTAAATATGATTAAAAAAATACTTGTTTTCTAGGAGATTGCCACAATTGGTGATTAGCTATTCATTCTACTTAAGACATTAGTCATCGGGCTTCCATTTAGCTAGAATAATAGGTGTCGAGCTATCGCGGGGCAGGATTTTCATTTTGTTTGTTTTTTGTGTGAGCCAAAGTAGGTGATTCCACGTTTAATATGATTCCCTCCGAGTTTCATATGATTCAGGTGAATTATTTCTCCGTTGTTTCAATTCAACCATGTGCATGTGGGTGTATTTTTGTGTTGTTGTTTCTACTAAAGTCAACATCACACCAATTCCATGATGTTTGTGTGGGTGTATCCCTCTATTGTTTGGTAAGTGTTAAAGCGAGAATCACAACATTTATGCTAATACCCTAAACATTAATATAATGTATTAATGTTTATTATATATATATATATATATATATATATATATATATATCCTTTAATAACCTATCTTATTATAATACCTTATATAATAATAAGGTATTAATAAAATAATGTTAAATGCTATATTAATGTTTAATAATAATAATAATAATAATAATATAATGTATTATTAATATGATTACTTTATATTAATGTATTAATATATTAATACATAATAATACCCTATTTTTATTATAACACCCTATTTTATTTTATAATACCCCATATAATACCCTATTTATTAATATAATATACATAATTTTATATAATGGGGTATTTAATATATTAATATAATGTATTAATAAGTTTATATTAATAAAGGAGTTTATCACATTGTATTAATAATACATTAATATAACATAATGTGATAAACTCATTATTAATAAGCATTATTATCACAATAACACCCTTGTGAATACCCTAAACATTAATCTAATTTATTATCACTCTTAAGGTCATTACAATATCAATAATGTTTTATCAATACTTTAATAATGTATTACTACATAATATAATAATAATGTATTACTACATACTGTATTTATACAGCCTGAGTGGGCCTAATGGTTAAGAACATGTGTTTCCTCTTAAGAGGTTACAAGTTCAAATCTAGAGGGGGGTAGGGTATGTATACCTTCGTAGACTTTACCAGTCAAATCGCTTGGCGGAGGGGGTCCCTTGTCCCACAAATTTGGTGTGTTGGCTTGGCCGTGACCTTAAAAATAGATTATTATTATTATTATTACTCTATTTCTACATTTATGTAATAATGTTTTATTAATGTATTAATACTTTAATAATGTATTATTATTTTATGTAATAAATTTTTACTAATGTATTAATAGTCGGTATTAATAATAGTTAGTGATAAAGAAAAAAAAATGTTAAAGCATTAATAATGTATTAATAGTTAATTTTTATTGTATTAATAGTTAAAATTTAAAGGGTATTAATAGTTATTATTTAGGGTATTAATAATGTATTAATAGTTATTGACAAGGAACAAATTTCTTAGATGTTTTTAAAAAAAACTTGGCCAAAAATTCCTTTACATAATGTGTGGAGCATAACCAAACGTTGTCATCTCACGAACATAACTCGACGTTGCAATATGACGACCAAAACCGAACGTTGAAACATGACAAACATAATAATGTTGCAATGTGATGAACATAGTAACGTCAAAATATGACAAGCATAGTAATGTTGCAATGTGTCGAACATAGATTTGGTGTTGCAATGTGTCGAACATAGATTTGGTGTTGCAATGTGACGAACTTAGCCTCGCTATCATAATGTGACGAACATAAGTATACTATCGCAATGTGATAAACATAGCCTTGTCCTCACAATGTGATGAACATAGTCTCATCATTGCAATGTGACAAAAATATCATGTCTTCATAATGTAAGAAATATTACCAAATGCCACTATGTGAGGAACATACCCCATTATCACAATGTGATGTACACAACCCAATGTCGCAATGTGACATACATATCCTAGCATTGCAATGATATGACCATTTCCCAGTGTCACAATGTGATGAACATAACCCACTATAAGAGTGTGAAAAATCTATTCCAACGTTGTAATGTATCAAACAAAAACCCTACACTGCAATGTGATGATGATAACCTTACCATGTCACGTGACGAACAAATCCTAATGTCCCAATCTGACAAACAAATCCTGATGGGCATGGTCACTTGTAGTCAACCTTGGCCAACCATAGCCAACCATGGTGAAGGTCAACCATGATCAACCATACTAAACTTTGGTCCATGTCAATATTAACCATGGTTAACCATAGTCAACCATGGAAAAACATACACAACCACGAGCAAGTTTAACTACATAAAACCATACTCTTGATCATGGTCAACAATAGTCAAACATAGTAAAGGTAATGGTCAACATTATGTGATGAATATATCTCGACGTTGCAATATGAAAAACAAAACCAGAATTTGCAACATGATGAACGTAGTAATGTTTCAATGTGACAAACATAGTAGCGTCACAATCTTGGTAATGTCACAATGTGTCGAACATATCCTTATCGTCACAATGTGATGAAAATAGACCTATCATCATAATGTGACGAACATAAGCATGTTGTCGCAATTTGACACAAAAACATTGTCATCATAATGTAACAAACATTTCCAAATGTCGCTCTGTGATGACCATAACCCATTCTCTCAATGTGATGTACACAACCCATTGTCGCAATGTGACATACATATCTAAACATTTCAATGATATGTCATAATGTAACAAATATAAACCATTTTCAGAGCATGACGTAATGTGTCAAACAAAACCCCTACGCCACAATGTGATTACCATAAAAACGACGTCATGTGACGAAAAAATCTTGATGTCACAATATGACGAACAAAACTTGATCAACATTGTAATGCGATAGTGGCATAGTAAACCATGGTTAAAAATAATCAACATGGTCCTGCATAATCAGGGCCAAATGGTCTTCGAAGGTCACCCATAGTCAACATTGGTCAACCATATTCAACCATTGTGAAGGTTGACCATGATCAACCATACTAAACTTTGGTCCACATCAAGCTCAACCATGGTTAATCGTAGTCAACCATGGAAAAATCTAGACAACCATGGTTAAGTTAAACTATATTAAACCATACTCTTGATCATGGTCAACAATAGTCAACCATAGTTAATGTAATGGTCAACCTTATGTGATGAATATAACCCGTCATTGCAATGTGACAAACAAAACTAGACATTGCAACATGTTGAACGTTGTAATGTTCCAATGTGAGGAACATAGTAGCTTCACAATGTGGATAAGATCGCAATGTTTCAAACATATCCCTGACGATGTAATGTGAAGAACATAAACCCTTCGTCGCAATGTGATGAATATAAGCATATTGTCACAATGTGACAAATATATCCTTGTCATCATAATGTGACAAACATAGCCTTGTCTTCACAATGTGATTAACATAGACTCATCATCACAATGTCACACAAATATCCTATCATCATAATGTGACAAACATTTCCAAATGTTGCTATGTGACAAACATAACCCATTTCCATAATCTGTTGTACACAACCTAATGTTGCAATGTGACAAAGATAGTCCAACATTGTAATGAAACAACCCTTTCCTGTCGTCCCAATGTGACGAACATAACCCACTGTGAGAGTGTGAAAAACCTATTCCAATACCTTATGTGTAAAAAACAAATCCATGTCGCAATGTGAAGACCATAACCTCACGATGAAATGTGATGAACAAAATTTGATGTTGCAATCTGATGAACAAAACCTAATCAATATTGCAATGTGATAGTGGCATAGTAAGCCATGGTTAAACATAATGAACATGGTCCATCATAATTAATGCCATACGGTCTTTGAAAGTCAACCATGGGTATGGTCACCCATACTCAACCTTGGTCAATAATGGTTATGGTGAACCATACTCAACCATGGTGAAGATCAATCATGATCAACTATACTAAATTTTGGTCCACATCAAGCCCAACCATGGTTAACCATAGTCAACCATGGAAAACCATAGAAAACCATGGGAAAGGTCAACTATAATAAACCATACACTTGATCATAGTCATCCTTAGTTGTAGTTAAGGTCAAACATGGAGAATATCATATATATTCATGGTCAAGCATGATCATGGCTAGTCATTGTCATCTATGGACAACATTTGTTAAATATGGTTAACCATTATCAACCACAGTCCACCATGGTAATGGTGAACCAAGGTCAACCATAGTGAAGGTCATGGATAGTGAGGGTCAACCATAGCGAAGGTCTACAAAAGTTAACCATGGTCATGGTCAACCATAACTAACCATGACCATGGTAATCCAATATTAACCATAATTAACCATCATCATGGTCAACAACAATTATCCATGGTCATGGTCAACTATAATTTACAATGTCAACCATACTTAACCTTTCCTTCCCAAATTCAACCAAGGTTTGCCAAAGTTAACCATGGTCAACCATAAGAAACAATGGCTATGATCAACCATAGTCAATCATGGTGTTGTAGGGGATTCTAATCACCGAACATTGGAATGCTATCTAAACGATCGAAATCAGAATAATATACGATCAATCTATCACACAAAAACCATCGATCAAGAAAACAACTATGGTCGAAGAGATGATTACTACGGTGGTCGTAGTCGAGGTCAAGGAGGTCGACATGGATTCATTGGTCGATATAGAGGTCGTGGATGACCATATTATTTTAATTGTTGGAAAGATGATCACTTCAACGCAAATTTCTTTATAAAAGACAGAATTGATTTGAAATTTTGGAATATGTGTGACATTGGAGATCACTCTTTAGAAGACTACCCGATAATACTCGATAAAATCATACCAAGAAAAAATTTGAATCTACTACATGAATATCCAAGGAAGAGGTGAGGAACTCCAAAAACTTACATATTGTTACAAGGTCGGGTGTAGGACAAGATATTCACACTCCACCACAAAATTACCAAATAAAGAAGGCTAACAACTTCCCAAACCAAGATAAAGAAGAGAAAATCATGAGAGAAGCTCTTAAATTCTTCAAGAACTCCACAACAGATCAACAAAACCCAAGAAGTCAAAATGAAGACACCATTCAAGAATTTTTTCATCTCATCAAAGAAAAACATTCAATAGGTAGGTTGTTGGATCTACTCAACATATTGCGAGAATACAAAGATGGTCATAAACCGACCAAGGATGCAAATCACCTCTCTTATAACAACAAATATTACGATCCTTGAGTCGATTTGGAGATTGAGGGAATGATGGTCAATCAGGTGGTTGTCGATTTTGAATCTCAAGTCAATATTCTTCCACGAGAAACATGGATACGAATGGGTCGACCCAACCTAGTGCCCATGTTGAACTATCTTAAATTAGTTGATCAAAGATTAATAGAACCAATTGGAATATTGAGAAATGTCGATTCTCAAATTATGGGAATATTGACTTCGATCGACTTCGAGGTGATCAACCTTGTTGTAGGAATGCCAACCATTTTTCACCTTTTCAAAATTAATGGCCTTGGCGTATATCAACCACATTTTGACCATTAATGTATTAATACATAATTAATGTATTAATTGATACAGAGTATTAATGTACTAATTAAAATATTTATGTATTAATTAATTATTACATAAATAAAAAGTATAAAATAAAGTATTAATACATTATATTAAAAGATTAATGTTAATTAATACATTACTAATTAATAGTAATTACACTTTGACTTAATATATACTTAATTAATAC
>ML788828.1:0-24578 GCA_009831015.1 Picea engelmannii
TCTGAAAACTGTTATGATTTCTTTTATGTCTTGTTTGTCCTGTAACCTACTTCAGGAAGCATCATAGTTGATCCTTTGCGAGAAGCTTAAGAGCTAAATGGTGTGAATTTCTTCCTCCAACCAGCTTACGAAGCAATCATACATAGGGCAGACTTGGAGCGTTTCCAGGTTAATTAGTTAGGTGTTTACTGTTTATGTTAAGTAGTTTAATATAAATGATAGTTTAGCTAGATTTATATTACATTGTTTAATATCAGTAAGATAAATCAGATTGTTTGATTTCAGTAGTTTTTATTTCTTTTCATAAAACATAAAAGATAAAAAATAGATTCTTGGCTGTCTCAGGGCAGCGAACACATGAGTTTTGCAGGTTTTAATCAAATCTGTAGTTTGTCCATAATGTACATTTGTGAATAAGGAATAACATAGCTGATAATTAGGCAGTTGATTTGAGTTATTATAATCATAGTTAGTATCTTGTATATATAAGTAGTTAGTAATTCATAGTTAGATTAGAATAGTTAAGTTAAGTTTGTTTTATTAGTTTCTAGTTTCCTTAGTTTAGATTATTTAGCTCAGATCACTTTCTCTTTGGTTTCCTTACGAGACCTTAGAGCGGCCAACGGAGCCGTTAAACTCATCAGGGTGGTCCATACCAAATGGCTTGGGTTATTTAGACAACCCCGGACCGGTTCCACTCTCCCAGTTGACGGATGGACTGTTTCGCCCGTCAACAGAACCAGAGACAAAGTTACTTACAGCCATGACCAAGCCGTTCCAGCTTTCTAGCAATGAGCACAAGATTAGAAGAGCCCTGACCTCATCATCAAAGTCCACTTTTACAGAACTTAGTTGATTAGTAACCGTATTAAAATCATTTAAATGATCTGCAATAGACCCACCTTCCAACATCTTCATATTAAATAATCTCTTCATTAGAAATACCTTATTGGACGCCGAGGGTTTTTCATACAATTTGGCCAATGTGTCCATCAAACCCTTCGTTTTCTTTTCTTTCGAAATATTGAAAGCCACTGACACTGCCAAGCTCATTCGTATCGTTCCTAGAGTCTTTCTGTCAAGAATATCCCATTCTTTATCCTTCGTAGCCACCGACTTCTTTGCTATTCCGCCCAATGGTAGGAATAGATCCTTCTGATATAAATAGTCTTCCATCTGCATCTTCCATAACTAGTAGTTTTGGCCATTAAATTTCTCAACCCTAAACTTTCCATCTTCCAACATTGCTCCCACTCGAACCAGGAACCCTCTTTTCCTGTGATTTACCTTTCTCTTTAATACTAGTTGTTAGAAAAACAGGACCGTGGATAAATAAAATAAAACAAATGCGGAAACAAAACACAGAAGATACACAATACAATAGAGACACAGATTTACGTGGTTCACCCAATGTGGGCTACGTCCACCAGAGAAATTTTCAGGTCCTTCCTTTATTATTATCCAGCATATGAAGGGATACAACCTACAACAAACCCGTTGTAACTTCCTCTTCTTTCTCTCACAGACTCCTATCTTAGAATACAATATTCGCCATCAACCATAGCCGCAATACATTTCCCTCATAAAAGAGGGTTGCCTTCTAGGGCAAAAAACCCTAACATAATCTCTATCGTTAGATCTGTGACCTTATAATGAACGGTCCAGATTTACAATGAAATTACAATATACATTTATAAGGCAATTTTTCCTTCGGGGGCTTCACCCTCGAACCCCTGCTAGGGGCCCGCTTTCCCCCAAACCCCCCAGCCAGGGGGATAGCCCCCTGAACCCCGCAAAGGGGGTACCCCCCCCTCTGCACTCCCCCGCGTGGAAGAGTGTACATACTTCTGGGGTGTAAATAATTCATGGGGTATAAACACGGCTGAAAGTAAAAGACCTATGAATCAGGAATATAATCAGGCTCCACAACCAACAACAGCGTGGTCCATCTCATTTATTGGTCATCATAGTTTCCCATAGGGTAATATTTCTCCTTGAATGCATCCATAAAAAAATCCCAAGTGGGATTGGCCCCAAATATTCCAGACTCCTCTGTGGAATTTTTCTCCCAGTAATTTTCCAACCAATGTTTGACATGGGGGAGAGCCTTAAGGAGCGCAAAGGTGATATTTTCTCTATAGGAAAAATTGTGAACATAGAAATAACCTTCTATAAAATTTAACCATTTTTCCAAAGAATCTGCACTGATCTGACCTTCAAATACAAGAATATCAAAATTAACTTGTACCTTGAATGGGGAAGCATCTCCAAAGTGACTGCTTGACGAATACGTGCATGTTATTGTCGACAATCATTGAAGGATTTGGGAAAAATTATCCAATATCTTTTTTCTATGTTTCACGATGGATTCCGCGAGAAATAGATTCATGGGATCATCTTCTCCCTAGTATCTCTTCTCTTCCTCCATGGGAAGTTGCTTGGGCTGGCGAGAGTGGTTGTCCTCAATAGAAACTAGTTCGAGGCCCAACTCTCTATATCCTGACCTCATTGGGGACATGCACTAAGAAATGAAAAGGAGTATCCTGATCTGATACCACTGATCTATATTATTTTGAGAATGAAATGAAGGTGGAGATATAACAATTAAATATACAAAAATATTGCAATAAACACAAAGATACAGTCATGCACAATTTTAATTAATGAGAGAATGTGCAGAAACTGTAAAATTACAGAGTGAATGACTCGCTAGAATGGTGGCAGCTTATCTCTAAGAAGAGATTTGATGGATACGCTAATTCACGAGAAGATGATGATGATTACAATGAGTCTCTAGAGGCCTTTTTAACATAAATAAAATCCAAAACCATAACCTTGGAATATGAAATGCCAAAAGGTTTGTGGGCCCCGTTGGGGGTAGTTGGTACGTCAACTTCCCAAGGGATTAACTTTTGC
The DNA here is from genome assembly GCA_009831015.1 of Picea engelmannii. Classification (NCBI taxonomy): domain Eukaryota; kingdom Viridiplantae; phylum Streptophyta; class Pinopsida; order Pinales; family Pinaceae; genus Picea; species Picea engelmannii. Next base: position 2,917 of record ML788828.1, read on the forward strand.
ATACCATCTATGTTTGGGGCGCACGATAGCTCATTGGAAAGGTGTATCCTATGACTACACATTTTTCCATCACATTGTGGCTAAATATTACATTGTTACTATGGCAGGCCAAAAAAACGTTGTTTAGGGCCTTGAAATGGCCCCGGAAATTTAGGACCCGAAAAGATGTAGAAAAACTACCAAGGTGGAAACCCCTATTTTGAGCCAGTGGAATAGGTGGGTGGCCATCAGTTTCTTCTTAGATTAAACCTCCCCCTTTAGGAAGCAATGGTCTCCATTGCATAAAATCCCCGAGGAATATTTTGATGAATCTGAACCTTGGCAAACTGCTTTCTTTACTGAAGAAGTTTTCTTGCTTAGCTTGTTGAAGGTTGTTATGAACCTATTGTTGGAGGGGTTGGATCCATTTATCCAATATAGTTGTATGATCTACCTACGTGTCGGATGATTCTTTGATGAATATGCAACATGAACCACATGAAGGGATTTATCATAACTTGGTTTGACTTGATAGTGTGGAGGGAACCTCGTAGGTGCAGTAGGAATATCTTGGTGCTCTTCTACAATATTGTTGATCTTCTTTTGTTGGATAGAAGGGTATTGGGTTGAGGCTGCATTTGTTGCATTGTCCTTCTCTTCTAACCAGATTCTTAAGAGGATAAACTTTGTGATATGAGAGATTACTTTGCGACAATGTTTTGTCGGGACAGTAGTCAAAACTACCTCTGGTATCCTGTAGGGCTGACCCCCCAGAGTAAAAATGACGCTACAAGATCGAGACTCATAAACAACATGATGCCTCCACATATATGGCTGGCCTAAAAAAACATCACAGACTTCCAATGGGGCAACAAAACACAATACCTCATCCTTGAAGGACTTGATGTCATATGATAGGTGGCACTACTAGCTGACATGAAGATCTCATCTGTGGAAAATCCATCTAATGTTGCATGGATGCGGGTGTGGTGTTGTCAAAAAATCCAACTTCTTGACGACCTCTGATGTGATAATGTTTTTCTATCTTCTTCTATCAAAAAAAAAATGCAACATGGTCCCCTTCACCCACATCTATGAATGGAAAAGGCACTCCCCCTCCCCAGGATCCTCTGGTTCTTTTGGTTGGATTATTGTTTTTGTGATAGTATCAATTATTTCTACATCAATTACTATCTCCTTTTATTATTTTCTGAACCAGAGTCTGATTCGAGGCTTGGTTTTGTTTCTTTCAGCTCGACTATCAATGACTGTTTCGAGCAACATTCATTAGTGTTGTACCAAGGACTTTTGTGGAATCCACACTGTTGAAATATTGTAACTGCAAAGAGTATTCTATTTGATTTATTATTCATTAGATCAATCCCCTTTTGTGGATTGATCATGTTGGGCATTGTAATTGACCAAATCCCCTTTTGCGGATTGGTCAAACCCTAATTGTATTATGCAAATTAAGAAGTTAGCCCCCAGGCAATTTAAAGTAGTTTTAACCACTCAGAAGACAATTCGACCCTACCTAGCGAAGAGACATCTTTTCAGCACTTGCAATTTTTATAAATAAAGAAATCCAACACCGCATTTGTTCACTCACTCAACTCACTCATCTAGTGCGCAAGTTTGAAGGAAGCTGCAGCTACCAGTTGTCGGAAGAAGGAAGAGATAGAGGTGCATTTCTTAGTAGAGGATATTCTCTAGTTTTTGGTTTATTGTCTTGGCATTGTATTGGCTATCTATATTAAGGAAGTTTTTGTTAGGTTTTATTCCCCATGAGGGTTTCCCAGGATAAATGTTGTGTATCTTGTGATTTTGTTTCTCTCAGTGATCCTATCTATGCTATGGTTATCTAGTAAATTGAAAAGAAACCTAATAATAGCTTAAACCTTAACACACACCACTCCCCAGTGTCCTTCTTCATATTCTAATTGCTCTTCTTTTCCTAGGGATTGGATTGGTTGTCTTGAGGTTGATTATTATGTGGATTAGGGATTCCTTTACCATAATTTTGGTGCTTAAATTTCTGCTCGATTTTGACAGTATATCGATTATATGCTCCCAGTGATGAGATGTCCAGAAACTCCATTTCTATTTGGATGTACCTGTGTAGATCCCCACAGTATTTTAGAACCAGATGTCTCTAAGAGTATTGGATACCCATCTTGGTGCATAAGGTATGGAAGGTATTTGTGAACTCTGGCATTGTTTGGCCCCTCTCTTTATGCAGCATGGTCCATCTCATATATTGGTAATCATAGTTTCTCACGGGGTAATATTGTTCCTTGAACGCATCCATAAAACAATCCCAAGTGGTCTCGACCCCAAATATTTCAGACTCCTCTGTGGAATTTTTCTCCCAATAAGTTTCCCACCAATGTTTGACATGGGAGAGAGCCTTAAGGAGCGCAAAGGTGATATTTTCTTTGTCGAAAAGTTTGTGAGAAAAGAAATAACCTTCTAGCAAATTTAACCATTTTTCCAAATAATCTACATTTATCTGACCTTCAAAAATAGGAATATCGAAATTAACTTGTACAAAGCGTCTCCAAAGAGACAATCGTTGAAGGATTTGGGAAAAAATCTCCAACATCGCATTCCTCTTTTGCGTGAGGGATTCCACGATAAATAGCTTGATGGGATATTTTTCTCCCTTGTCTCTATTATATTCCACCATGGGAGGCCTCTTGGGCTGGCAAGACAATTTTCCTCAAGAGAAACTAGCTCGAGACCCAACTCTCTATACCATGACCTTGTCAGAGGCATGCACTAAGAAATGAAAAGGAGTAGCCTTCTATGATACCATTGATCTGGATTATTTTGAGAACAAAATGAAGGCGAAGATATAAAAATGAAATATATAGAAATATTTAAATAAACACATAGATACAATAACACACAATTTTTATTAATGAGAGAATGTATAGAAACTGCAAAATTATAGAGTGAATGACTCGCTAGAATGGTGACATATTATCTCTGACAAGAGATGTGATGGATACACTCATTCACAAGAAGATGATGATGATTACAATGAGGCTCTAAAGGCCTTTTTAACATAAATAAAATCCAAAACCCTAACCACAAAAGATAAAACACCAAAAGATTTGTGGGCCTCGATGGGGGTAGTTGGTACGTCAACTTCCCAAGGGAATAACGTTTGCATAAGATCTTCATTTGGGGTGCATGATAGCTTGTTGGAAAGGTATATACGAGGAATACACATTTTTACATCATATTGTGGCTAAAAACTACAATGTGACTGTGGTGGGCCCAAAACATGTTGTTTAGGGCCTCAAAATGACCCCATAAGTTTAGGACCCTAAAATATGTAGAAAAACAAGTTGTAACCCCTTATTTTGAGTCAGTGGAATAGGTGGGTGGCCATTGATTTTATCCTGGATCATGTCCACAGCTCACACAATAATGGATTCAATAACAAATTTATAAACCATCCTTACCTATGGGCATGTACTCACACAATGTGACCTTTACACTCTTTGAACCCTCCTCATATAAGGTAGTCTCTAACCCTCCACATGGAAGGCATGCTCAACCTCTCATGGTAGGAAGTCTTGACCCATTTTACAATCAACCCCTCTCATAGTAGGAAAAGACAAGAAATCATGAGCACAATGGGGGGCAACAACGTCTGGAAAGTGTCCACAAAAGAAATGTTGGCAAGAGAAATCACATAGAGAAGAGAAAACTTAGACGATGACAAGGAGAAAATGAAAAATTAGTGGAGAATAGGTTAAAATATCTCACATGGCCCCTTTAATTTTTTTATCTTTTATTTTTACAAATTTGGCAAAAGTGGGCATGGAAATGTCATCTTTAGGGGGGGGGAGGAATGTTCCTCTTTTATACGGGAGCATTCCATTGTACATTTCAGTGAGTTCCCCTCAAAAGGGGACATATAGGAACACCCCCTTTGGAGTACCCTCATTTCGAGAGGTTGGGGAGCATGGGGGGTGCATCCCATACCCTTGGAAACATGTCCCCACATAATGCTAGAAAAAACCTTTTATTATTTTAATAAGAACCATATTCCAAATTGTATTGTTTATTCCTTGAATGAGAACTATATTCCAAATTTTGTAACCTTCATACCATTAAACCTCTTTATTGATCATATACTCCCATACAAGATCTTTCTCTGTGCCTCCAACTCCCATATTGTTTGTATAAAAGAGGAGATTAACACAACTAAAGAGTGAAATCCATAGAAGCTACACTCACATTTTTTGGATTGCACTGCATAGACCATTTAGTCCCAAATTGTTTTTTTGTCCAAGACAATTCCTCCATATCTTTGAGGGCCTCATTGTTCAACCAAGCTACCTTCAACACCTTTTGATGCACAAGATTTTCATTCCTCTTGGGAAACTTCAAGTGTGTTTGCAACAGTTGAGGGCGGAGATCGATCATCATCTTCCCACAAAGGAAGGGATTTGTAATTTTGTAGGTTGTGCTCCATACATGAGGTAGATACACTTATTTTGTTGCCTTTTTTGTTGTGAGATATGTGGTACACACCACTACCCATTAGATAAAATTTGGGCTAAAATGGGCCTTAAAAGAAAAAACATGGTTGTTGAGTTTGAAATTCAATAACTAATGGAATTTCAAAGAATTTAGTCAACGACTTTGAGTTGGACATATAAAAGTCAACAATGATTGTGTCATGATTATGTTTGACGATATTTAACTATATTTACACCTAAGCTTAGATAAGATCTTGGTGATATCATTTTGGAATATGTTAAATATTTTTGAAATATTCAATATGGAATATTTTATATTATTAGTACTTCAGTTATTTATTGTATAATATCTACTATCATTTGTTTATTATATTTCCATTATTATTATATATGCATAATAATGTGTACTTCCATTATATTTGTATTTTTATTATTACATTACTATATAATAATATTGTATTATATATTACTGTTATTTTTTTTCCTTGAAAAAAGATAATTTTATTCATCTGGAGAGACAAAATTACATTTTGTAGGTGTTGGTGGAGCACATTCAAAAGAGAAGTAAAAAATATGAGGTTTTTAACCCAAAAAGGAATAAGGTGATGTGATTAGATCATACAAAGTTCTTCATAGATTCTAGACTATCACAGGCTGAGTAGAGAAGTTTTTACAGTACCTTCCATCTTGGCTTATAATGCACAATATAACTTTTAAAGTGTTTATACAAAAAAGGTCTTACTAGTTCCAGACTATACATAAACATGTAGAAAAGTAGAAATGTTAAAAATGAGCATATGCTTGAGTTGGATCTTCTATGAAGGGTCGATTGAAGAAATTATGTGTTGTGTCCCCGTTTCATTTTGAAAAGTGCCAATGACCATAAGGAAAGGAGATTCCTTCTTTACACAGTGCATCTGCTATTGAGTTCTGGTTCTTGTAAACATATCGTATTACAAAGGTTTCAAAAGAAGCCAATAAAGTAGAGATCTCCTCCATAATGGGTTGCAGTAATATATTGTGGCACGACTGAGTTTTTTGAACCCAATTTATGGCATTCATGGAGTCACCAAAGAGTTGGATGGTGTGAAGCCATTTTTCAATAGAAAATTTAAGTAATAGTAGCAGTGCCAATAGTTCGGCATAGTTATTTGTACCTTTTCCTAGCCCCATTTTTATTTTTAAAAAATGTAATTCAGAAATGTGTAGGACCCTGCNCCCCCCCCCCCCCCCCCCCACAATGGAGATTTTGAGAAGCACCATCAAAAAAATCCCAGGGCATGGATGGGTATATGAGTTCGGGCTGAGTAGCTCGGATGGTTGGCACGTTCTTTTCCTAGGGAAAGTGCTCAAGAATTGAGAGACTTTTGGATGCTAATATTTCAGGAACTAAGGCCTTGTCCTAAAAAATTGTTGAGTTCCTGGCCAACCAAATTCCCCAGTATAATAAGAGGCAGGGATTTTAGATTCTTGTGAGTAGAGTCTTGTAGCCATTTTTTCCAAGTAGAATCCAACGTAGGCCCATTCCAAACACAAGGTAGTCTCAGGAGCAGGGAAAATGCTTTCAAAGTGAATGGGTAGAAGATGAGGATGTGATCAATGGTTTCATTTTTCGCTTTGCAAAGAGGGGACCAACATGGCCCTTCAATTTGGTGCTTTCTCATCTTGTCCCAGGTGGGAACTTTGTTAACCAACGCGGACCACATGTAGATATTTGTTTTTAATGGGGCTTTGAGTTTCCATAGACCACTCCACCACTAGCATGGTTCCCTTTGGAGGAGGTTGACACTAAGTATTGTGTATCCCAATTTGGGGGAGTATACCCCGTGTGAAGAGTTTTTCCAGACCAGTTTGTCATCCCTATCCAGGAGCCTAATGTGACCCTGTTGAAGAGAAAAAAGATAGTTGTCCCAATGAAGTTTGAGCTCTCCCTCCAGCTCGAGAGTAGCAGAGTTGTACCACCCTTGTTTCCAAATGTTTGTGGATCCTAGGTCAGCAATTTGATTTAGTTTGTGGAAGCCCTGAATGTGTAAGTGGTCTAGTATGGCCTATGGGAGGATATGAGAATTCCCACTTCCAAGCCACGGATCTGTTCCAATGTGAAATTGATCCCCCTGCCAATTTTCCAAGCCAAACCATCACCAATCACATGGAAGGATTTAATCATTGCCTTCCAAATGATGGATTAGCTAGATAATATCTTGTCGACCTTGGGAATCCATTCTCCCACCGAGTCTGGTTTAATATATTTGTGAGTTACCACTTGTGTCCATAAGCTGGTAATAGTGAAGAGCCTCTAGCAAGCTTTTGTTGCTAAGGCTTTTGAGAAAATGAAAATGTTCTTCATACCCCATCCTCCCAGCTCTTTTGGATGAGCCAAAGATTCCCATTTTTCCCAAGGCATGGTAAAGTGATCCTTTGGTCTTGACCAAATGAATTGAAAGCATAACCGTCGGATTTTTTCTAATATCACTTTGGGAATCTAGGAGAGATACATCCAATAAACTAGGATGGCCTCAAGGACTGCTTTTGTCAATTTCAATATTCCTGCCCTTGAGAGCCACCGAAAACTCTAGATGTTTAGTCTCTTTTTGAGTTTCGCCAAAAGCCACTGGCAGTCCCCTGAGAGATATTTGTTTTCCTTGAGCTAGAAGCCCAAATATTTTTTCCCTAGTTGTATGTCCTGTAGTGGGAAGGGGAAGAGAGTTCTATAGTGGGCTGATGTTGTAGCATCCAAACCGATTAGGGATAAAAAGGGTTTTTGAGAGTTTATAACCATCCATGTAGCATCTTGAAAGAGTTGGAGAATATCAGATAGTTTTAATGCATCCATGGTTCTGCCACTAAAAACAATTAGTACATAATACACAAATAGTAGATGAGTAATTCTAAATTCTGGAAAATTTTGAATCCCCAGAAAGTCTCCCGTGGAGGTGGCTGAACCAATGTCCATGCTTAAACCTTCTGCAACCAGGAGGAAGAGAAGTGGAGAGGGGGGGAAGCCCTGCCTCAATCCCCTTTATCAGGTGAAGAAAGGAGAGGTTTCCCTATTTATCATAACAATAAAGGAGACAAAGGAGATGCAGGCCATTATCCATTTGATGAAGGGTACCTCAAATCCCAAATGGGTGAGAAGCAGCTTGATGAATGACTAGCTTACACAATAAAAATATTTTGAGTGATCAATTTTCAGTATGGCCCCTTTGGACCTCGATGTTCTAAGGCTGTGAAACCCTTCTTGTGCCACTCTGATAGCTTCATGAATCTGAATACCATCTAAGAACCCAAATTGTTCTTTTGATATAGATTCCGAGAGTATGGGCTTGACGTGCGTGGAAATGATTTTTTCCACAATTTTGTATATGTAGTTGCATAAGGAGATCGACCTAAACTCATCAAAGGAGAGGGGTTTGTAATTTTTTGGAATAAGAGATAGGAAGGTTGTGTTGAAAGGAGGATGCATCATACCATTCTATCTGGTTTCTTCCACCACTTGGAGGAGATCAGCTCCCAATAGTTCATAAAATCCAATATAAATTCTATCGGCCATCCATCTATCCCTGAGCTCTTATCCTTCTAGAAGATATGAAGTGTCTCCTGTAATTCCTATTCATTTGCTTCCATGAAAAGTTATTTTTTTTTTCCACATCCAAAAATCTAGGACAATAGAGGGCAAGTCGAAAAATCTCTACAATATTTTCCCTTTGTTCAGCTTTATATAATGATTTGAAATCATTTTTCCTAGCTTCGCCAGTCCTTCAAAGGATGAAACATTCCTTCCCTCTCGATCATGCATATTCCAGATAGTATTTGAGGCTTTACGACCTTTGAAAAAAGAATGGAAAATTTTGGTGTTCTCATCCCTCTGTTTGATCTAGATGGCCCAAATTTTTAATCTCCAGGTCGCCTCTTGATCAGCTAGTAGTTGTCTACGTCGAGATTCCAGAGACTTAAGTGTTTCCCGTGAAGATTCAGAAAGGAATATCGAGTCTGCCGAATTGTAGAAAGACTCAATTTGATCTTCTGTGTACTTTAGATTTCTTTCCTCCCTTAGTATTTTTTCCGAGACCAAGGAATGGTCAAAAGTTTAATCCTTTTGAGGTTGTACGCAAAGTGCAAAACCACCGGTGAGCTAGAGATGGGGTTATAGGGTCTCCAGTTTGACTTAACTGGATCAAGAAAAATTTCATCCGAGAGCCAAGAGGCATTGAATTTGAAGGGTGAAGGAGGCTTGTTTGGCCCTCCATCCAAATCTAGCCAGATCGGAGAGTGATTAGATTTGCCCCTGGATTCGATCCATTGTCTGAATTGAAAGTTTGCATCCATCAATTTTTCTGAGACCAAAAAACTATCTAAACACTTTTCAACCCTTTCATCCCATGTCATCATATTACTCCAGGTCGGGATGAGTTTTCTGGGGTCTATGTCCAAGAAACCATTGGCAGACAAAAGATGTGTGAACATAGTAGAGAGGTGGTTAGGGTGCGCATTTGGGCCCCAAACCTCCACCAATCCCAAGGAAAAATGGATATATCCCCCCATGATTAAGTTATCAACCTTCAATAGCTTGAGTTTGAAAATCGATTCCCAAAAGGGGGTCCTTTCCAGATACAGGACATAGATATTCAAAATCCTGAATTCCCCACCCAAGCCTTCCACAAAAAGGTCCACTCCTAGACAAGAGTTGAGTGCCCAGGAGTTTATGATTTTTATAGATCTAGAGTGCCACCTAGTAATTAAACCTCTTGATCTACCAAATGCATCAATACCATTGAAATTCCAGTTGGGGAGAAGAGTGGATAGGGTGGTAGATGTTGTTGTATAATCAACCATTATTTCTTGGAGCAATAAGACATCCGGTTGTTGTGTGGTTAGCAACCGTTTGAGGGAATATTTCTTGTGCGGGATCGCCAGACTCCTGCAGTTGAAGGAGAGAACTTTCATGGGGGAACCTTCCCAGGGGAATGCACTTCTCTAAGTGCCCCAAAAATGAACTTTTGATGTCCGGAAGCAATATCGATATGGGCACGATATTGAGCCTTTGAGAGGAGAGAGGTTCTCCCACGACCTTTATTTTGGGTGCCAGCTTTTGAATCAATACCAAGCCCAGAATCCTTTGAGGGGGAACCGAGGATGGTCCTATTTCTAAGATGAAAAATAATCGAAGGTTCCTCTAAAGATTCATAGGAGGGATCACCAGTGGAAGTAGAGGAGGGAGGAACGGTAGGGGAAGGGGGGAGGAGTGTGAGGGAGGCTAGTTAGGGGAGGGAGACTCGTGAGAGGGACTTGTCTATAGAGGGGAAATGGGAGTGTAGAGTTTGAAGAGGAGGGGGGTTATCTAGTTTTAGTAATTTGAAATCCCGCGGGGGGTCCAGGACCGACAAAGGGATAGAGAAGTGCATATTCAAATAACTATCAAAGGAGGGTGCCTGAAAATTACCTTGAGAAAGAAGACACGCCCTCTCTTATGCCCGAGGGAGGGGGTGTCCAGAAACCAGCCGACCCGAGTGCGAAGGAAAACCACTAGATGATTGTAGCACCTCAACTAAATAAATTCATGGAGTATGCTAAGAGTCTGAGGTAGAGGAGGTGGACGGCGAAGCTGAGCCCGTTGGAGTGGGTCAGCCCTGGAGGGCTACTGTCTGTGAAGGCCGAGAAGTATTTGGACAACCTCGGTAAGGTTGTGGGAAGTATTTTAATATATGCCTGTGATCATGAAAACGCCTGCAATGAAAAGGGATACCCTCATAATCAATAATTTGAGACCTGGTTCAGCCCCGATCCGTAATGTTGAGTTATTTCCTCAGGCTGCCCCTTATGTTTAATGAGACTAATATGTGGGCCAGTGCCACATCCCCAGTCTCCCTAAAAGTGAAGTCTGCATCCAGATATGTTCCCAACATATTCCCAATAGCTTGGAATACTTTTACAAACCATAGATGAGGTGTAAGCCCTGGAAATCAGACCCAGATGGGAAAGGAGTCCATTCGCTCACTGGTGGCATCAAAAGTTGGATCCCATAGTTTTAGAAGAACTAGGGAAGAGTCGATGGTCCAACTTCCTGAGAGGGCCCAAGAATCATGCTCTTCCTCTAAGAAGATTATCAAAAACTAACCTTGAGAGAGGCGTCGAATCTGTGGGGATGGGGACTGGGACGCCCCCCATGTAGAGACCACCCAAGATTTAAGAGTTTTTTCATTGAACTGGCATCCATAAACCTTTCCCACCATCGATTTTTCTACCATTTTCATCACTTCTACCATGGAGAGGTCTTCGTCCAAAATGAGATTAGAGGAGTCTGAGAAGGCCCCTATACACTTGTTCCGCTTCTGGCATTTTTTTATTGAGTGAGGGTCCTGGCTCTCAGCTAAACTGAGGGGTTCTGTGGAAACATCAAAACCATTACATGCGCTATCCCACACATTGATATTTGATGGTGGAAGATAGGGGGAAATGAAACCCTCTGGCGAACCCCCAATGATCGATTATGTGAGTAATCTCGTACCAATGTCGGAAAAAAAGAAGGAGGCCCGAAGGACAACATCTGGGTTTTGAAACCCTTGAAGGAGAGACACCGCATCTACATCTGCTAAGTGTGGTCCCCCACAAGAGTGAGTAAACTGTGGGATCTCTAGGAAGAAACTCGGGATGGATGGATTCGGGGAGTCCCAGGGTAATGAGGTAGGGAGAGGTGAACCCACCGAAGCTAGTGGAGAAGAAACCCCAGTACCAGTCACAAAGTCCACAAAACCCTGAGAGCATAACAAAGATGAGATATGTGTCCCCAGGGGAGGAACTCCTGTAGAGAAACCGGTTGTGGGATGCAGCGAAGAAGATAGTGCAAAGGCCAAAAAAGACGGTGTAACCTGTGAGGAAGAGAAAAAAAGGGAAGAGACACATGAAGAATCCCCCCATATGGATGCCACACCAATCTTTAGGAGGTTCCTGGTGGAACAGAGAGGAGGGTTGCCAGTTGGCAGAAACCAGTGGAGGCATTTAGAGGGGTCCAACATGTAATCTACATCCTCCTCGTAAGTCTTCATGGATCAGGAGAGGAAGAAGTCCACTGAAGGGAGTAGGCTCTAGCACTTGACCGCTAGCATATAGGGTTTATTTTTCCAACCGCAAAGGGGGTAACATGGGGTAAGGGAGAGAGGAAAGAGGAACACTCGCGGTAGCGAGAAAACCGCAAAGCCATTACCCCCCAATCCTTCTCTTTCAACTTCTTGTTATGTGTACTCCAAAAAATCACCATTATATATTATTGTTATATAATTATTATATAATAATATTGTATTATATATTATTGTTATATAATTATTATATAATATTTAATTTCTAGTTATAAAGTTGCATCATACTTATTAATTTATATATTATATAATTTTATAAAATTAATCTGTAATATAATTTATATAAAAGCATTGAGCTTTTCATCTTCTATACATTTGTAGCATTAATTCTTATTATAAATATGTGTGCCCACATTCACATTTGTAGTATAATAGAATAAGCTATAATAAGCATCAACCTTTTATTATGTACGTATTCATAATATTATTTTATTGTATTTATTAATTTATTTTTTATTACATTATATATACGATATTATTATATTATAAATTTCTTCTAATGGAACATTTATAGTATAATAAAAATCATAATATTATAGTATTAATTCATATTATGATTATATTATATATTATTATCATATATTAATAAAATATTATTTATTATACTTTCATATTTTATATTAATAGTAAATATTTAATAGCATTTATTGTATATGTATAATAATTTAAACTTCTCATTATTATTTTTAATTCTTCTTTTATAATTCTAGATTAGCCTAGTTTATATGGCAATGTGACATCGCATACATGATTTTGATGTGGTACATATGGATTATTATTTTATAATTTCATTAGGAGGCTCGTTTTTTAACCAAATTTTATTTAATTATTTTTTGGTTTTATAGGGCTTCACTTTCTATATTCTCCAGATACCTCGATCAAAGGTGTTTGTCTCTATTCATCAAGGATATGGTTACCACCTTGCATCGCGCACTTTGGCTTCTCTCCACAATAGTCACTTGGATTACTTTCTCCTTCCATCTTGCCAAGACTATTGAGAGGGCTAAATTCCCTATAACTACTACTCACATTGATGTTCACAAGTCGATCAAGCATTGTCCTTTAACACACTCCACCCAAGATCCAAGTCTGATCCATAAATGATGGGCCTATGGCCTATCCATTTTGTCAACATGGATCCTTTGCAGAATTGATTTTAGTTCTCTGTGTAAATGCTTAGCTCCAATATATAAGCATCAATTTGAATGTAAGCCCAAATACAATTTGAAGTACAATATGCAACTTGTGTATAAGACGAGAATAAATAATAATGTGTATAAGACAAGAATGATGTGTATAATGCTCTGCCCAACAAATGATATAGGAAATCAATACTCAAACCTCCATCAAATTGTTGTATTTATCAGGAAGAATCTGACGAGGTAGAAACCAATGAACACCAAGGTAATGGTGAAGGAGACTCAATGTTTAAAATTCCAAGAATATTGCTAAACGGATGCACCAATGCAAGTCAATTTCCAACTCTCATGAAATCCTTCAAAAGCAACTTCAATTGCCTTTTCTTGTAGGAGTGAATATTTTCCACTATGGAGGGCGAGTTTGAATCTAACTCCATCATTTGACGTTCCCCCTTCTACATATGTCAACGAATATTTGAGTGGAAAATGAATCAAGGGTAAAATGTACAAGCCTATAGCTTATGAATCACGATTGTTGTAGGATCCACCACCAATCATGAGACACCACAAAAGACAAAGCACTTTATTGAGAATGTACATTATTGTAGGTGATTGTGTGGCCTAAAGGGTATGGTCATAGGTGTATTTTCTAGTGTTTAATAGAAAACACAAGGCACAACAGTTGTTGTAGAATGTGGGTCGAATAAGAGAATTAACACCATTCCAACAACCAATTAATACTTCCAACAAGAAAATAGTGACTAAGGATTCAATGCCATCCAACTGCATAAAGTCTTTACACCAAATTGATTTATTTGATAACAATGTCAAACAACAAGCTGCTAAATGGAATGATCAATTATGATTAGGAAAATAGATTCCCTCAAACGGAAAACAATTTTCTCCATCAATTACCAATTTGAATTATAACAAGGAATTCCCATCGATCTTTGTTTTCTAATCAGTTTCATGAAGAGCACAACCCCAATTGTTTTCCTCAATCAATCAAAGTCAAACTAAAACTAGATATTCATATAGGGCCATGAAATTGAAAACATTACACAATTTTCAACATTTAATGGGGATTTTATTAGGCTCAAGAGATAATTATAGAGGGGTGATATATACACAAATTGTATGTATTGTTACTCACTGACAATACAAAATTGCAGATGTCCATGGCACAAATTCATCTTCTCTCACCTTGGAAAATCTCATTGACTCCTTTTTCCACCAATCTTCGAGCAAGTTTCCCTCTTTGAGCTCTCATTTATGATATTGTCCTCCCAAGTTCTCATTGCATATCCCTTGTTGATATCTTCACTACAACCTTCATTTTTTTAATGGGTTTCCTTTGGAAGGCCAACCATAACAATGGTTTTCTTCCATTTACAACTTTGCTAGAAAAAAACAAAGTGAAATAAAACAAATGGTATGCTTATTACAAAATTTACAAGAGGTAAAACAACCAAGTGCTTATTACAAAGTTTGGTGAGGATCCAATTCGGATCACACCTCCCTATTTGCAGGATTTTGGTCCCCAAAAGTTGGACCATTAAGGAGATGGAAGTACATGGCCTCCAATTGCCGCTCCATATCCACCATTTCATTGCCAACGAAGGTTGCTTGTTTTTGTTTGTCTACCCTTATTTTTTTGCTATAGGAGTTACTCTCTCTCTCTCTCTCTCTCTCTCTCTCTCTCTCTCTCTCTCTCATTGTTCTTGGATGAAGTATACATTGTCCCCCTTGACCAAGAAATATTTGTTTTCCATCATGTGGAAGATATCATCCCTATCTCATGGGTATGGAATACCAAACATCACTCCACAGGCGTCTAATGGTGCAACTCACATTGTACTTCATCAACATAGCTATCACTAATGGAAAACTTGATTTTACATTTCTAAGTGATTCTCATAACAATTTCTAGTTGCAACCATGCTAGTGAGGTTTCACTAGATCATAAGTTTCTATACGAAGCTCATCAACTAATGTTTTAGAAACCAGATTACATTGAGAATCACTATCAAATAGAGCATTTAACTTTTGGTTCTTCACATGAACTTTGATTCAAAATAACTTATGTTTATCTTCACTTTCCTTTGATTGTTTCAATGTGTTTCAAACTACAACTTCATCCAGATCAAAGGTTCTTTCTACCACTTCTTCTTTTGTATCGATAGCTTCCTTTGTTTTCCCCATGGACTTTGGACACTTTGGCTACAATTCTGGATAAAGTTTCCAACACTTCTCTTCTGTGTACCCATCCACATCACAGTGCTTGCAATGCCTATTAGTATCCTTCATTTTTTTCCTTGTGGATACCATCCTCTTGTCTCCCCTCTTATTAAGTTTATTCTTGGCCCATATATCGTTTCCCCTTCTTGGGGTCCAATTCAATGTAGAGATCCTTATTACTTACCTCGTCTATGCTTTTCACACTAAGAATCTACAATTGTCTTTGGATATGGTTAAGAAGTCCTCCAATGTAGTTCAACACCACCCTTGTCTCTTCTAAAGAGATACCCAACTTGATGATATGCCTCTTGAACTCAGAAGTGTATGCTTACACCCCTTGTCCCTATTCTTGTTGAAGGTAATACTATTCCATGGTTTTCTCCTCTTCATAGCCTATGGGATAAAATTGTGACATCATTAATGCCTTGAAGTCCTCCCACTTTCTAATCATGTGATTTTTTCCTATCCTCAATGCATCCACATAACTCTCCCACCACAATAGAGCATGTCCAATCATCTTCAAAAGAAATATTATGTTTCTTGGATTTGATAAATACCAAAGTAAAATTCCATTTGTTTCAACCGGCTATTCAAGACTTCAACATTAATTTGTCCAGACTTCAACATTAATTTTTCCATCATACATGGGTATTTCAAGTTTTTCTTCAACTTTGAGAGGAATATGGGAAGATGAAGAAAAAATGGTTTTTACCCTAATCATTGCACATGGGCTCTTCTTGGTGTGCCTTATCTTCTTCATGCTCAGTCTATGTTGAGTTTTCTTCCCTTTATTTCTTCACCAACGATTGGGTCACCAATTCTATAACTATAGAAATGTTATGCTTCGACCAAGAAAATATGACCTATAGGTATTCCTTGTCATGTTCTTCATGAGAACTCCCCACCATTGATGGTACTATGTTTCTCTATAGGACTGGAAACAATTCTTTTCCACTACTTTGATATTGCTCACAAGTGTTTACCATGCAGGTGTTTTCCAAGTCTTTTGAACTTGTTCTGATACCATATGATCTAAAAATGGTGGGCCTATGATTTCGTCAACACAGTTTCTTTGCAGAATTGATTTTAGTTCTCTATTGAAGGGATCAAATCCAAGATACAAGAATAAATTTGAATGCAGGCCCAAATGAAATTTGAAGTACATTATGCAGCCTGTGTATAAGATAAGAATAAAGAATGTTGTGTGTAATGTGTTTTCCAATGAATGCTACAAACAATAAATACTCAAACCTCCATCAAATCGTTGTATTTATTAGGTAGAATTTGACAAGGAATAAACCAACAAACACCAAGCTAATGTTGGAGGGGACTCAATTTTTAAAATGCCAAGAATATTGCCAAACATATGCACCAATGCAGGTCAATTTCCAACTCATGAAATCCCTCAAAAGCAAGTTCAATTGCCTTTTTTTTTGTATGAGTGGAGCTTTTCTAGTATGGAGGGTGAGTTTGATCTAACTCCACCATTTGACGTTTCCCCTTCCAAATATGTAAACGACTTTGTCGGTGGAAAATGAATCATGGGTAAAATGCACAAGCCTGGAGCTTATGAATCACAATTGTTGTAGGATCCACCACTAACCACGAGACACGACAAAAGACAAAACACTTTATTGAGAATGTACATTATTGTAGGTTCTTGCACTGCTTAAAGGGTATGGTCATAGGTGTATTCTCCAATGTTTAATAGAGAACAAAAGGCAAACCAGTCGTTGTAGCATGTGGGTCGAATAACATAACTCATGCCATTCCAATAACCAATTAATACTTCTAGCAAGCAAACAATGACAAGGGATTCAATGCAATCTAACTGCATAAAGTATTCACACCAAATTGATTAATTTGATAACACTGGAAAAAAACGAGTTACTGAATGGAATGACCAATTATGATTAGGCAAATTGATTCCCTCAAATGGAAAATGATTTGCTCCAACAATTACCAATTTGAATTATAATAACAAATTCCCATCGTTCTATATTTTTTTATTGATTTCATGAAGAGAACAATCCCAATTGTTTTCCTTAATTAATCAAACTCAAAACAGGAATGGATATTCATATACATCTACATAATTGAAAACATTACACAAATTTGAACATTTAATGGGGATTTTATTAGGCTCAAGAGATAATTACAAAGGGGTGAGTTATATACAGATTTTGTGTATTGTTACTCACTGCCAATACAAATTACAAATGGCCATGTCTCAGAGTCACATTTGCTCATTTTGGACAGGCTCCTTGACTCTTTTGTCCACCAATATTCAAGCAGGTTACCCTCTTCTAGCTCTCATTTATGCTATTGTCCTCCCAAGTTCTCCTTGCATCTCCCTTGGTGATCTCTTTACTACATCGTTCAATTTTTTAATGGGCTACCTTTAGAAGGCCGACCATCACAATGGTTCACTTTCACTTCCAACTTTGAAAAAAAAATAAACAAAGTCAAATTAAAAAAAATGGCATGCTTATTACAAATTTACAAGAGGTAAAACTGTCGAGTTCTTATTACAAAGTTTGGTGAGGATCCAAGTTGGATCAAAGTTAGGCCATGTTTGGAATTGTGAGGAGGACGAGAGTTTCTCAATAGTTTCATCAACATTGTACTCCAACTCATGAATTGATCATTGATCTCTTCTTTACTATTAGGAGTTATTTATCCTTGGATGCTAAGAGAGATTCCACCTCAGCTTTAGTTTTCACTCTTGCCCCTAGTAAGAACCATCTAGAGGCCATTTCATATCTCTCCCCAAGTTCCTATCAATTTAACTTGTCATTCTCCAAGGGAAATTATCTAACAAGTTCTCTAGGTCAACATTGTCATTCCCTCTAAGGATGATAGCCATTGATCCTTCATAATTACAACCTATAACACTACTACATTGTGATTGTATTTATAGTTGACTCCTCACAATATGTAGGGTTTTCCCTTTCTTGTTCCCTTAGCTTTAGGGTTTGTATTGTACCTTTGGGATATGACTTTTGTAGCAAAATTATTACCATTTTAGTATATTGTACTTCCCAATCTCATTGGGAAGTGACTTTAGCACTCCCCTTATTTCCATTTTGGTATGTTTTTCTTTCTAGTCCCATTTACCTATTTTAGTCATTAGTGGGCATTAATATAATTTAATTTCATTTATTATTTATATAACGATTGTAATAATAATAATGTACTAATACACTGCTAAGAGTCATAACCCTTCATTATAACCTTTCACCCCATGACCCATCAATGTGTATATATAACATCATGTAATTCATAATTGTAAATCAATATATTCTATGAATTCAATCATTATGTTATTCATTATTTTATATTTCCCATTTGAATTTTAATTATTTGTCCTTCTTATGTTGGATACAATATGTCATCATGTAATTTATTGTAAATCAATATGTTCTATGAATTCAATCATTATATTTTTCGTTATTTTATATTTCCTATTGGGATTTTAACTATTTGTCCTTATGTTGGATATTCCTTGGTAATTCAACTTTGTTCATTTCATTTGGTATCAAAGCCATGTTTTGATCCTAGCCTTTGGACACACCTTTTCAAACCCTATTTGATTCAAATTTCTATCCACACTAACTTTTCTCAGAGTTTCTATAATCCCCATATCTTTGACAATAATTGACCCTAGGCCATTTACAATTCAGAGTTATCGTTGAAGAAATAGGCCATTCTGTGCAAGTTTGAAGAAAACTAGAGATCAAATCAAAGTATTAAAAAAAAAGAATTTTCAAGATATCTTATATGTGGACAAATATCTATTCAATCAACATAACAATACATAATTATCAACAGATTAAAATAATGAAAAAAGGACAATATTTGCAAGGAAATAGAACCATCAACAAACATGATTGTTCCTTTTCCATTCAACTCACATAACCAGATCAAAGATCAACACACCGATATTTTCACATGGTAAAACCCCTAAGGGGAAACATCCACGGCCCCAGCCAATGCGACCACTTGGAGAAGTTTATTAATGCAAAGAAAAATATTACAGAGAGATTTTACAAGAGAGTTTCTCACAACTGATCATTGGCAAATGACCCTCCATGCTCTTTAAATATAGATCATGGACCAATCGGGTGTTAAGCCATGGATCAATGGTCATTAAGATCGATGAGAGTATGAACCGTCGGATCATTCTATGTCGGGAACATATCGTGACCATCGGATTTCCTAACTACAAATGCATACTAAAGAAACACACTTTTACCTAACGACACATTAGACCAAGTAGATCTTAACTAACTCCTAAGTGTTTAAATATCCTAACATCCCCCCTTAAGAACAACTTGGGATAGGATTGAAGGATTTACAATAGTGACACAATAGGAGAAGGAAGGAGGCATTAGATCCTATCCCCCCTTAATGACAACTTCTTGAACTTCTAACATAGATCGAAGTTTGGAAAACTTCACTTCTGTAAGAGACTTTGTGAAAATGTCTGCAACTTGATCTTCTGTAGAACAAAAGAGCACTTCAATAACTTGATCATGAATGATCTTTCTGATGAAGTGCATGTGGAGCTCGGTGTGTTTGCTATGTTGATGTTGAACTAGGTCTTTGGCGAGCTTGATGGCACTCTGATTGTCACACCAAAGGCTGGTCGGATGTTGTTGTTGGAATCCAAACTCTGAAAGGATCTGTCGAAGCCACAAGGCTTCCTGACTTTCATTTACCATTGCTCGGTACTCTGCTTCTGCTGAAGAAAGTGAAATACCTGTTTTTTCTTACAAGCCCAAGTGACGGGTCCTGAACCAAGGCTGAAAACATAAGCTATAGTAGACTTCTGATCATCAAGGTCGTCGGCCCAATCTGAATCAGTGAAACCAACCAATAAAGGAGTCCCCCCTGAACTGTAATGTATCCCGAACTGAACTGTACCATGGACATAGTGAAGTATCATTTTAGCTACTTTCCAATGGATTTCATGGGGTGTTTTCATATACCAAGCAACAAGACCAACAACAAAGGAAAGATCAGGATGGGTATGAGTCAAGTATTAGATGTTGATTAAGGTTGGTTGTCATTGATATCAACCCTTGAAGAAAGCCTTGTAGCACAAAGGTTTGGGTAATGGACCCAATATTGTTTGATGTAAATATGACTCATTATTGTTTTTTCATGGTTTATAAGAAGTAAATATGGATGAAATCCAAAGTGGTCCCCTTATGGTGAAATCCCTCATGGGAAGATGTTTTGCAGAGTAAGAGAACCCATGCTTAATTATGGAATAATGAGATGAAGGACGGTGAATTTGTCAGGGAACCTATCCTAGATGGATATTGTTTGTCATGCCATTTATGGTGGTATGTATAATGTCACATAACTCCTCACGGTTAGGGAGTTATGACCATGTGAAGTTGGAGAACCTAGGTTTGGGTAATGGACCCAAGATTGTTTGATGGATAACTATATGGTTTTTTCTATATTTGAAGGTAATACTATTCTATATGGATAGTACATGTCATTCCATTTCTATTGGTATGTGGAATGTCACATAAATCCTCACAGTTTGAGATTTATGGCCTTACGAAGTTGGAGGACTCTCATATGTCATCTAGAAGCCCCAAAAGGTCAAAGTAGTCAAAGTGGTTTAAGAGATTTTAAAGGGTAAATAATA
Organism: Picea engelmannii; assembly: GCA_009831015.1. Lineage (NCBI taxonomy): Eukaryota > Viridiplantae > Streptophyta > Pinopsida > Pinales > Pinaceae > Picea > Picea engelmannii. Next base: position 23,567 of record ML788828.1, read on the forward strand.
AAGTGAAGTGATGAGTGTATTATAATTCAAAGTGAATACAAAATAAATTATTTCAATAATAAATTTAATGGATAAATTAGAAGTGGTTTAACCCTAAAATAAGGAAAGTGGGCTAAGTGACCTAGAAAATGTTTTTAAGGAAGCTACTTGGAGAGTATAAATAACAGGCAAGGCTCTCTCATTTTAATCACACTTGAGAATATTGAATATCTATAGGTTTCTGAGGTAACCAAGGATAACTAAGCCGAATTTATGATGGAAGGTGAAGAAAAGAAGGCCGAAATGCAAGGAAGGATAAATTCTTTTGATGGTGCTTTCTAAGGTATGTTATTTACAGGTCATCTCACCATTTTCGCTATAAATTTTCTTCTATAATGATTCAGAAAGTAAAATTTCTATTCCATTGAAAAAACAACCCAAGTATCTGTGGTAAAAAATTCAGCTTATGGGTCGTTTTATTTTGGGAGTTACACTCTGTGGAAAATAGGGTTTATGGCTAGTCCTGAAACTAGTCAAAAACAGGTGTTTCGGGTTAAAATGTCATAACTTATTCATAACAGATCCAAATTAAGTGAGACAAAATGTGTTAGTTAGGGTTTAGTCTTTAGTATGCTTTGTAACATTTTCATATCCATTCGACGAACATTTCGTGTGAGGTACGCTCTACAAGGTCGGTCTCTAGAATAAGCCAGAATTCAACAAGGTATATCATTTTTGCTATAACTCCTTTTCTAAGGGGTTCCAAGTAGTGAAACCTGGAGAAATTTCATAAAACACACTGAAGAACTTTATGTATCAGTTTCATATCTTTATACATTACAGGTTCAAAGTTATGATTACTTCAATTTAGAGTTGTTGACTAATCCAAAACTAGGCATGTGAGAATAAAGAAAAGTTTGATGAAAATGCTAGTCTTTTGTTGTTAAAGTTAAGGAAGGTATGTAGTAATGTGATAAGATACACCAAGTCTATTACAAAGCTAAAAATCAGATTTGGATGATGAAATTGATGA
>ML788828.1:32081-44774 GCA_009831015.1 Picea engelmannii
GAGTGTATTATAATTCAAAGTGAATACAAAATAAATTATTTCAATAATAAATTTAATGGAAAAATTAGAAGTGGGTTAACCCTAAAATAAGGAAAGTGGGCCAAGTGACCTAGAAGATGTTTTTAAGGAAGCTACTCGGAGAGTATAATTAAGAGGAAAGGATCTCTCATTTTAATCACACTTGAGCATATTAAATATCTATAGGTATCTGAGGTAACCAAGGATATATAAGCCGAATTTTTGAGGGAAGGTGAAGAAAAGAAGGTTGAAATGCAAGGAAGGATAAACTCATTTGATGGTGCTTTCTAAGGTATGTTATTTACAGGTCATCTCACCATTTTCACTATAATTGTTTTATATAGTGATTCAGAACATGAAATTGATATAACATTGAAAAAACATACCCAAGTATCTGTGGTAAAAAATTCATCCCTTGGTTCGTTGTATTTTGGGAGCTAAACTCTGTGGAAAATAGGGATTGTGGCTAGTCCTAAAACTAGTCAAAAACAAGTGTTTCGGGTAAAAACGTCATAAATTCTTCATAACAGATCCAAATTTAGTGAGACCAAATGTGTTGGTTAGGGTTCTATCTATATTATGTTGTGTAAAATTTTCAGATAAATTCAAGAAATATATCGTGCGGGGCACGCTCTACAAGGTCGCTCTCTAGAATAAGCCAGAATTCAGCAAGGTATGCCATTTTTGCTATAACTCATTTTATGAGAGCTTCCGAGTAGTGACACCTGGAGGAATTGCATAAAACACACTGAAGAACATTGTGTATCAGTTTCAGATATTTATACATTACAGTTTCAAAGTTATGATTACTTCAAGTTAGGGTTGTTGACTAATCCAAAACTAGGCATGTGAGACTAAAGAAAAGTTTGATGAAAATGCTAGTCTCTTGTTGTTAAAGTTAAGGAAGGTTTGTAGGAATGTGATAAAATAGACTAGGTCTATTACGAAGCTTCAAATCAGATTTGGATGATTAAATTGATGATGGATTTTGGTTGAGGTACATGTTGAGTACATGGTTGAGACAAGTAGTTGATGAGTTGGCGCATACATGAGGTGTATAGTTGATGATGTTGGTACATATTGATGAGTCATAGTTGAGGAGTAGTTGACACATGATTGGTACATACTTGGTACATGGTTGGATGCACTTGTTTATGGTACAGGTTGATTACAAGTTGTTTGGTACACGTTGGTGCATGGTTGATGCACTTGTTTATGGTACAGGTTGAGGTACAAGTTGATGCATGGTTCAGATTTATTGGTACAGGTTTACAGTTGTATATCTCATAGTGATAGTGTGACAGTGGTTCCATCATTCTACTTCTACTTCAGGGTGGCAGGACGGGGCAAGGAGAAGTGGTTGTAGCCACCTTCTGATTGTAGCCAGAGAACATAGGGGGTTGTAGCATCCTTCTGGTTGTAGCCAGAGAATTGGGGAGTTGGAGATTCCCTCATGTTGTAGTCTAATAAACTAGGGGGTTGGAGCCTCCTTCCAGTTGCAGCTAGAAAACAAAGGAAGTTGGTGCTTCCAATGAATGTAATTCTTCAATATATATAAGAAAAAACATTTCATGGTTTTCTCCCGATTTAGGTTTCCACGTAAAACATTGGTATATTGTGTATGTGTGTGATTGTTTATTTCTTATTGCTCATTATTGGATAATAATTCTACATTGATATAACATTTGAAGAAAAAGGATTATAATTACGCTATTACCGATTCACCCCCCCTCTCAATAATCCAACATAAGAGGTTATCAACTAACTGACGGTACAGTGTGGCATCAATTTCGGGAGAAGTACAGGTGGCAGTAAGCTTGACTCTAGACTGGAAGGGACAAGCGGTTGGTTTACAACCATCCATGTGAAAGTGATGAAGAAGGTCACAAGCATACTTAGATTGGGAAAGAAAAATCCCTTCATTGGTTTGCAAAACTTGGAGGCCAAGGAAGTAGTGCAAAAAACCTAAGTCTGTCATTTCAAATTTCTTCTTAAGGCTTTGTTGGAGGTACCTGCAGTGTTGATCACTCCAAGTTGTACAAGCTTATCTTCCTCTCTAATCAAAGCAGCACAAAAGGACTCAAGAGTGGGTTTTTCATAAGCTTTTCCTAGAGCCTCTCTCATGGCATAAAAGGTAGATACAAACACACAATATGCACTACCTAGCTTAGAAAGAATAAGATAGACGCAGCGCTCTTCCTCCATTTTTATCTTACATTCTTCACATAAAACTCTAAGTGTTTTAATCCTAGATAGATAGTCTCCAAGACAAGAAAAATCACTTGGAATCAAGGTCAGTACTTGATTTTCTAACTGTTGTGCTCAAACAATATTGAGTTTACCAAACACAGATTCAATCTTGTCCCAAGTTTCTTCGGGGTCATCAATTTCTTGGAGGTGGTATCTTAAATCAGGAGAGATGGACATTCTGATTAGTCCACGTGCTTCATCACTCCTATTAGCCCATTTGGCTTTCTTATCATCATTAGTGGGTTATTTTTCCTTTCCCAAGATAATTCGGTACAATCCTTTACTTCTTAATAAATCTTCCATATGATATTTTCATTGGAAGTAGTTGGTGTTGGTAAGCAAAACATTACTTGTAGAAGCCATATTAAATATGCAGATAATATGGATTTAAAAACTAAACTAATGATGTGGATGGAAAGAGCTCGAAAATTTATGCGGTTTTAAAAACAATGGCACTGAAAACAGACTTCGGATGTGAGAGTTATGCCCTTTTAAAAAAAAGGCATAAACGGTAACCAAATGACCACGTGATAGTGTAAGTTGCTTTATGAAGTGACCCACTTTTATAAAGAGAAGTGGGGATCACTTTTACAATGAAGTTACTTTATAACAGAAAATTTGCATGCAAAATAAATAACTCTAAAATAAAATAATAAAGCTACTTATAGTGATTCACTTTTATACTTGAACTGAAATACAATTTACAATTTTGTCATGAACTTTTTCAAAAAAGGTAACAAAAGAGAGACTTGAACCCAAGACCTCTTACTTAATAAGGAAAATTTTAACCAAATGGTCTACCAAAACATATTGTAAAGTTCAGAAGGAGGATTGGGGTTGTTGTTGTTGTTGTTGAAGATGGCCTTGGAGAGCGTGCTAAAAAAAACTATTTTCACACAAGAAAACAATTCCGCTTCTCGATGACAACAAGGGTTAGATCTCGGTTAGTTTACCCATCGCACAGGGCGTTGGGAAAAGAGCATACGCAGATCTAAAATAGTAGCAACCCAGAAACAAATAATATCAAACTGAAATAAAACCAAAATAAAACTTTGCAGAAATTTAAAAAATGCGTATTCAGACTTTATACCTCCGGATCTGACTGTAATGGTCGTATCTTGGGAAAACAAAAACCTTTTAGAGTGAAAATAAAAGTGTTCCTGACTGAAACGAGTGCTCCAAATGCAATGGAATAGTCCTCTCAGCCCAAAAATGTACGGAAATGACAAAAAAAGGAGATGAGACAACTCAGCTTCACGATCTCGATCTACAACAGGAGTGGGTCTTCAAACAAGCTCTGATACCATGTTTGACAACATAGGTATTCCAAAAGAGTACGAACACCTTCAGTAACCACTCACATAACTATATCAAATATCAACACACCGATGTTTTCATGTGGTAAAAACCCTACAGGGAAACATCCACAGCCCCAGCCAACGCGACAACTTAGAGTAGTTCATTAATGAAAAGAAAAAGATTACAGAGAGATTTTACAAGAGAGTTTATCACAACCGATCATTGGCAAATGACCCTCCATGCTCTTTAAATAGAGATCATGGAACAAACATGTGTTAATCCATGGATCAATGGTCGTTAAAATCGAGGAGAGTATGAACCGTCGGATCACTCTATGTCGGGAACATATCGTGACTGTCAGATTTCTTAACTACAAATGCATACTAATGCATACTAAAGAAACACACTTTTACCTAATGACACATTAGACCAAGTAGATCTTAACTAACTCCTAAGTGTCTAAATATCCTAACACAGCATTCAGAGTAGACTATTTTGGGTTGAAATACAAGCAGCGGTCAGGTTCATTTTTCAACGGCGGAGATCCCATGAGCAGTTTAGATCAGCGGCCCTCGGGCATTCGAAATTATAAATTTGCACAAGGTTTAGTTCCAGACATAAGCCCCGAAATTAAAAATCAAGCATCGTGTGTCCTTCTCCAGTGGACGTGCATGATTTACTTCAGAGTTCGAGTTTCGGGAGTTTTGGCACTTCTCCTCTTGATTTTCTCCGAAGTGATTTTCCCTGAGTGCACAGGTCTCTGTTGCGTGTCTATACCATCAACGACCAAGGTTTCATATTTGTATCTCTTTGGTGCTCTGGACAACTCTTGGTCAACGTATCCTCCGTCCCCTCACTCTCGAGTATGCAGATCTATGTCGTGTGTCTGTATCCAATGGACGATCATGATTTGCTTCGCCATTTTAGGTTTCGAGAGTTTTGGCTCCTCTCTTTTTGATTTCCTCTGGAACACATTCCTGTGGAGTGCATGGCTCTATGTCGCGTGTCCTCCCAGATCTAGCGACTCAGATCTGCTCCAGACTCTGGAGCTTCAACGTTCTCGCTCCCTCCTTGTTTGCAAACTCCCGGAGTGTTTATGCTGCAAAGTTTCAGTTCTTTCACCACCTGTCCATATGGCACTAACACGTGGCACTCAGTCCAGGCACCTTTGGGCATATCATCTGCTTGTTTCCAAGTGACGTGTGTCACCCTCCTTTCTACGACACATCAACATAGTGACATCAGGTGACCACGTCATCTTCGGGAAGTCATTCTCCGGAAAATATTCTTATTCAGCATCAAAGCTCCCTAGCACCAAAATTGGCGCCTCCTCCAAGAATAATTAAAGAGTTTCTAAAGTTGGTGGGTAGGTAAAGATTTAGCGGTAACACTAAAATAGTGGGACTGCCCAGATCTCAGATTGCGACCAAACCAACGGCCGCACTCCATTTCGGGGCCGCAACGTGCTCGGACGTTAAAATATTTGAACGGGATGAAATTTAAACCGTGGTTTTTGGGGAGAGCAATGTGGCGGAAGGTGGTGCATTTCGGGCTCAAAAGCAGTATGGTTCCAAACTACTTTCGACAGCTCTGAATTCGCGTTCTCATTCAGCGTCATACCCAATCACAGCAAGTGTTCGTCCCCTAGTTATTAGGCCTTGTCTCGATCCCGACGAGATATCAATTCATGGACACATGGACTGGTGGTTGAAACATCGACTGCCTATGTAAATAGAAGCATGGAGAGTCTAACCGTAGAGACAAAAAGATGTCAAGCCAAGGTACCACAAAGGGCAGTTGCTCCTACAGACCCATGCTGACCCAAGTTTCCTTCTGATAGAAGAAAGACACACGTGAAGAAACCTAGGATAGGAGCACCAGCTCACACTCCTAAGTTGTTGACTACTATTTTGATTATAAAATGCATCAGATGAAAGAGAGAGGGGGGTTCAGAGGCTGGAGAGCCGAGAGAGTTTTAGGAGAAGGGCTCTATATTTTTCAGTTTGTAAGCCTTGGGGCTTGGATTGTAAATATCATGTTATTGAAGATTCCTATAAGTATTTTTTATCAGACTGTCTTCTTAGTTTACATATTGTTATGTTTTTCTTGTCTAGATGTAATCTCTCTGATTTATGGATTCTTGAGGCGGTGGAGGATCTGTTTTCATCTTGCCCATCTTTCATGGTTCATCGCTCAAACATTTTTTTTCTTTCTTCTTGTCTGGATGTAATCTCTTTGATTTATGGATTCCTGAGGCAGTGGAGGATCTGTTGTCATCTTTCCCATCTTTCATGGTTCATCTCTTAGACATTTTTTGTTTTTCTTCTTGTCTGGATGTAATCTCTCTAATTTATGGATTCCTAAGGCGATGGAGGATCTGTTGTCATCTTGCCCAACCTTCATGGTTTATCATTCAGACACATTATGTCTTCCTTCTCCTCATCACCACATAAATCCTTTGTCTGATAGTTAGTTTAAATGCCTTCATTATTCATGATACTTATGACTCCATATCCCAACGATCCCAACTGATCTGCAATGACCTTTGTTATCTTTTCTTTTCTTTGTAGTATTTTCTCAATCCACCTACTCAAACCATTTTAATCCATTTTAAATTTTTTTTATGGGTACTGGGATTATCCTCTTGCAGTCGGAGGGTGATTCTCAGTGCTAACATTAATGGCATTGTTTCCGGGGATGGAAGTGAAGATATCTTCCCTGGGAGAACGACAACAGAAAGATCTAGCTTTAGATGGTGAACTCAAGCTGGACACATTAATCTGATTGCTTATCTTTCACCATGGCGACTCCATTATTCAGAATCTATTGGTGACTCCACTAGAAGAAGATAAATCAATGTCTATCTTGGCTATCATGTCCAGGATTTTTTCCCCACTAAATTTATTAGCCATAGTTGGTTATCCACATATTGTGCCTCAAATTGATGAATGGCAAGCTTTGTTGCCAAGATTTTGTGAAGGTGAGAATGACGACCCTCTTGAACATCTTCTAGGATTTCACGCTTTGATGTAGCATATTGACATACAACATGAAGACATACGTATGAAGTTGTTTATGTACTCTCTTCAAGGAGATGCTTGTATTTGGTATCACTCTCTTGAGCTTTCTAGTGTTTCTTCACTTGAAGAGTTTCATGCATTTTTCAATATTCAATGTCAAAAAATTTATTCCTCTGAGTTAATTTGTCATAGCTGTTGTGAGGAGTATAAATACTTTTTTCAGGATATAATTGATTCTTATGAAGGTTGTGAGAATGAATAAGATTCCTTGGATGAGGAGTCAACTCTTTCTCTTCCATGTTCATCTACATCAGATGAAAGTTGTGTTTGTTGTCTTAGTAAGGAAGGAGAAAAAATTGAGTATGTTCTGGAAGCTGATATTCTTTGTAACCCTATCTCAAAAAAACCTAGACATGAGCAGCCTATTTTTGACTCATATGATGATAAGATATTGCTTCCTAGATTGAATCTTGAAAGACAACTTGTGTTTAATAATGAAGAGCAGTTTTCTCATGTTGGGCAAAAGATACCTCTTGGTATGTCATTCGAGACTCCTCCTTTATTTGATCATTATGGATATTGTTAGTCCCTAAAGTTGCACTTGACTATGAGAGGGAAATCTAGGGCATCATCAGGTTATTACAATGGAATTTTTAAAGGGTTTTTTGAATAGGTTCTTAGAAAATGGTTGAAAGTTGGTTCAAGGGTTCAAAATAAACACTTAACTCAAAATAAAGCTAGAAAATAACCCATTGATTTAGTACATGGTAGTCACATTAATAGATCAAAAAATAAGGTAAATAAAGAAAGAAATATATGAGAGTATTCAATTTTCCAACCCCATATAGATTTCTTATTTCAAAATATCATTGAAAAACAAGAACATGTACTTGAAGGCAAATCTTCATAATAAACAAGAACAATAAAGTTTTCACTGTGTTACTTAAGATCTATTGGACAAATTTATATTTTTGACACACTAGTTCAGTGGGAGTTAACTGTCTAGTTTTATTTTGGACTTTATATTTTTACCATCACTATTATGCATGCATGCATTCCTAAGGAAAGCTAACTGCTTGATTGTTTTTCTTAATTATGGAATGTTTTCCCTATATATGAGTGTATTCCACTCATTCATTGTATCATATTGATCATGATCTATGTATCAATCATCAGCTCATTGGAGTAGTGTGAATATATTTTATCATTCTTCCATATTATATCTCTCTTCATTTTCTTGATAAGCTTTGTTTGTGCATTCTTTAGCTAGATCTTCTGTGCAAGTTTCCATGAAACACTGACAAGATCAAGAAATCAATGCATTGCAATAGAAAAAATAAATTCAAGTAAGAAAATAAATAGAATATGAAATGAAAGAAAATATGACCATCAACATGCCTTTTCCATTTAGTATCAATCTAGAATATAAACTATCTTACAGTGGATTTTCAAAATAGGTCCTTGAATGTCCAACTCCTCCTTTAACTTCTCCTTCTACAGAGTTTATATAGAAACAATACATAATTATCAAGATCCAAAAGAAATGGATCTGAAAACCTCCTCATATATATTTAGTTTCTTGTTTCAAATAATCAAGGAGAATATCAAATCTGATATATAAGTCGAATCGATGAGGTGGCTTGTCAATTGTTGTCCATGAGAGTTTTTAGGAAAATAAATCTGGCAAATTCCTGAAAAATAGGGTCCAACAATCTCTTCGTATATCCCAAACGGTGATAGTTGTGTAAAAACCGAGAGAATTTTTTGTGAAGGGGCTTGTTCCCAACAAAAACATTTTTTGATGTCTAAAAATTCATCTCCAGTTGTTTTGCAACCTTGTCCAAAATTAGTGACTAAAACAGGGAATTATTTATTGTGAAATCTCTGAAAAATAGGCCTCAAAGATATTTTTGAATCTCTTAAAATGTAATAGATGTGTAAAAACAAAGCGATTTTTTTGTGAATGGGCATGTTCCCAAAAAAAACCTTTTTTTGTTTCTAAAAATTCATCTCCACCTATTCTACAACCTTGTCCAAAATTAGTGACTAAAACAGGGAATTATTTATTGTGAAATCTCTGAAAAATAGGCCTCAAAGATATATTAGAATCTCTTAAAATATAATAGATATGTAAAAACCGAGAGAGGTTTTTGTGAAGGGTAATGTTACCAAAAAAAACCTATTTTGGTTTGAATGAATTCATCTCCAGCTGTTTTGAAACCTCTCTTGAGGATGAAGAATAAAACAGGTAAAAAAATAGAGTATGCATGTATTGATTTCTGCTCTTCTCATTTTTTGAGGTTGTATAAGCCAACTGTTGAGACATCATATGAGGTGAATAGAATGGGTGATTTCAACTGTGAGGCACCTGTTGTGTTACCATAGGTCCATTGTATGTTATTCCAAAGAGATCAGGTGATATAGAGAAAAGAAAGGTAGATTGTTGGATGATAGAACTAAGTAAATGAGCATGTAAAACTGAAACACTTGCAACACTGGCATAAAATAAGTTGTTCCCAGTACCACTGACTGAAGAAATTCATGTATATGTAGTGTTTCCATCAGAAAACATAGCTACAGTTCCAAAAACAATTATTCCTGTTGTGTTAGCAGCTCCTTTACTCTGTTTTTTTCCTTCCTTGCTTTCACTTTAAATTCTGGATATTACTCTACAGGGGTAGGTAAATTCAGATCTATATTTATTGGAAGCTCTGGTGGAATTCCTTCTAGGGAATTTTGGTACAGTTGTTTACTTTTTGCTCTATTTTTTACCCTTTGCATTCTTCTTAACTGTAGATCATTGTTTCTGCTTGACTGGAGTCTGAACTGGGCTTGTAGTGTAATCCTCATATTCATCAATTTCCCTCTTTATATCTGGATTAGGATATATATCAATGTATTTATTTGTTTTAGACTTCTTACCTCGACTAGTGGTAGCTTTCTCATGGTATTCTCCTATAGGAAAATATCCAATAGTTTGTTGAGTTTGCAATTTTCTCTTGTTGGCCTGAGTTACCCTAAATGCAGGTGACTCTTCTTTTATTAAGAATTCGATGGCTTGAAGAGTCTGTCTCTATTTGGTTGATTTCTTCCCCTTGACAGTTTTGGATTTATTTGACTGTAAATCCAGTTTTAAAGACTGGATTAACCAATCCCAGGATCTCTGGACTTCGTTTAAAGAGAAGACTACTAATGTTCTAATTAAACCCTGATGAAAGAGACTGCCTTTTGTTGTAGCAGGATGAGATTGCACCCACTTAGACATTTTGGATCAACCTTTTAGCAGAAAATAGGGCAAATTAAGAGGATAATCACCATTTATATGAATCAATAGTCTGATATGATAGATATAAACCAAGGAAAACCTGCCTTCACATGTAATGCACCTATGGATGATTAGCAAAGCAGTCTGCCATTCTTTCCTTACCCAGTTGTGTGGTATTCCCTTATTTCAGTTAGGATTTTGTTTCTCTAGAATTAGAAACTAATTTACAAACTCCATGACCACATTATCCTTCTTCCACCATATTTCCCCATACACTAACAATCTGCAGGCTTTAGCAATAGAATGTTTTGTCACATGCATCAGAATTTTTCCAACCACAGATTCAAAGCCATCAAAATTATGTGCAAACACCATTGAGATCTGTTCATCATGCCCCTAGAACGTTGAGAAAAAATCGAACCAGCCAACATCCTTGAATTTCTACACCATATGATGGAATGCTTCAAGAAATTATGTGCCTTCTCGCTCTAGTCTGATTATCTGGCCACTCTTTTTGGGTGTCATACTATTGATATGATCCTATAGAAAATTTTGAGAAGATTGATGGTTGAATATTCAATTCTCGAGAGCTGTTAAAAATGGGAAGTCATCTATTTACCTACAAACCCTGCATAGAATAAAATACATACTAAAATAAGAAGATGATGATTTCATTCATGATAATTAGACGTGTTGACTTGATGTAGAGGTGGCGAGTGCAACTCAATCCTTCATATATAGTTGTTATCATAAAAATAGAAACCCAAATATATCATAAAGAGGTATGCATATCCTTTGATCATGATTTAAAACGTTGGGACACAATCTAGGCAGGGTAGCACATGCAAAACCATGATTATTCCCGATGCTGCATGAATAATGTTATTCCTGTAGCGCCTTTTGTGACTTGGAAAAATTTGAAAATTCAAATAATGAAACAACAAGTGATGTGACAAAAAATCCTCATATCAAATCCTAATCTTTAAAAAATTCAAAAATCATTTAAAATGTGAAATAAAGATTGAAAAGTAATCTTCCAAGCCAAGAGGTAAAAACAAATTTTTAATAGAAAATCATGAAAAATGAGTAGGACAAGGACTAGGGACACCCAATCAGTCAAAAACAAAGGTTAGGGACTAACAGAGACAATGATGAATATGTTGAGTTGTTTTTTGTCTTAGAAGAAAAAAGCATTAGCGGTCGTCCTTCTAATGAAAATGAAAGCTTATGCCAAGAGCAGCATGTTAAGGAGAAACAACCATCCATTTATATACATGAGGAGATTTTTTACCATCAGCTAGCAGATGTTATCAGAGAGGGAAAAAGAGGACTAGATCAGCAGCCTACATCAGCCATTCGCTCACTTGTACTTGCAACAAACATTCAACCATATGTGAACAGTTGTGAAGCAGAGCATGTTTTCTTTTATCGACCCAGTAGGTTTTATCATCTATTTTATGACCTTGTAGGGGAGTGCATGGAGTTTTATTTCCTCCATGTATTGAATCCTTCAAGCTTTATCTTACCTTCATCATGGAGAGGTAATCTAAAGAATGTAATTAATTTTATGTCATAGTTTTATTGTCCATTGTTGATCAGTGACAGAGTAAATAAGTTTTCAGTTAGAAAGTTACTTGAATGGCTCTGGTAGAAGTTTGTTTTCACCTAGCGCATTGTAAAAATTGGTTATTTTAGGGTTGTACATAAATAATCTCCTTCTAGAGCATGTGTGTTTATTTTCTCTTTAAGTTGAGTAGTGTACATGTCAACGTGTTGTCTTCTGCAAAATATATTTGAGCTCGACTCCACATCCCAACATCTAAGGCACTAGAACTACTTGTTCTTGGCATCTCACAGGGAGCATGCCATCCCCTGTGGAGCCAAGTGTTATCACATATAGTTTTCAAGGGAAGTAGGTTATCCAAGTCCGTGGTCTACACAAGAAGCGTCCAAACGCAACATTCATAGCAATTTATTTTGGTCTGAAATACAAGCAACAGTCGAGTTCATTTTTCAACGGTGGAGATCCCAGGAGCAGTTCAGATCAGTGGCCCTTGAGCATTCGTAATTATAAATTTGCACGAGGTTTAGTGTTAATATTATGGTAGCTGCGGGAGGTATTTACCTCTACATGTGAACCTGACGAGAATAGAAGACTCCGGGAAGCAAGAGAAACCCTAATGAATTGGCAAATAACCCTAGAAGCCTTGTCGGCTCAAGAATATAATTTATATTAGGCTATTAGCCTCCAAGAGAAGAAGTCGACCAGAATTAATAATAATATATTGAACAGACACATACCCATAAGGAGAATTCAGCCGCAATAAACTGGTAGGATTACTATAAATACAGGGCGCCATTTTTTCATTTTTCACATCTCAGGACTGCAGTTTTCCCAGTTAGTGCACACTGCAGTTGCAGCTGGTGTGCAGGTTTGGAGGAGGGTTGCAGGTGCAGCTGCAGCAGTAGAAAGTTTCAGTATTTGGCTTGGATATCTCTTAGCTAGGGTTTGGACTATCTGATCAGCTTCTTGTGATGCGCTATCCTTGGGGAGAGATGTGTTGCTCTTTGTTTGGCTATCTAGCCTAGGGTTTTCTTTCGGAAGAATTCTTAGGTCAAGTTTAAGGTGCTCAGAGGGAGGCTTCGGCCTGTGGTTGGGTGACGAGGGTATCGTCAATGGTAAAACGAGCACACCATCTTATATATTCTAACAGGTTATGGGCCCACACCCCTTCATTCAGCCTAAAACGCTGGAAGGAAACATAGCCGCTAGATATTGAGCTCGTTGAGGAACTGCCGCTAGGGTTACTAGCAGGAGCAGCTTCCAAAAGCACTGCAGCT
>ML788828.1:65290-86673 GCA_009831015.1 Picea engelmannii
GAGGAAGCACACTTAGATATTGTAAACAGATCTTGAGCGATCCGCTCTCATCTGTAGTAGGTGAAGGCATTAATACATAATTAATGTGAGTAGGTAGATTTAAATGCAGATTAGACAGTTTAGAGTGTAGGAGGGAAAACAGAGTATAGACACCCTCATCTTGTATCATTGTATGATTAGCATGATCAATCGAGCATAGAGCATAGAGGAGAAGAAATACATTCAGCTATTGCAAGAGAGAGTAGAGAACTGTATTTGAAAACACCCATGTGCAGAAGTCCTGAATTAATACATGAAGCTTTGATTCAGACTTATGGTGTTGTGATGTTCTCTGTGTATGCAGGTTGAATGTTATGCTTAGTGTTGTTTTACTCTTTCTGTCATGCATTTGTTGTTTATGCTATGTATGTATGATTTCTTGTTGAATGTCTGAAATCTGAAGAGAGGGAAACTAAGGAATGAGTTTCAATTGTTTCTCTGTCTGAGCAAGAGTTTTCCTGCAAGGAGTGCAGCGAAATTGTCCGCAAGGTGTGCGTTGACAGAAGTTAGATTTCCTCTCTGAAAGCTCAGGAGGGATAACATTGTTCTCATTCTCGCAGAAGTGCAAGTTAAGCACAGGGGCCGTGCAAAGTGTGCGCAGGCCAAGTAGAGTCTCAGAGTTTACAACCTGAGGGAATTGTTGAAAGACTGCTGTCGCAAAGAGAGTGCGCAGAGTTGAAGAATTCAATACTTGGAAGTATTTGAAGGGTTGCTGCAAGGAGTGCGTGCAGGAGTCTTCTTGAAGACTCGAGTTGTGGAGAAAGCTCAGGAGGGTGAGTACCTTGAAGCATTCAAAGGGAGGCGCTGCAAAGTTACTTTGCAGGCAGATAAGTTCCAGCGAAGGAATAGCTTGTTCAATTCGTAGGAGTTGTCAAGGAGGAATTGGACGGTCGGAATTCTCCGTGGAGAATTCGCGAAATTCCGAGTGCCGTCAAATCTTGCAGAGGAGCAGGGAAGTTACGGCAAGTATTCTTCAAGTGCAAGCTCAGGAGAAATCGGACCGTAGGATCCAAGTCGACAAGGGCCATTGGATCACTCGTGAATTCTCACTTCGGGGATTCGCGAGTTGAAGGGTCGAAAACCTTGCACCAAGATTCGCGAGATCGCGAAAGGCGAAGTCCCGACAGGGCGAGAAGTTTTGTTGTGGGACCCTCATTTATAACGCGTTGGAATTCGACACCTCGACAATTTGGAGGATAGGGGGTCAAGACTTTTGTCCCGAAAATCCCGAAGTCGTGAGTTGCGATAAGGAGTATCGAGGAGTTCGGGATCTCGGCACTTCGGGTGTCAGGATACAAAGGAGGCAACGTTTTGGGAAGCGAAGTTGCGAAGTGCCGAAGTTAGGCACGAGAGACACGTGGCAGAACCACAAGGCGGGCCCGGGTGATAGACAGGTGGACACGCGTCGCCAGGAGGAAAGGAGTCAACACTCTGTTGACTTCTCGCGTCTCGGGGATTTGCGGGATAAGAGCATGGGAGCTCGACGCTAGAACTCGCGAAGTGGCGAGTTGCGAGAAGTGCGAAGGGAAGGTCAACCCTCGCTGACTTTCAAGTCTCGGAGGTTCGCACGGGAAGAGCACGAAGGCTCAACCCTTGGACTTGCGAAGTCGCGACGGGAGCTAGCGCTTAGTCTAGCCGGTGGTCACGCGCAGAGGGCGTCGACAGAAGGGAGCTATACCCATTTCGTGATCTCGGGTATCGCGAGATTGGGAAGGAAGAGTCAGGAGTTTCGACTCGCGAACTCGTGAGTTGCGACAAGCGCCTTTGGAATTGGGCCTTGGTTATAGCGCTGTGGTCGCTTGGAGGAGGTGGAGCTCTCGCCTAGTGCTGTTCGCACAGGGGAGCTTCTCGAAGGACCTGTGGATCGATAGGAAAGAGATTCCAGGAAGGAATCGAAAGAGCCGATCCGGCTCAAAGAAGATAAAGAACGATCCCGTGAGCGGACTTCGACCCGAGGGCCGAGAAGTGTCTATTTCTCATCATTCTGCTCACTTAACCCAGTCAATTTCTAGAAGAATAAGGTGATCATAGTTTGGTCAGACTTGGAGACTTTCGTACTTGTTCTCTGAAACCACAAAGCAGTACTGTGAGGGAGCAGAGCGGAATGAAGCAGGGAGTGGGGAGTGGGTAGCAGTCCTACCAAAAAAATGCCAGGAGCGAATCAATGCTGGGAGTGTTCTTTGGATATATATAATAATACATATTTGTGCAGTACTAGGAGTGCTTGGGAGTGCTCCCATTCAACACTACCACAAAGTCTAGTGAAT
The DNA here is from genome assembly GCA_009831015.1 of Picea engelmannii. NCBI lineage: Eukaryota > Viridiplantae > Streptophyta > Pinopsida > Pinales > Pinaceae > Picea > Picea engelmannii. The sequence goes on from ML788828.1 coordinate 67,597, forward strand.
ATCAAAATGGCCACTATTAACTTTCTTTTGCTCATGTATGTCTTTGGAAGCCATAATTTTGTCTCTTTGTTTTAGGGGGCTCCAGAAAGCTATTCTACTGGAAAGGATAAAGCAGACATGTAGAAGCAAATGTGAAATGCTTGAGGCTATAAAAAGAGTAGAGTTAGATCATCTTAGCTTCTTAATAAAAAAATCAAATATGTGAAATGCAAATACGAATTGTATAAGTGCTAAAGGAGTAGAGTGAGGTCATTGCAGTTGCTTCAAAAATAGATCCAATATGTAACATGAAATGATGAAACATGGGCCTCGAGAGTGTGGAAAATGGAAAATCACAGCCAAACATGATATGGGAAAGCCAATAAACACTCCCTCCCCACAAAATGTGGCAAAGTAATTAGGGAAAACATTACCTTACCCAAAAGGACCATTTTGCTTTTAGAGAACATTTTACATATTTAGAGGAAACATTTCAGATAAAACAGTTGTCGGTCCTTATATCATGCATTTCATTGAAGATAACACATTTCCTGTAGTCCACTTCACACATTACAACATAACTGGAATGATAATCTCACTAAATATGTTCTCTTTTTGTGGGCAACACCTAATGCAAATACTTCAACTGACTTGTTTGAGCTTTTCCAGCATAAAAATTTGACTGCAGTATACTGGTGGAACCTTTAAAAATATATTCTGTTTCAGAGCTGCTATCTTTTGTTTAAACAAGACGTTTTTTGGCCTATACATACAAGTTTCATTAATCTCCTTCATTTTCTAAGTCAAGGGCAGATTTAAACTCTTAAAAGGTCATGTTTGTCTTGTCATTTACCCTGAGATTCATGCTTATATTTATTGTATATATTATGAGCCTGGGTTTCTGAATTTAAGAAGTCTTGTGAATAACTTCTTTATTAACAGTAAAACATACCCATCCTTGGAGTAAGATTTTATCATTATGTAGTCCTGTGAATAACTATGGCCATCTCGAGAGGGATAATCTTTGGTAATCTTTTAGGTCAAACACATTTTATTCTGAAAATTTGGTCTCGGCCATTCATATTTCTGTTAACGGAACTGTAAATTTTGCTTTTTTGTATATCTTAAGGTGGGTCAGCAATGATGAAGGTTTAAGCTAAAGCATAAAATGTGTTAAAAGGATTAAAAATTCCTGAAGTGATTTCTGATACTCTTGTTTCTTTGTGCATCTTGACAAGTTCTGTAAGTCACGAGGAAAAGTATTTTTTCTTTTCAATGCAGGCTGCAGTTGTGCCAAAATATAACAGACCATTGCCAAAGCTTCGAAAGACTAGTGCTAATACAGGTCCAGGTGGGGAGAAAATTTTGGCTCCTGGAACATTTACTGTTTCCCAACTTCGGCAGATGTTGCTCCTTCATGAAGGCAAAGCAGAAAATCAAGAGAAGCCAATGGATGCTAAAGGTGTTGCAGAGAGGTTACAACTTGATGTTCATGTTGTACAAAAGATTCTACATTATGTTTCACTTCCACCTGTATCCAATGCTGAAGGAGAGAAAAAGCCAGACTGAAGATCGTGAATATCACCTATAGCATCAGTACTGAATATTCATATTGAAAATGGACTTCAGTTATTAATAATTTAAGAGAGGCTTGAATAGAAGCTGCTCATGCAGTCAGATTGGATGTCGGATTTTTCTCTCAACCTGAGTTTTTGTGAATTACTAATCAATTACTTACAAATCCTTCCTTATTTGTCTTGGTTAGAAGTTGAAATGGATATCGGCCACATCCATTCTATATTGTTGCAATAGATAGTGTAAAGAAATTGCGTTGTAGTTATTAGATGGAAATTGTAAAAAGCAAGTGTTAAACACTAAAGATGAAAAGTGAGATGGACGTGTAAACATTGGGATTGAAACACAATAGAAACGAAACAAAAGTCTTTCTTTAGAACCTAGTTAAGGTGATTTGAATAGATAATCTTTGTTATTTTAAATTGTTGGGTGAATCACTGAAATGATCAAAGTTAATCTATTGAGGAATATCCAACATAAGAAGGATAAATAATCAAAATCTATATAGGATAGATAATATATAAAATAATGAATAAGATGATTGAATTCATAGAATAGATTGATTAACAATGACCAGGTATATATACACATTGACATATCACGAGGTGAAAGGTTACGATGAAGGGTTATAACCCTCAATGGTATATTAGTACATTATCACTATCATTATTATTTATTATTTATATATATTTTATGTTTATTACATTGTCTATCCCTTCAAGGATGCTTTGTTGGCAAAACATTTTATGGAAAAGATGACATCTTTGTTCTGGGCCACAATATTTGTCATAATTATTCATTCTTGAGGTTGAAGACATGATACTATATGATCTTCGAAGAGTTGAGAAGAATTATCAAATTGACCACCCCAATTTGATTCTGTGTAGAATTGTGTTTATAGAATTCGCAAGATAATCTTGTTGTATTGTGATTCCAAAAATGACTTATATTTTGAGATCTAATTGTATTGGAATTAATATTCTTCAAAATGTAGTTTGAATATTGTCTTTGTTTTGAGCAATGATACGTGGATCTGTTAAAGTATCGTCGCTTGTGATTAGGATGTTGATAAGGTGTCCTTGTAGCATGATTTTTCCTTATAATACTTATAGTGTTTTCTTGATTCACTTTCGGTATTATGCCTTCTTCATAGACATGTGTCACTATGTTTATCACTGAATATTTATGAATAATAACACTTGGGATTTTCTATTATTTGCTCTTTGACATTTGAAGATATCCTTACTTCCATGGGATTTGCATTTTTCTGATTTGTGATGTCAATTGCATCTATATTGGTTCTTTTCTCCACGACTTGGATTTTTACGTCTAAGGACTTCTCTTGTACAATAGGATTGGTCATTGCTTCTTTATTGATCAATGCTTTGTTGTTGGTAAGTTGCACTACCTTTTCCTATAGTGTTTTTTTTTATCATTTCCTCATCATTTCTTGACTTGTCAACTTCGTTTTTAGGTTCTAGCTTCTCTAGTTTTTCATCTTTTAACCTTTTGATTTGTTCAAGAAACCTTTGATAAAGGTTGCTTAGGTGGGAACTAATTTCATTTTTTTTCTTTCTAATAATTTCTTTTCGAGATCTTGATTTTCTTGTTCTAATTTGTGATTACGTTGCTTCTTAACCTTTGGTTTCTTGATTTGTGCAAGTAGTTTTTGACTATGATCTTTTCGGCAAAAAAACTCTCTTTTTCTAGTAAGTTGTCAAATTTCTTCTTCAGATCTTGATTTTCTTGTTGTAATTTTTTATTGAACTATTTCTCATCTTTTAATTTTTTGATTTGTGCGATCAACTCCTCATTAAAATTTGTTAGGATATTTAGACACTCAGGAGTTAGTTAAGATCAACTTCGTCTAATGTGTCGTTAGGTAAGTGTGCTTCTTTAGTATGTATTAGTATGCATTTATAGTTAAAAAATCTGATGGTCACGATACGTTCCCGACATAGAGTGATCCGACGATTCATATTCTTCTTGATCTTAACAACTACATTGATCTGTGGCTTAACACCCGATTGGTTCATGATCTCTACTTAAAGAACATGGAGAGTTATTTGTCGATGATCGATTGTGAGAAACTCTCTTGTAAATCTCTCTATTTTTTTTTTTGCATTGATAAATTACTCCAAGTGGCCACATTGGTTGAGGCCGTGGATGTTTCCCCGTAGGGGTTTTATCACGTGAAAACATAGGTGTGTTGATCTTTGATCTGGTTGTGTGAGTGGTTACTGAAGGTGTTCGTCATCTTTTGTAACGCATGTGTCGAACATGGTATTAGAGCACATTTGAAGACCCACTCCCATTGTAGATCAAAATTGTGACGTTGTGTTGCCTCATCTCTAGTTTCTGCCATTTTTCGTATATTTTTGGCTTGAGAGGATTGTTCCATTGCATCAAGAGCGTTCATTTCAGTTAAGAATGTTTTTTGTTTCACTTGAAAAGGTTTATGTTTGCCTAAGATACGACCATTTTAGTCAGATCTGGGGGTATAAAGCTCAAATACGCCCTTTTAAATTTTTGTAGAGTTAATATTTCGGTTTTATTTTGATTTTCTGTTTCTTTTATTTCCGGGTTGTTTTTTTCAATTTATGTATGCTCTTTCCCTTGCACCTTGTGTGATCTCGACAAATCAGAAACAAATTGGAAAATTTTTTCTTGTCTACGTATGTTCTTTGTTGTGTGCTCTGTGTGATCTCGGTAAATCATAAATAAAGGAAAAAAATTCATTTTCCAGGTAAGCGAACTAAGATCTAACCCTTGTTATCGTCGAGAAGTGAAAATTTGTTCTTGTGTGAAAATAGTTTTTAATGAGCACGTTCTCCAAGGCTGTTTTCCACAACAACAACAATAACACCCCCAATCCTCCTTCTAAACAATACAATATGTTTTGCATTAACTCACTTGGTTAAAAGTCGTTTCATTAAGTAAGAGGTCTTGAGTTCAAGTTTTTTTTTTGAAAAAAAAATCCATGCATCCATTGTAAAATGTATTTCACTTAATTTATAAAAGTGAATCACTATAAGTAGCGTTAATATTTTATTTTAAAGTTATTTATTATGTATGCAACTTTTTTTTATAAAGTAACTTCATTGTAAACGTGATTTCCACTTATTCTATAAAAGTTAGTCACTTCATAAACAACTTATTTGTAAAAGTGAGATTATTAGGAGGAGTATCACCACGTGGACCAACTTCAACGTGCCACATGGTTCTTTGGTTAACATTTATGTCTTTCTTCAAAAGGGTGTAACTTTCACATCTTAAGTCCGTTTTTCGATGTCGTTTTTTTAAAAAAACCTAATTTTTCAAGATCTTTCCATCTAGACCATAAGTTTCAGATTCTAAATCCATATTATCTGCATATTTAATATGACTTCTCCCAATGATCTTTTGCGTACCAACACCAACTACTTCCATTGAAAATCCAATGTGGATGATTTATTAAGAAGTAAAGGACTATACCAAATTACCTTGAGAAAATAAGAACCCAACGATGATGACAAGTATGTCAAATGGATTAATAGGAATGACGAATCACGTGGACTAATCACAATGCCCATCTCTCCTTATTTAAGGTTTCACCTTCAAGGACTTGATGCCCCAAATAAAACTTGGGAAAAACTTTTAGCCGTGTTTGATAAACACAATATTATTCGAGCTCACCAGTTGGAGAATCAATTAATGAATTTAAGTCCAAATGATTTTCCTTGCATTGAAGATTACTTATCTAAGTTCAAAACACGTAGACTTTTGTGTATCGAATGCCAACTAGATATGCCAGAAGATGGATGCATATACATTATTCTTGCTAAGCTTGGTAGTGCATATTTTGTCTTTGTATCTACCTTTTATGCCCCCATAGAAGTTTTAGGGAGTGCTTATAAAAAACCCACTCTTGAGTCCTTTTGTGATGCTTTGATTAGAGAGCAAGATAAGCTTGTGCAACTTGGAGTGATCAACATTGCAGGTGCATCCAACAAAGCCTTAGTGGCCCAACAGAAAGAAAAATCCAAGAATCCCAAGAAGCAACATCCTCGCCACAACAAAAACCAAAGTAAAGGTCCCAAACCCACTTAACCAACTTCAACTTCTAATGGTGACAAATGAGCAAAATCTAAAAATAAGAAGACCGACATACATTGCAACTTTTGTGAGAAAGATGGTCATGATGAGTCCAAATGTTTTAAGATGGGAGCTTTAGAAGCAACGATGAAGAAGCACAATATCAGGTAGATAATGGTCATTTTAATGATGTATTATGTGTTCTAAGTCTTTCCTGCAACCTTCTATTAGTATATAAATCACTCATTCTGGTGAAAGTAAAATTGTAGAGTTTTCACCTCACGAAGTTGTAATCAAGGATCTAAAAGATCCTTAACATGTTCTTGCAACTAGAATTGTTGATGATATTACCAAGTTGTACAAGTTTGACAACTTTGGGTCATCATTTTTTCCATCAGTTTTTGTTGCTCATAGCAATGACTTGAGCAAACTTTGGCATGAGCGGTTTGGTCATCTAGACTATCACTCATTGCAAAAATTATGTAATCAACAAATGGTGACTGGTCTTCATATTTGTTTAATGCTGAGATGATGTTTGTGTCGGTTGTGTTCTTGACAAACATCATCGGGACAATTTTGACAAACGTGCCTCTTGGCATGCCTCGACCCCTTTGCAGCTTGTTCACAGTGACTTGTGTGGTCCACTTTCTACTCTTTTTTGGTGTAAATATTTCTTAACTTTCATTGATGACTTCTCCAAACGCACTTGGGTTTACTTCTTAAAACTTAAGAGTGGAGTTTTTGACAAGTTTTGGCCTACAAGGCCGTTGTAGAAAAACAATCTGGATATCAAATTCAAAGGTTAAGAACAAATAATGGAGACGAATATGTGAACAATAATCTTACAAGTTACTACACTACACAAGGCATCCAAATGCAATACATTGTTCCATATACACCACAACAACATGGTGTTGTTGAGAGAAATAACCACACATTAAAAGAAATGGTTGATTGTATGATCCAATCTAAATGATTAAGTCTAAAGTATTGGGCGAAAGCCATTAATTGTGCAAATTACATAGTAAATTGCACTCCTACAAAAACTCTTAAAAATATAATATCGAAAGAAGCATGGACTAAACTTAAGCCAGATGTAACTCACTTTTGTGTATTTGGTAGTGTAGCATGGACTCACATTCTTGATGAGAAAATGAAAGCATTGCAGCCTAAAAGTGAGAAGTGTATATTTGTTGGTTATTTTGAAGATGTCAAAGGTTACAGACTTCTTCAACCACATTATAATGAAATTATTGCTAGAAGATATGTTAAATTTGATGAAAGTCTCTTGGCCCGCGAGCCTAATTCGACGTTTGTGCCTTCTTCGACCTGCGAGCCATCTTTAGCGTTTGTGCCTTCTTCTGTTCCTATTCTGGTTTCTTCTTCTTCAAATGATGACAATGAGGATGAAAATCCACCTCCCCCTGGTCACCTTTCTCCAAATGAGTCCATTGGACTTGAACCAACAACATCACCACCACTTCCTAGATGGGTTCGTTCAACACAAGAAGCAATTGGTGATATTGCCAGTGATCCTTCATATCAGTGTTGGATACAGTCATAGTTCCAACGGGCCTCCTCTCTTTTGGCTCAAGTTTAAGAGACTCATGATCCAGAGACATTTGCAGAAGCTCTAGGTCACCCAGATTGGGATACAACAATGATTGAAGAGTATTGTTCTTTAATGACAAATGATACTTGGGATCTTGTACCTCTTCTGAAAGGAAGAAAACTTGTTAGATGTAAATGGGTCTACATAACCAAGTACACATCAGATCGAAGTTTTGAAAGACACAAGGTTCGATTAGTTGCCAACGGATTCTCCCAAGTTGAAGGAATTGACTATAATGAAACCTTTGCCCCTGTAGCCAAAATGAATTCCATTTGCCTTGTTCTAGTCCTTGCAGTCTCACATAAATGGGAGGTCCATCAGATGGATGTCAAATGTCTTCTTGCATGGGGATTTGCAAGAAGAAATCTACATGGAACAACCTCCTAGCTATGTCCAAAATGACTCTAGCCTTGTTTGTCACCTTAAGAAATCTCTATATGGTCTTAAGCAAGCTCCCAAGCTTGGTATGCCAAAATGGACAACTTTCTTCTTGACACAATATTTTCTAGATGTCATTCTGACCCTAATGTCTATACCAAGAAAGTAGGAAGCTCTCTCATAATCCTTGTTCTTTATACTGGTAGTGACCCAAAACTTTTAAACCATGTGAAAACCAACGTTAAGAAAAAAATTGAAATGACAGACTTATGGTTTTTGCACTATTTCCTTGGCCTCCAAGTTTTGCAAACCAAGGAAGGACTTTTTCTTTCCCAGTGTAAGTACGCTTGTGACCTTCTTCATCGCTTTCATATGGAAGATTGTAAACCAACCCCTTCTCCCTTCCAGTCTGGAGTCAAACTTCCTGCCACCTATATTTCTCTTGAAGTTGATGCCACTTTGTATTGTTAGTTAGTTGGTAGCCTCTTATACTTGACTCATACCCATCCTGATCTTTCCTTTGTTGTTGGTCTTGTTTCCTGGTATATGAAAACACCTCATAAATCCATTGGAAAGAAGATGAAATAATACTTCGGTATCTCTGGGGTACAATTAAGTTCGGGATACATTACAGTTTAGGGGGAACTCCTTTATTGGTGGGTTTCACTGATTCAGATTGGGTCAACGACCTTAATGATCGAAATTCTACTGCAAGTTATGTTTTCAGCCTTGGTTTAGGACCCGTCACTTGGGCCTGTAAGAAACTATGTTTTGTTTTGGCAAAATTAGAAGGGGAAAAGAACAATGTGATGGTTGGGCTTCCAAAGGCATCCCATTAAAAGAAATGAAGGTTGTAGTGAAGAGAACAAGGGAGACATTGTTGATGATTGTAGCGTTGTGAGACATCCTCCACGATACGTTCTCCTCTGAGACTGAGTTGAGTCGACCTGAGAGGGAGCTCAGTGTTGGGAATACCCACATGATGGGGCATCGTTCTCCTCTGTGTGAGAGTTGAGTCGCCCCCCAGTGGTTGGGGCATTGTTCTCCTCTAGAGAGTTGAGTCGTCCCCCAGTGGTTGTGTGTTTCCATGTGATGGGTGCATCGTTCTCCTCTGTATGAGAGTTGAGACGATGTGGTACTCTAGATTATTCTGTTGAGTATGACGTCCTTGTGGATGAACATAGGTGGACATGTCCCTAGTGGCTGAGCACTAGTGGACGTGTGGATCCCTTACTATATTGTCTAAGTGTAAGATTTGCTTGTAACCTTAATTGTAATGTAAATGGTACAATTTGGCCCTACCCTATGTGAAAGATAATTAAGGTTTATTGTAATAATTAATTATTTTATGAGTTGTTGAGGTTGGCTCTGTTGTGCCAACAAAGACATCTATTGTTTTGTCTGGTCTAGTATAAATAAATGAGATTTCCCCATTGAGGAAATACACTTGTCACATGAGATTTGAAAATTTCAACAAGTACATTTTAGGGTTGAAGTGCGCACCTCTCTTGGGCACACGTTTCAAGGTGGTAGAGCACCCTCTTGTGTGCATTAGGGTTTTATCGCTGGAGGATCTTCTCTTGAGAATATAACAAAGGATTGTTGGGTTTTCTTCTCTTGAGTAGAAGGGTTTCCCATGATATTTTTTGTGTTCTTGTGCATGGTATTTCTTCTTGTGATCTTGGTTATTGCAACACTTGTGTATGGTGTAGCTGCACATGTTTATGGTTCAAGTAAATGCTAAAATGAAATAAATCTCATGCTTGAGCCTAGCATAATGAAAATTCAACATGGTATCAGAGCATAGGTCTTGAAGAAGCCATTGCACAAGCCTACAAAGCCAATCGTCCTCTTTTCTGAAATCTGTACAACCCTCCTAGGGTTTCCAGAAAACCATACAATCCTCTCCCTTTTGAGTGTTTTAGTACCTTCTATTGAAATGTTGGGGCTAGAAAATTGCATAGGGGTGTACAACCTCCCTCAGCGCACCTCCAAAAACTCCCAGATTGCATTTCCGAGCATTTTGGATTTTTGACCCTAGGGTTTCATAATTTTTTGCAGAAATTTCAGTTTTAGGGTTTATGCAGCTCATTAAAGGAGCTTTTTAGCTCACCATTGTTCTCTTGACTTTCAAGGCTTATTGTTGGTAGTCATAAGCCCAAACAAAACCTAATATTGCCAGCCTAGCCTAGCCATTAGGTTTCCTAGCCTAGTTGGTAAGGGTTTGTGAAGAATCTGAAAATATGATGAACATAACTATGGTGGAATACAGGCTTGATGGATCAAGCAACTTAAGTTCCTATAAGTCAAGAGTTCAGAGAGATGAAGACATCAAAGAAGAAGCCTTCTTATTCATTTCAACACTCTCAGGTACAGTTCCTACTGATAATGATATTTAGTTAATTTACAGTGGCGCCTCTAGGTACATGACCATATATAGAGATCATCTGACATATCTTGTTGAGAAAGAGACCAATCTACATGTTGTACTTGGAGACAATGTGAGATATAATGTGAAAGGTGTTGGAACTTCTACATTCCAACTAGATTTTGACATACCTCTTTAGTGGAGTGAGGTACTATATGTACCTGGGATGAAAATGAACCTTGTTTCCATTTCTCCCTTAGAGGATAAAGGCTACAAGGTTACCTTTTCTGAAGGAAAAGTGCTTGCATGGCACAAGGACGCACATATAAATTATGCCCGAGTAATTGGTGTTCGAGAAAACAACTTATACAGGTTGACTGTCCGACAAGTCCAGGCCCTGTTACATGATACTATCAGCTTGAGTGGGCTATGGCATAGGAGACTTTCTCACATTCATTATAGAGTCCTTCCAACTCTAGGGAAGATGGTAACATGCCTTCCAGAAATACAGGTTCAACATAAAGGTGTTTGCAAAGGTTGTGCTCTTGGAAAGAATGTCAAGGGGTCATTCTTGAGTAGTGACAATAGATCCAAGGAAATCTTGGACTTGATACATTCATATGTTTGTGGACCAATGATTGTTGCCTCCTTGAATGGATATTTGTACTATGTGCTCTTCATAGATGATCACTCTCGGAAAACATGGATTTATTTCTTGAATACCAAGGATGGAGTCCTTGCAATATTTCAAGAATTCAAAGCTCAAGTTGAGAACCTGACCGGAAGGAAGATCAAGATACTAAGATCAGATAATGGAGGAGAATAAACCTCCAAGGATTTCAATGATTTCTTTATTGAGGCAGGGATCAAGAGGGAGTACACAGTCCCTTACAACCCTCAACAAAATGGGGTTGTAGAAAGGAAGAACATAACCATCATTGAAACAACCAAAGCAATGATACATGATTAGAGTCTACCTATGAATCTGTGGGCAGAAGCATCCATGACAACAATATATGTTCAGAACATGAGTCCTCACCATATTTTGAAGAACATGACTCCTGAAGAAGCCTTCACCGGAGTGAAGCCTCAGGTTGGGCACTTCTAGATATTTGGGTGTCCAGCATACTTCCATGTACCCAAAGAGAAGAGGTCCAAGATAGACCCTTCAGGTAGAACGGGTATATTTGTGGGATACAATGAATATTCGAAGGGATATCGGATCTACATCCCTAGTTAGAGACAAATTGAGGTGAGCAGAGATGTCATCTTTGAGGAGGAGATAGCCTTTCGAAGATCCAGAGAATATCAAATGGATATTGACAGCGAGTCAACGCCCTCTCCCCCTTCAACAATTCACAGGGAGACAACCATTGTTCCAGTCGATCCAGTTATTCTAGTTGTTCTACTTGATCTAGTTGCTCCAGTTGATATCCCCAGAGACATTGAAGTAGGCCATAAAAGGCTTGCCTGGGCTCGACAAACTCTGCAAGAGGCATAGAGACATGCAACTCCTCGATGCACATTCTAAGAGAGAGAAATCAAAGATATTTTCTAGCTATTTTTTATCCATGAGCCACATCATTGATACTGAGCCTTGTCATGGATAAGAAACAGGTCAACAGGTATGGCAAGATGCCATGGCAGAAGAGTATCAGTCCATCCTGAAGAATGATGTGTGGGATATTGTTCTGAGACCAGAAGGGAAGTCTGTAGTGACTTCCAAGTGGATTTATAAGATCAAGAATGCAACTGATGGAAGTGTCGAGAAATACAAAGCGATATTTTTAGCCAGAGGATTCTCACAGGTACAGGGAATTGATTATGAGGAGATATTTTCTCTAGTATCCCGATACACTTCCATCCGTACTATCATTGCACTAGTTGCATCCATGGGTTGGAAACTACATCAGATGGATGCAAAGATTGCCTTTCTCAATGGTGAGATTGAGGAAGAAGTTTACATCGAGTAGCCATAGGGATTTGTGATACATGACGAGAAATATTATGTGTGCAGGTTGAAGAAAGCCCTATATGGACTAAAATAGGCACCTCTTTCTTGGTACGAGAAGATGGATGGATTCCTAATGAGTTTGGGCTTCAACAAGAGTGTTGCCGATCCAAACCTATATTATCACATTGTTGGTGACGAGTGCTTGATCTTGGTCCTGTATGTAGATGATTTATTCCTCATTGGTTCAAAAAGACTTATTGTTGAATGCAAGCATGCCTTGAATTCTGAATTCAAGATGAAGGATTTGGGTATGATGCACTACTTCTTGGGACTAGAAGTATGACAGAGGACTGATGAGATTTTCCCGAGTCAAGGAAAATATATAGTGGAGATATTGAAGAAGTTTGGTATGACAGACTGTAAAGCCATGCCTACATCGATGGTGATGGATCTGAAGAAAATGAACGAGACTTCTACTGATTCATGTGAGATTGATCCACCTTTATACTGAAAGCTGATTGGATCATTAATGTATCTGGTTAACACCAAACATGATATATGCTATGAAGTGAATGTACTGAGTCAGTTCATGAGTCAGCCAAGACAGATTCATTGGATAACAGTGAAGCATGTATTGAGATATCTACGAGGCACAGTTGGATATGGCCTAAGATATGCCTCCAGTGTAGACATGAGATTGCAGGGATATGCCGATGCATATTGGGAAGAGAACACTGTGGACCAGAAGAACACATCTGGTTGTTTTTTTTACTTTGGGGTCTGCCATGGTTTCCTGGTGCAATAGGAAACAAAGTTCAATGGCTTTGAGTACCGCAGAAGCAGAGTATATAGCGTTGAGTACGACAGTCCGCGAAGCAGTGTGGTTTTGCAAGCTCCTCACAGATTTATTTGATCATGAGATGGATTCTACCATTATTCATTGTGATAACCAGAGTTGTGTGAAGCTCTCTGAGAATCCCATGTTTCACGATAAATCGAAACAGATTGAGATAAAATATCATTATATTAAAGACATGGTGCAGAGGAAATTAGTACACATTCAATACCTTCCTACACGTGAGAAGATTGCATATATCTTCACCAAACCGCTTGCCAAGATGAAGTTCGAGTACTTCTATGAGAGACTTGGCCTGGTGGATGATGCCTCCCTAGATGAGAGGGAGTGTTGATGATTGCAACGTCGTGAGACATCCTCCAGGATACATTCTCCTCTGAGACTGAGTTGAGTAGACCTGAGAGGGAGCCCAGTGTTGGGCATACCTGTGTGATGGGGCATCGTTCTCCTCTGTGTGAGAGTTGAGTCGTCCCCCAGTGGTTGGGGCATTGTTCTCCTCTAGAGAGTTGAGTCGTCCCCCAATGGTTTGGTGTGTCCATGTGATGGGTGTATCGTTCTCCTTTGTGTGAGAGTTGAGATGATGTGGTACTCTAGATGATTCTATTGAGTATGATGTCCCTGTGGATGAGCACAGGTGGACATGTCCCTTGTGACTGAGAACTAGTGGATGTGTGGATCCCTTGCTATATTGTATAAGTGTAAGATTTGCTTGTAACCCTAATTGTGATGTAAAGGGTACAAGTCAGTTCCACCATATGTGAAAGATAATTAAGGTTAATTGTAATAAATAATTATTTTTTGAGTTATTGAGGTCGGCCATGTTGTGCCAACAGACACATCTATCGCTGTGTCTGGTCTAGTATAAATAAAGGAGATTTCCCCATTGAGGAAATACACTTGTCACATGACATTTGGAAATTTCAAGAAGTACATTTTAGGATTGAAGTGGACACCTCTCTTGGGCACAAATTTCAAGGTGGTAGAGCACCCTCTTATGTGCATTAGGGTTTTATGGTTGGAGGATCTTCTCTTGAGAATATAGCAAAGGATCGATGGGTTTTCTTCCCTTGAGTAGAAGGGTTTCCCAATATATTTATTGTGTTCTTGTGCATGGTATTTCTTCTTCTGATCTTGGTTATTGCAACACTTATGTATGGTGTAGCTGGTGTAGCAACATGTGTTTATGGTTCAAGTAAATGCTAAAATGAAATAAACCTCATGCTTGATCCTAGCATAATGAAAATTCAATAGACACAAGGAGAATTCGGGGAGAACAACGATAGAAATGAAAGCTCGAAGAAGGAAACCTGCTCGAAGTTCGATGGAAAAAGGAGTCAAGGAGTCTATCCACATCAAGTGATGGTGTTTCTGATCCATTTCATCTGCAATTTGGGTATTGAGAGTAAGTAACAATACACAAAGTTTGTGTATAGATCACCCCTCTATAATTTCCTTCCAAGCATAATAAAAATCCTCGTTAAATGTGAAATCTATATGTAGTTGTTTTCAATTATGTGGCTCTAGTGTGGGATCATTAATTTCTTATGTGCTTGATGCTCTGTGCAATGGATGTATTGGTTATACGTGTTTTTCTATGACCTACAATAATTTGAGCATACTTTGGTGAAATGTGTTCACAACCTGTAACACTCACCACATCTAGCACACACCATTTTGATTTACCTTTGTCTTAAACAAAACCATCGACTTGTTCTGGCATTCACCTCCTATGGGTCGTTAATCCCTCACAAAATCATTGGCTTGGAATACATATAGTGCTAGACCCTCTTCACTTGACCACTTGGGAGGTATCTACGCAATTCTAAGTTTTATTTTTTCCTGTGGAGAATACAAGAACTTAGTAATATCTAGTGGTGCGATATTTGGTATCTTAACCAATCAGAATGAGAAGGAGAGAAACGATATGATGAGCATGTTTCGACATTTGTCCTCGCTGCTTCCAATCCCCGAGTTTGATCCCCAAGCTCCCTAGCACAAAATGATATCTACAATGGACAACAAAGGAAAACAACTATCTCCAAATATACAAGATTATATAAGACAATTCTATCTACAAAGATTAGAGCAACAATAGACAACCAAATGTAACAAGACATAAAATTAAAGGAAATAGGCCAAGTATATATTAATTGGAAAGCCAAAAAGATATACTTACAGACCACAATTGATGCAACAACAACCTCTCCAAGCTCTCCTCGTCCAACCCTTGCATGAATCTATCAAGATCAAAATGCTGATACTTTCACTGATTACTTCCCCCTTCACCTTGGAAATACCTTCAATATATAAGATTGAGAGAAAAAACCACCATGATAAAATGAAGGATATGGTTGAAGATATAGCTCCTTAAGGTTGGGATCTGATCCTAAGATGAAGCCATAGCTTAGGGGCCGAACACAACCAACCTCATCCCAAGAGAGATGGCCCATAGAATAAGGTGGAGGATCCCCCAATATCTCTAACGAGATTGACGCTCGCCCTTAGTTGAACACATGACACCATTCTCTAAAGTGGTGCTCCCCTAACATGGCAAAGGGGAGACATTCCATGAAGTGACACTCCCCTAGCATGGCCAGGGGGGCTCCACCCTTCATAAATGCCCAAACAATGGTCGTTTTTTCCAAGAAAAATGTGTGTTTTGACCTTGAAATGATGGGTTTCTTCCTCCGATATGAATTAGGGGTCATGGAAAATGTATTTCATGGTTTTAATGGGTTGTGACACTCAACAAAGTGAATGAAACACTAGGTAAGGTGCATACAACACTTACGACAATGCACATGACACTTAACAAGGTGCATACGTCACTTTGCGACACTCGCGACAATTAGGGTGCGAAAATCAAGTGTGACATTTTGATGTGTAACAGATGCCCCCTAAAGTGTGAGGTCAGAAGATAAACTAATGGTCGAAAAACTTTACAAATTCTTCAATGCAAGGGTGTTGGAGTTGGAGAACCTGACAAAAGTTGCAAACAATCATAAGTTAGTATACAAATATGTTCCATTTCCAAGGAAGACATACCTATGCTTAGAATACGAGATGAATCAAAGCACGACTGCCAACTAATACACTGTGGATCCATGAAAATACTGACTAAGGATATGGCCACCAGTGATACAATGTGGATCCATACCTCCATGACATGAACTAATCGCAGCCACGAAAAATACACGGTGAAGCTACAAGAAAACAAAACGTAGCCACAAATCAATACAATGTGGATCTATGTGACATTATATATATTAGTAATATTGCTAGTATGGTGATTGTACTGAAATCTTTTACATGCTCAAATGATCTCCATCGCAACCTGGGAAAAACACATAAGAGAGTGACCTCCCAACCCAGGGTCTTTGTCTTGATCCCAATGCGGTATGAATCTAGCCATGCGAATAGATGATTTGATGTTGAACATGGTAGAAACCACTTGATTACCGATCATTGATGTAAACCATTAACAAGTGCGAGGGAAATCACCAATGATGAAAATGATTCCCAAGGTACCCTAGTACATTCCAACGAATGTGAATAAATGAGCTGAGGTCGAACATTCGTGGAATCATCCGATCAGAGGTCAATGATGTAAACCTACTGTTGGAAGAGAGGATGCCTTCCATTTAGGCATACAGGTCCCAAGGTACTAACTAGTTTCTAAGTCTGATTCTTAGATAATGTTCTGAACTCGACAAGAAAATACTTGTCGAATGAGGGCCTTGATGTATCCCCCATCATTGACACAAAAATGACACAGGAAAGTGATGTGAGATGGTGGATCGAATGAGTATGGACTGACACAGGAAAAATAAATTGACAATACTGTAGATGGATGGTTTGAAGTGAAACTTCCCTTGAACATGATGAGGCATGAAAAATGACTTGGCAACATTGACTCAATGAGTACCAAGACCATAATGTGATGAAAATAAGAACACTCTTCGATTGGAACGAAAAAGTGTGATGACAAATGGAATTGGTAATGACTCAGAGACAAGCAGATTACCCAAATGTAAGACAAGATGCAAACAAGTGCCATGTTCAAGAGTGACAATAGCTGCCATAAAGGATTCCAAAAAACTTGATCCACTTCCTTCAATTTGCCCCCCCATCCAGATAGATGAGTACCTCTTTATTTTTTAACGAGCTTGAGGAGGGTAACAATTTCTCGGTATAGTTCATCCTTCGAATGAATCCCTCGTCATATGTTTAATGAACCCGAGGAAGGAGGATTTCGGTTCCATATAGGTCCTGGAGATTAGACTCACATAGGTACTTCGATGCATAATTTTACGAGCCCAAATAAATAAACTCGGTGGTTTTTCATGTTTAGAGAGTCTGAAAAGAACTTAAAGATGACTCCATGGATTACTTTTTCATAAATTTAGTATCCCAAACCCCCCAAAAGTGTAAAACAATATAGAGGAGAAATATTCTAATCATGCTTGATTAGCGTATTCATTTTTTGTAATTAGTTTCGCGAGGCCGAAAAAGAGATAAACTATCACTCAAAATAATCCATTTGAAACCTTTTAACTAGTGTGAAAGGAAGTGAGATCACTCAAAAAACTTCTCATGTTTAGGGAGTCTGAAAAGAGATTAAAGGAGACTCCAAAGAGTTCATTTTTCGTATAGTTTTTATGAGTTCGAAAAAGAGATAAAAGTATACTCGATAATCTATTTTCATGTTTTAACGAGCACGAGAAAGAAAAAATATTGATCTCGATAACCTATTCTCATGTATTTACAAGAATGAGAAAGAACAAAGACTAATATTATTCTAGAAAAAACTACTACGTTACGATGGGAAGGACCCTCAAGCGAGGATCACTCCTAGTACACTGTTTCTCTAGAGGTATTTTCCCCCCAGCTTGCGTGATATAAATTAGTGGTTTTTCTCTAGCATGATGTCCAGAGGCTGAAGACCTGCCCCCCTAAGCTTTGTTTCATCCACCGACTCTTATCCTGATGCCAATTTTTATACCCAATAGACTCCTGGTTACTAATAGAAAAATTTTCACCAGACGAAGAAAGAGAATAAACCGACATAGGCGGATGAAAGGAAGGTTAGTTTACAAGATCTAGTGAAAGACTCGACTGAAAATTTACGAGATCTGGTGAAAGACTCGACTTAATATTTACGAGATCTAGCAAAATACTCGACTCGACATTTACGAGATCTGGTGAAAGACTCTACTCAATATTTACGAGATCTAGCAAAAGACTTGACTCAACGGGAGAGGCCGTTGTTTCATTTTTTACTGAGCATGACACATAAAAATAACTTTCCTCATGACCTATGGGTTCGATTCCCAAACCTATATTTCATTTTTTAACGATATTTTCATAGAGAAGAAAAAAACTATGCTCGCAAGGTCGGTTTCATTTTTACACAAGCTTAAAAATAGAAAAACTATGCTTGAGGCCCTCTATTTCATTTTTTAACGAGCTTGACACAGAAACATGAACTCTGCTCGAACCCGGTTTCATTTTTTAACGAGCTTCAAATCAACAAATAAACTATGCTCGATAGATCTCTACTTTATCATGGCTTCCAAGAGGACAATGCTCTGGAAGGAATACATGTCAAGGGACAAACCTCAATCATGGCTTCCAAGAGATCTTTGCTAGATGGCAGAACCACACTCTGGAAGAAATACATATTGAGGGATACAATAGGGGTAGGGAGATCAGGCTCTAATATCCCTATCGAAGACATCACCATGTCAACTACTGGGTACAAATCAAAAGAAGGGAGAGATTCCTTCTCATTCAGAGTTGAATGCATGGGACAAGTTGCCACATAATTGACTTGTGATGGGGCAGATGTTGCTGGGATGTAAGGATCATTTAGGGAATTCAGATGGTTGACCGTCATATGAGGGCCAATGAATGAAAGTTGGTCTATGGTCACTATGTTTCCATTGTGAGGTTCGTTAAACATATGACAAGGGACTCATCCGAAAGATTAGTTATACCGAGAATATGTTACCCTTCCCAAGCTCGTTAAAAAAGAAAGAAGTACTCATCTATCTGGATGGGGTAAAAATTGAAGGAAGTGGGTCAAGTTTATATTAATTGGAAATCCAAAAAGAGATACTTACCAACCATGATTGATGAATCTGCAAGATACCAGATATATAAAATATGCAGAACATAAATGAAATGCTAGAAATGACAGAATAACAGTAAAATATCTAGCATAATCTTCACAATACACAGAAATGATATACGAAATAGCAACAGAAATAACACTTTGAATC
>ML788828.1:97120-121914 GCA_009831015.1 Picea engelmannii
GGGGGGGGGGGGGGGGTTTCCCATGAGGTTTTCCCTCTTTCCTCATTTTTTCATTGTTTCATTCTTATATGCATTTTACAATGGGTACCTAACATGGCCTTTGTTGTCGTGAACCATTCATCATGTACACCCTAGTAGTGGTCGGGGGGGAGGGGGTGTTGGAGATATTACACACTCACCTATAATTACTTTCCTAAGTTTTATAGTCCAATGATGAGAACGATTCCTTAGATGAGAATATTCTCTCTAGAGAATATTCCCCTACAAAATAGGATGTTCCTCTTTAGTTCATAGTCAGTTACACTCAGTTAGACTAGTGGAAGTCACTCATGCATGACAACCTCAGTTTTATCACCAGGAGTTGCACGTGTCTCTCTCACTTCCACACATGTGTCTCATTCAACTGATGATTGCATGGATCAATTAACTAGGACTAGGTGGCAGTTCACTCCAGTGTCTGTCAGTGAGTGTCTAGATCTCTCTAGAACACTACTATGGTGCATTAGTTACTCATGTAGCCTATATCTATTGTAAATTATTCACTCTTTAGTGTGGATTACGGTTAATGAGAATTCTTCCATTCTTTCTCTCTCTTTTCTTTCTTAATTTCCATTTGCAAATGTGTGTAGTATTTTCTAGCTAGATCTATTATGTGCAGGTTCAACACATATACAAATAGGAGACCCATATTCTCCATTCACTTTGATGTTGTTCCTCAAGAGTTGAATCAACTATTTCAAGTTGGGTTCTTCAACCTAGTGGGTCAAGGAGCATTTCAGCCACATCCTAGACCAAATAGACCCCCTTACCAACCTCATCAGAATCTTTCAGATGTCCATGTTCCACCTCATGTCTCACTCCAGCCGGAGGTCCCTATTAATGACAGGGAAAAAAAGGCAGCAAGCAGTGGGAAGAAACAGACTCCTCATAGTAAATATGGCTTTTGATTATTGCAAGACAATTTGTATGTTTTGGTTATTTTTGGGACAACCTCATAATATTATCTTCATTTTTGGACCAGTCTTATTTATTTTTTGTGGTGGTATGATTTAATTTAAAAATAAATTATGGAGTGACAAGGAATGGATCAAGCTTAAAACTATTTAAAATATTAGGGGTCCCACCTATTATTTATTTTTTAATAAGCCCTTTATTATTATTATTATTATTTGTCCCTAACTAATATTAAGTCTATTATGACTTAACTAATGGTAGTTTGAAACTACCACAACTTCTTTTGAGGGAGATAAAAGTTGATCAAAGGAGGGGACAAAGGGGAGAGAACAAGGAAGAATTTTTTGATATAAGGTCCACTCTTATTCTTGTGAGATTACTTACTTTCATTCATTTTGATTTATCTTAGAGTCTTAACCCTCTTGTTGACAACAAGGTCTTATTGAAGATAGCATGATTCAATGATTGAGATACATATTTCAACAACATATTCGTGAAAATTTGATCATATGATCTTGATAGTTTGTGTATTATGATTTGCATATGAATTAGATTTCATTACTGATAGGGAATATTTTGTAGAGTCAATGAATGATATTTTCATGGCTAAGTTGATCTAGACTTCTAGTCTCAGTTCTCTCTTGTTGCCAGATTCTTTTTGTATGGTGCCTATCGAAGATATGTAAATTTGATCTTGGTCCATATCCTCGCAAGGGTTTGAAAATGGATTATGATTGTAACCTTGGAATGAAATTAATAAAATCACTTCTCCGATTTTGGTCTCACATGTGTATTTTCTGATACTATTTTTAGATTTGTATTTCATTTGTTCCTTAATCCTAAAAACACGGTGCATATACATTTTTCACTTTCTTCTTTTGCACTATTTAATTATAAAAGACAACATTGATTCCTTGTACTTATTCCTCAAGAATCAATTGATAATTTTATCTTAGGATATAAACCCTGGGTGATAATCCCAACTATCTTACCCTAGCCTAGTAAGATTCGAAAATGTTGGAGTGAGGTTCTTCATTCCTTTTCCTCAACATTTATTTGGAAACCATATTGGAGAAGGAGAAAAACTAATTTTCTATGTCCCTGGTTTTTTTATTTTTTTGTGAGTTTTCTTTATCCTAACCTGTCTAATCATGTATAGATCAAATTTGAGCCCGAATGCAAAATTGTCTATGGTTAATTGTCCTCTTTTCGAGGGTAACTCAAGGGAATATTCTTAGAATCATATTGATGATTTCCTTATCTTCTGCCAATCTATTGGGGTTTATGATATACATACTTCTGTAGATATTTTTCCACTTTCCCTTTGTGGTAAAGCATAAGACTGGTCTAGACGTATGGTATCTAGTCAAATTTTCATGGGAGAATCAATTTTCATAAAGTTTTTTATCGACTTTCCTCCTCCACCTATTTTTCATCATTTTGAACTTCTACTTGAAAGAATCCGTAATCCTCCTCAATGTAACTTTTTCTATGGTCCTCGTGAATAGTTAACTTGTGAGTTATTTCTGAAAGCTAAATATGAATATTACAAAAATCCCTCTCTCTTCCTGACGAGTTTGCAGGAGGACAATCATGCATATCATAGTGCTATATTCTCAGAAGATTGTAAGGATTCTTATATTGATATGCCTACTAGTCCTATTTCTGACGAAGCTTTGTTTGATTCCTTCCCCTTCAATGAGGACCTTTTTGACATATATCTTACTCGAAATCAACTTATTTCCAATGAAGTACTCTTTTTGGATGAACCTTGCGGGGAGGCTTCTCTTGATTTGCATAGCGCTATCCCTGATATTTCTGATGGCCATTCTGAAGAAAATGAAAGAGGGGATTTGAGGGGCAATATAGATTCATATGTTGAGTCTCCTCTTGAATATCCCCATAAGGATAATCAAGATTTTACATTGCATAGTTCTTTCACAAACCCATTGTTTCAATTTGAAGAGGTTGAGGAATTCAATGATGATATACACATATCTCTTGCATACATGATTTCTTTTGATGATGATAGATTCTAAGGCATTCCTATGCATTTGAATCCTTTATTTTCTCCCTCGGAGCATGGTTATTCTTTTCCTGATCAAGATATTGTAGAGGATTAACTAATGATGCTTAAAGAGCCCATCAACCCCATCCTCGACATTGAAACTTATAACCATCATTCTAATGTTATTGATCACGCTCATGTTTCCAATATCAAGCCTAAATCCCATCTTGTTGGTTGGCAGGTCCTGCAAGATGGTGATCATTGTTTCTGGATTTTAACAGGCCCATCACCCTTGCCACATGCATTTGTTGGTTGGAAGAGTGATCAACATTCTTCATGCATCGTCTTTTCAATCATTAATCATCCATCTAAAACAGATGATGCATTTATCTATGCAAAATGTCATCTTACATGAGTCCAAGAATGTTTTTCCCTTCCTTTTGTACACAAATAATAAAAAAAGGGGGAGGGTAAATTAGATTTTTAGTTTATTTAGTTTTGTCTTTCGCTTTAGATTGCATGTTTATTTTCTCCTTTCTTTTAGAGGTCAGATTTACTTGAACAATGGTCAACGATTTAGAAAGGGTTCTGCATATTATGATAAACTAATTAACCTTTTCTTTTGAAGACAACAAACAATAAAAAAATATTTTAATAAAAAGACCAAATCTACCGATTTCAAGGTTGATGAGAAAGTGTTACCTTGGGATTCTGCTCATGCTGAAAAATGAAGACTCTCAAAGTTCCAAAAATTATGGCTAGGTCCATTTTAAATCGCTTATGTCCTCGGTACCAACTCATACTTATTAAAGGATATGGATGAGCAATTATTTTCCTATAGTACTAATGGTTCACATCTCAAGAACTATGTCGAACCAAATTGATTGTTGATTGAGTTCTTTGTAAACACTTTTTTTTTCTTTTTCTTTTTGTACATACTTGCTTGTTTACTTTGAGTACATTTTGTTGTTTTATTTTATTAATTTTATTTGCATTTTCTGGTTTTGAACCTGTTGATGAGGCAGAGTCAGCTGGATCAGTCAAATCATTAGATAGCTCATTGTCTGCAAATATTGTTGGTTAGTTTATAAATTAAACACACAACAAATATATTATGATTCTCTTTTCTTTAAATGTTGATGAGACATTTCCTGTACCTTCAATTAAATGCTTTGCTACTAAATTGATGGTCGTGACTCTCCCTTTTTCTCCTTTCCCTTTATACTCTTCATTCCATTTTAAATAAGAGCATATCAGATGATTTTGTAAGATTTGTAGCAAGGTTGAAATTTCATCTAAGAAAATGTTATTGTTTCTTGGCTAGTTATAGAAACTGGACCAAACCCCCTCACATATCTCACTTTTCATAAGTTTCTCCACGAAGTCCCATTTCATATATCATTTCAATTTTCATGTTATCTCCCCCTGTTGTAGAAATTTTCATTCTTGGTCTATTTCTATCACTTCTTATTACGCACCCCTGTTGATTTTGTCAAAACCAGAATTCATGAGTTATAATCTGCTACAAGAAGATTTCCCTATGGAGTCACCAATTGTTGATGCAAAATTGCGCAACAGGAATCCTACCTACAAAATATTGCAATGCACTCTACTATTTCTATTACTATATTATCTAACTAGTAGGTGGGACCCCTTAGAGAAGTTGTATTAAGTTGATTTCACTCCCTTTTTTTAGAAAGAAATGCGACCTGCAAACAAATAGATAGATTGAAATACAACGTGGTATTCTATTCTTCTCATATGCACAAATGGTTTCTTCGTTAGAGACTTATGAGACTCCTTCTCTTCATATTGCATTAAATATGTTGTCACCACGATTAAAAGAAAGGAAAAGCGTGAGAGGCCTTTTGCGCTAGAATTATAACACTTATGATTATAAGTTTTAAAGTTACATGATTTTAATATGTCTTGTGACATATTTAAAAAGAATACTCAACTTTAATCCATGCACATATATATCATATATGATATTATATAAGGTTGTCACATGCAAAGTGTGAATGAACCCAACTTAGAGTTAAATTCATATATGTTATGGATCTCATATCTCATGTCGCATGATTGGTAAGTTGATATATAGAGTGGTGACAACTTATAATAGTTATAAATGTGGTATAGAGTTGATCTATGTTATGGTTTAAAATTCAATAGTGTGATATGCGTGGTACCAAAGCTCAATTTGGAGTCCGAGCTGGCGAATAAGTTCTTTCCACCGTGTAAATTTTGGTTGGATATTATGAAAGGTAGGTGAGTTTTGGTGAATTTTGAGGCAATGTGTTTGATGGAGAGTTAATGCGCTCTCTGTTGGTTTTCCCTCCTAAGGAATACCACCTTTTTTCATTGTTGCTTGTTGGGAATGGTCTGCTGTTATTAGTCAAGGGTTTGTAGATTCTAAGGTTTTGTGGTTGGATAATGATCTTGGGCTTATCTCACGTGGATATTTAGATTATTTCGATAGGTATGGATATTTTCGACTTTTCTGGCATCGATGTCTTTCTTTGTTTTGATAAATTTTAAATATCGGCTCAAGTTGTTTGGATGTTGTGTGTTTGTTATGAGAATGAATCTCTATTTGGGCATTGATTTTGAGATGATGTGGATGGTAAATTGTTTTATTTGAAGTTGATATAAAACAACTAGAATCATAGGGATAACTATCGACCTAGGTTTTGCACTTAAACATATATAGTTGAGTTTGAAGGAATAAATATCTTTTGAATGAGAAAAATAGTCTCATCACTATTGTTTGCATTTTGGTTTTTTATGGTTATGGCCTGTTGTTAGGCACCACGGGTTTCTTGTTATGATTGTGAATTTTGTTCCAAAAAAAAAAATCAAACAAAAGTATGCAGTTCACTCCCAACCTTCTCATTTTTACCGCCTCTGTATCTCATTCTAGAAGAAATTATAAACATTCTTTTGAAGTTCATTGTAATATCAATTCAGTTTGTTGTGACGATTGTTGGGGCATATGTTGTATTTCGATTGCTTGCTCTCATATACATCTCTCTCTTACTAGACCAATCCACTTGCATATGTCAAGTTATAGTGTTATGACTTTAAAGAAATTCAAAACCTAGGGTTTTGACTTGCACTTCTATCTCAACCTGCTTTCTTAGGGATTCAATGATATATTTTTAGAAATTTAAAACCCTACCTTCAGTCTTCACGACTTTGTCATCATCCATTCAAGTTGCTTGTTGGAAATGTTGGCTGGAAATGATAATCATGTGTGTGAAGTCGACATCATATTTTGGGCTGGTATTGGGTTGGAATATTGATTTCAAGTCTCATTTTTGAAAATATTTTGAAAGGGAAGCCACTTTTTGATAAAACACAATTTTGACATTAGGCAATATATATGGAAAGTACATATATCAAAATAAAGGCAGGAATAGTTATTGTGCCCTGGAATGAGTTCATTTTGTTGTTGTAGTTATATTATTTGAGAAAAATAGGGTTCAAATGGATAAGTTTCGAAACTTAATATGATCCTTACTACAAAAAGTTATAAGGAGGAGTTTTCAAGTTGTTTATTGATACATTTGAATTAGAATTTTAAGAATCCAAAAGAAAAAANTTATATTATTTGAGAAAAATAGGGTTCAAATGGATAAGTTTCGAAACTTAATATGATCCTTACTACAAAAAGTTATAAGGAGGAGTTTTCAAGTTGTTTATTGATACATTTGAATTAGAATTTTAAGAATCCAAAAGAAAAAATACATAGTTTTATTTTGAAGGTTTGAATCGATCATATGTGTTGATGATTGATGGATGATATTTGTATGTGGAAAGAACATTGATCATTATCACTTCCCTCCATAATTTCATTTTACTCAAATTATATATCCCTTGTTTTTTCCCAAAATCATTTTATTTTTTCCATGTTATGTTCCAAAAGAAATATGATTTTATAGAAACCCTGTAATTTGAAAAGAAGTTCCGAATTAGAATAATGAACATTATTAATGAGACCTATAGTTGAGTATGAAGATGGTGTGATTATTAAAATGGCTTGGTTAAGAATGGGTATTATTTAGAACAACAATAATTTATTTTCATAAATAACACTTTTCGTTCATTATAAATCCAAATCACAACCCATATTTCATTAAATATCCATGTTCTAGATAATGAAAATTATGGATTTTAATTGGAAAAATGACTATGATTATTGTATATAGAGTAATGGATTAATGGCATGCATGCTTTTATGTTAAATAATAAGAGCCAATGTTTTGAGTTTATCTTTAGACAAAGTTAATTGAGGGTTTATTAGTCTTTCATGTTCTATATTCTGATCTAAGTTTGCTTTTAGACAATGAATTTCTTTAGCAAAGGAATCCATGGTAGAGGCAGGGGCATAAATAATTTTTGGCAAAGGGGTAACAAGAGACCCAGATTCTCCATTTACTTTGATGTTGATCCTCAAGAGTTGAATAATCTATTTCAAGTTGGGTTCTTCAATCTGGTGGGTCAAGGAGTATTCCAACCACATCCTAGACCATAGATACCCCCTTACCAACCTCATCCGAATATTTCTGATGTACATGTTCCACCTCATGTCTAACTCTAGCCAGAGGTCCCTATTAGTGACAGGGGGAAAAAGGGAGCAAGCAGTGGGAAAAAGCAGATTGCTTCTCATAGTAAATATGGATTTTGATTATTGCAGGAAAAATTGTGTGTGTTTGGTTATTTTTGGGACAACCTCATACTATTATCTTCATTTTTGAACAACTAGTCTTATTTATTTTTTGTGGTGGAATGATGTATTTTAAAAATAAATTATGGAGTGACAAGGAAGGAATCAAGCTTAAAAAGATTTAAAATATTAGGGATCCCACCTATTAGTTATTATTTAATAAACCATTTATTATTATTATTATTATTATTAATTGTCCCTAACTAGTATTAAGTCTATTATGACTTAACTAATGGTAGTTTGAAATTGTTAACACTGAGAATCACCCTCTGACTGTAAGAGGATAAGACCAGTACCCATAAAAAAAAAGTAAAGTGGATTAAAATGGTTTGAGTAGGTGGATCAGGACAAGACTGCAAAGAAAAGAAAAGATAACAGAGGTCGTTGCAGATCAGTTGGGACCGTTAGGCTATGGAGTCTTAAGTATTGTGAATAATGAAGGAATTTAAACTACCTATCAGACAAAGGATTTATGTGGTGATGAGGAGAAGGAAGACAAAATGTGTATGAATGATAAACCATGAAAGATGGGCAAGATGAAAACAATTCCTCCATCGCCTCAGGAATCCATAAATCAGAGAGATTACATTCAGAAAAGAAGAAAAAAAGAAAATGTTTGAGCGATGAACCATGAAAGATGGGCAAGATGACAATAGATCCTCCATTGCCTCAGGAATCCATAAATCAGAGAGATTACATCCAGACAAGAAAAACAAAACAATATGTAAACTAAGAAGACAGTCTGATAAAAACAACTCAAAGGAATCCTCAATAACATAATATTTACAATCCAAGCCCTAAGGCTTACAAATTGAAAAATACAGAGCCCTGCTCCTAAAACTCTCTCGACTCTCCAGCCTCTGAAACCCCCTCTCTCTTTCATCTGATGCATTTTATAATCAAAACAATAGTAAAAAACTTAGGAGTGTGAGCTGGAGCTCCTATCCTAGGGTTCTCCGCGTGTGTCTTTCTTCTGTTAGAAGGAAACTCGGGTCAGCATGGGTCTGCAAGAGAAACTGCCCTCTGTGGTACCTTAGGCTGACATATTTCTGTCTCTACGACCAGACCATCCATGCTTATATTTATGAAGGCATTCTATGTTTCAACCACCAGTCCCTGCGTCCATAAACTAATATATCCTTAGGATCGAGACAAGGCCTGCTAACTGGGAGACCACTTACTGTGATTGGGTATGAAGTTGAATGAGCACGCAAATTTAGAGTTTTTGAAAGCAGTTTGCAATCATACCGCTTTTGAGCCCGAAATGCACCACCTTCCGCCATGTCACTCTCCCCAAAAACTGTGGTTTAGATTTCAGCCTGCTCAAAGATTTTAACGTCTGAGCACGTTATGGCCCCGAAATGGAGTGTGTTCGTTGGTCTGGTTGTGATCTGATATTTGGGTAGTCCCGCTAATTTAGCACCATCACTAAAGCTTTACCTGGCTTCCAACTTTAGAAACTCTTTAATTATGCTTGGAGGAGGCACCAATTTTGGTGCTAGGGAGATTTGATGTTGAACACGAATATTTCTCAGAGAACAACTTCTCGAAGCTGACGTGGTGACCTAACGTCACTGTGCTGATGTGTCGCGGAAAGGAGGGTGACATGCATCACTTGGAAACAAGTGGATGATATGCCCAAAGGTGCCTGGACTGAGTGTCACATGTCAACGCCAAATGGATAGGTGGCCAAAGAACTGAAACTCCACAAGAATTGAAACTCCACAACAGAAACACTTCGGGAATTTTCAAACAAGGAGGGAGTGAGAACGCCGAAGCTCCGGAGTCCGAACCATGTATGAGCCGCTATATATGGGATTACACGTGATAGAGATCCATGCACTTTGCAAAAATTTGTTCCAGAGGAAACCAAAAAGAGAGGAGCCAAAACTCCCGAAACCCGAAATGGTAAAGAAAATCATGACCGTTCGTTGGAGACGGACACGCGACATAGAACCATGTACTCAGGAGCGAGGGGACGGAGGAGACGTTGACCAAGATTTGTCTATAGTGCTAAAGAGATACAAAGTTGAAACCCTGTTCGTTGATGGCATAGGCACATGACAACGATCTGTGCACTCTGGGAAAAGAACTTCAGAGAAAATTGAGAGGAGAAGTGCCAAAATTCTCGAAACCCAAACTCCAAAGTAAATTGTTCCCGTCCGTTGGAGAAGGACACATGATGCTTGATTTTTAATTTTTGGGTTTCTGTCTAGTACTAAACCTCATGCAAATTTATAATTCCGAATGTTGAAGGGCCACTGATCTGAACTGCTCCTAGGATCTCCACCGTTGAAAAATGAACTCGACCGTTGCTTGTATTTAAGACCAAAATAGATTGCTATGAATGTTGCGTTTGGACGCTTCTTGTGCAGACCATGGACTTGGACGACCTACTTCCCTTGAAAACTATATGTGATAACACTTGGCTCCACAGGGGATGGCATGCTCCCTGTGAGATGCCAAGAACAAATAGTTCTAGTGCCTTAGATGTTGGGATGTGGAGTCGAGCTCAAATATATTTCGCAGAAGACAACACGTTGACATGTACACTAATCAACTTAAAGCGAAAATAAACACACATGCTCTAGAAGGAGATTATTTATGTACAATCCTAAACTAACAAATTTTTACAATGCGCTAGGTGAAAAAAGACTTCTACCAGAGCCATTCAAGTAACTTCCTAACTGAAAACTTATTTACTCTGTCACTGATCAATAATGGACAATAAAACTATGACAGAAAATTAATTACATTCTTTAGATTACCTCTCGATGATGAAGGTAAGATAAAGCTTGAAGGATTCAATACATGGAGGAAATAAAACTCCATGCACTCCCCTACAGGGTCATAAAATAGGTGATAAAACCTACTGGGTAGATAAAAGAAAACATGCTCTGCTTCACAACTATTCACATATGGTTGAATGTTTGTTGCAAGTACAGGTAAGAAAATGGATGATGTAGGCTGCTGATCCAACCCTCTTTTTCCCTCTCTGATAACATCTGCTAGCTGATGGTAAAAAATCTCCTCATGTATATAAATGGATGGTTGTTTCTCCTTAACATGCTTCTCTTGGCATAAGCTTTCGTTTTCATTAGAAGGACGACCGCTAATGCTTTTTTCTTCTAAGACAAAAAACAACTCAACATAATCATCATTGTCTCTGTTAGTCCCTAACCTTTGTTTTTGACTGATTGGGTGTCCGTAGTCCTTGTCCTACTCATTTTTCATGATTTTCTATTAAAAATTTGTTTTTACCTCTTGGCTTGGAAGATTACTTTTCAATCTTTATTGCACATTTTAAATGATTTTTGAATTTTTTAAAGATTAGGATTTGATATGAGGATTTTTTGTCACATCGCTTGTTGTTTCATTATTTGAATTTTAAAATTTTTCCAAGTCACAAAAGGCGCTATAGGAATAGCATTATTCATGCAACATCGGGAATACTCATGAATTTGCATGTGCTACCCTGCCTAGATCGTGTCCCAACATTTTAAATCATGATCAAAGGATATGCATACCTCTTTATGATATATTTTGGGTTGTTATTTTTATGATAAAAAATATATACGAAGGATTGATTTGTACTCGCCACCTCTACATCAAATCAACACGTCTAATTATCATGAATGAAATCATCATCTTCCTATTTTAGTATGTATGTTATTCTATGCAGGGTTTGTAGGTAAAGAGATGACTTCCAGTTTTTAACAGCTCTCGAGAATTGAATATTCAACCATCAATCTTCTCAGAATTGTCTATAGGATCATATCAACAGTATGACACCCAAAAAGAGTGGCCAGATAATCAAACTAGAGCGATAAGGCACATAATTTCTTGAAGCATTCCATCATATGGCGTAGAAATTCAAGGATGTTTTCTGGTTCGATTTTTTCTCAATGTTCTAGGGGCATGATGAACATATCTCGATGGTGTTTGCACATAATTTTGATGGCTTTGAATCTGTGGTTGGAAAAATTCTGATGCATGTGACAAAACATTCTATTGCTAAAGCCTGCAGATTGCTAGTGTATGGGGAAATATGGTGGAAGAAGGATAATGTGGTCATGGAGTTTGTAAATTAGTTTCTAATTCTAGAGAAACAAAAACCTAACTGGAATAAGGGAATACCACACAACTGGGTAAGGAAAGAATGACAGATTGCTTTGCTAGTCATCCACAAGTACATTACATGTGAAGGCAGGTTTTCCTTGGTTTATATCTATCATATCAGACTGTTGATTCATATAAATAGTGATTATCCTCTTAATTTGCCCTATTTTCTGCTAAAAAGTTGATCCAAAATGTCTAAGTGGGTGCAATCTCATCCCGCTACAACAAAAGGCAGTCTCTTTCATCAGGGTTTAATTAGAACATTAGTAGTCTTCTCTTTAAACGAATTCCAGAGATCCTGGGATTGGTTAATCCAATCTTTAAAACTGGATTTATAGTCAAATAAATCCAAAACTATCAAGGGGAAGAAATCATCCAAACAGAGACAGACTCTTCAAGCCATCAAATTCTTAATAAAAGAAGAGTCACCTGCATTTAGGGTAACTCAGGACAACAAGAGGAAATTGCAAACTCAACAAACTATTGGAGATTTTCCTATAGGAGAAGACCATGAGAAAGCTACCACTAGTTGAGGTAAGAATTCTAAAACAAATGAAGACATTGATATATATCCTAATCCAGATATAAAGAGGGAAATTGATGAATATGAGGATTACACTACAAGCCCAGTTCAGACTCCAGTCAAGCAGAAACAACGATCTACAGTTAAGAAGAATGCAAAGGGTAAAAAATAGAGCAAAAAGTAAACAACTGTACCTAAATTCCCTAGAAGGAATTCCACCAGAGCTTCCAATAAATATAGATCTGAATTTACCTACCCCTGTAGAGTAATATCCAGAATTTAAAGTGAAAGAAAGGAAGGAAAAAAACAGAGTAAAGGAGCTGCTAACACAATAGGAAGAATTTTTTTGGGAACTGTAGGTATGTTTTTTGATGGAAACACTACATATACATGAATTTCTTCATTCAGTGGTACTGGTAACAACTTATTTTATGCCAGCGTTGCAAGTGTTTCAGTTTTACATGCTCATTTACTTAGTTCTATCATCCAACAATCTACCTTTATTTTCTCTATATCACCTGATCTCTTTGGAATAGCATACAATGGACCTATGGTAAAACAACATGTGTCTCACAGTTGAAATCACCCATTCTATTAACCTCATATGATGTCTCAACAATTGGCTTATACAACCTCAAAAAATGAGAAGAGCAGAAATCAATACAGGCATACTCTGTTTTTTTTACCTGTTTTATTCTTTATCCTCAAGAGAGGTTTCAAAACAGCTGGAGATGAATTCGTTGAAACCAAAATAGATTTTTGTTGGTAACATTACCCTTCACAAAAACCTCTCTCGGTTTTTACATATCTATTACATTTTAAAAGATTCTAATATATCTTTGAGGCCTATTTTTTAGAGATTTCACAATAAATAATTCCCTGTTTTAGTCACTAATTTTGGACAAGGTTGCATAACAGGTGGAGATGAATTTTTAGAAACCAAAAGAGGTTTTTTTTGGGAACATTCCCCTTCACAAAAAAATCTCCTGGTTTTTACACATCTATTACATTTTAAGAGATTCAAAAATATCTTTGAGGCCTATTTTTCAGAGATTTCACAATAAATAATTCCCTGTTTTAGTCACTAATTTTGGACAAGGTTGCAGAACAACTGGAGATGAATTTTTAGACATCAAAAGAGGTTTTTGTTGGGAACAAGCCCCTTCACAAAAAATTCTCTCGGTTTTTACACAACTATCACCGTTTGGGAGATACAAAGAGATTGTTGGACCCTATTTTTCAGGAATTTGCTAGATTTATTTTCCTAAAAACTCTCAAGGACAACAATTGACAAGCCACCTCATCGATTCGACTTAGAGATCAGATTTGATATTCTCCTTGATTATTTGAAACAAGAAACTAAATATATATGAGGAGGTTTTCAGATCCATTTCTTTTGGATCTTGATAATTATGTATTGTTTCTATATAAACTCTGTAGAAGGAGAAGTTAAAGGAGGAGTTGGACATTCAGGGACCTATTTTGAAAATCCACTGTAAGACAGTTTATATTCCAGATTGATACTAAATGGAAAAGGCATGTTGATGGTAATATTTTCTTTCATTTCATATTCTATTTATTTTCTTACTTGAATTCATTTTTTCTGTTGCAATGCATTGATTTCTTGATCTTGTCAGTGTTTCATGGAAACCTGCACATGAGATCTAGCTAAAGCATGCACAAACAAAGCTTATCAAGAAAAGGAAGAGAGATACAATATGGAAGAATGATAAAATATATTCACACTACTCCAATGAGTTGATGATTGATACATAGATCATGATCAATATGATACAATGAATGAGTGGAATTCACTCATATATAGGGAAAAAAATTCCATAATTAAGAAAAACAATCAAGCAATTAGCTTTCCTTTGGAATGCATGCATGCATAATAGTGATGGTAAAAATATAAAGTCCAAAATAAAACTAGTCAGTTAACTCCCATTGAACTAGTGTGTCGAAAATAAAAATTTGTCCAACAGATCTTAAGTAACACAGTGAAAACTTTATTGTTCTTGTTTATTATGAAGATTTTCCTTCAAGTACATGTTCTTGTTTTTCAATGATATTTTGAAATAAAAAATCTATATGGGGTTGGAAAATTGAATACTCTCATATATTTCTTTCTTTATTTACCTTATTTTTTGATCTATTAATGTGACTACCATGTACTAAATCAGTGGGTTATTTTCTGGCTTTATTTTGAGTTATGTGTTTATTTTGAACCCTTGAACCAACTTTCAACCATTTTCTAAAAACCTATTCAGAAAACCCTTTAAAAATACCATTGCAATAACCCGATGATGCCCTAGCTTTCCCTCTCATAGTCAAGTGCAACTTTAGGGACTAACAATACCCATAATGATCAAATAAAGGAGGAGTCTCGAATGACATACCAAGAGGTATCTTCTGCCCAACATGAGAAAACTGCTCTTCATTATTAAACACAAGTTGCCTTTCAAGATTCAATCCAGGAAGCAATATCTTATCATCATCATATGAGTCAAAAATAGGCTGCTCATATCTAGGTCTTTTAGAGACAGCGTTACAAAGAATATCAGCTTCTAGAACATACTCAATTTTTTCTCTTTCCTTACTGAGACAACAAACACAACTTTCATCTGATGCAGATGAACATGGAAGAGAAAGAGTTGATTCCTCATCCAAGGAATCTTATTCATTCTCACAACCTTCATAAGAATCAATTATATCCTGAACAAAGTATTTATACTCCTCACAACAACTATGAAAAATTAACTCAGAGGAATAAAATTTTTGACATTGAATATTGAAAAAGGCATGAAACTCTTCAAGTGAAGAAACACTAGAAATATCAAGAGAGTGATACCAAATATGAGCATCTCCTTGAAGAGAGTACATAAACAACTTCATACGTATGTCTTCATGTTGGATGTCAATATGCTGCATCAAAGCGTGAAATCCTAGAAGATGTTCAAGAGGGTCATCATTCTCACCTTCACAAAATATTGGCAACAGATCTTGCCATTCATCAATTTGAGTCACAATATGTAGATAACCAACTATGGCTGATAAATTTAGTGGGGAAAAACTCCTGGACATGATAGCCAAGATAGCCATTGATTTATCTTCTTCTAGTGGAGTCACCAACAGATTCTGAATAATGGATTCGCCATGGTGAAAAATAAGCAATTAGAATAATGTGTCCAGCTTGAGTTCACCATCTAAAGATAGATATTTTCGTTGTCGTTCTCCCAGGGAAGATATATTCACTTCCATCCTCGGAAACAATGCCATTAATGTTAGCACTGAGAATCACCCTCTGACTGCAAGAGGATAAGCCCAGTACTCATAAAAAAAAGTAAAATGGATTAAAATGGTTTGAGTAGGTGGATTGAGAAAATACTACAAATAAAAGAAAAGATAACAAAGGTCATTGTATATCAGTTGGGATCGTTGGGATATGGAGTCATAAGTATCGTGAATAATGAAGGCATTTAAACTAACTATCAGACAAAGGATTTATGTGGTGATGAGGAGAAGGAAGACATAATGTGTCTGAATGATAAACCATGAAAGTTGGGCAAGATGACAACAAATCCTCCATCACCTCAGGAATCCATAAATTAGAGAGATTACATCCAGACAAGAAGAAAAACAAAAAATGTCTAAGAGATGAACCATGAAAGATGGGCAAGATGACAACAGATCCTCCACTGCCTCAGGAATCCATAAATCAAAGAGATTACATCCAGACAAGAAGAAAGACAAAAAATGTTTGAGCGATGAACCATGAAAGATGGGCAAGATGACAATAGATCCTCCACCGCCTCAAGAATCCATAAATCAGAGAGATTACATCCAGACAAGAAAAACAAAACAATATGTAAACTAAGAAGACAGTACGATAAAAAATACTCAAAGGAATCTTCAATAACATGATATTTACAATCCAAGCCCCAAGGCTTACAAACTGAAAAATATAGATCCCTACTCCTAAAACTCTCTCGGCTCTCCAGCCTCTAAACCCCCCTCTCTCTTTCATCTGATGCATTTTATAATCAAAATAGTAGTCAACAACTTAGGAGTGTGAGCTGGTGCTCCTATCCTAGGGTTCTTCACGTGTGTCTTTTTTCTGTCAGAAGGCAACTTGGGTCAGTATGGGTCTGTAGGAGAAACTGCCCTTTGTGGTACCTTGGCCTGACATCTTTTTGTCTCTACGTCCAGACTCTCCATGCTTCTATTTACAGAGGCAGTCGATGTTTCAACCACCAGTCCATGTGTCCATTAATTGATATCTCGTCAGGATCAAGACAAGGCCTGATAACTAGGGGGCGACCACTTGCTGTGATTGGGTATGACACTGAATGAGCATGCAAATTCAGAGCTGTCAAAAGTAGTTTGGAACCATACTACTTTTGAGCCCGAAATGCACCACCTTCTGCCACATCTCTCTCCCCAAAAACCGCGGTTTAAATTTCATCCCACTCAAATATTTAATGTCGGAGCACGTTGCGGCCCCAAAATGGAGTGCGACCGTTGGTTTGGTTGCAATCTGAGATCTGGGCAGTCCCACTATTTTAGTGTTACCGCTAAATCTTTACCTGCCCACCAACTTTAGAAACTCTTTAATTATTCTTGGAGGAGGCACCAATTTTGGTGCTAGGGAGCTTTGATGCTGAATAAGAATATTTTCTGGAGAACGACTTCCCGAAGCTGACGTGGTCACCTGACGTCACTATGTTGATGTGTCACAGAAAGGAGGGTGACACATGTCACTTGGAAACAAGCAAATGATATGCCCAAAGGTGCCTGGACTGAGTGCCACGTGTTAGCGCTAGATGGACAGGTGGCGAAAGAACTGAAACTTTGCAGCATAAACACTTCGAGAGTTTGCAAACAAGGAGGGAGCGAGAACATCGAAGCTCCAGAGTCTGGAGCATACCTGAGTCGCTAGATCTGGGAGGACACGCAACAGAAATCCATGCACTCCACGGGAATGTGTTCCGGAGGAAACCAGAAAGAGAGGAGCCAAAACTCTGGAAACCTAAAATGGCGAAGCAAATCATGATCGTCCATTGGATACAAACACATGACATAGATCCGCGTACTCGAGAGTGAGGGGACGCAGGAGCCATTGAACGAGAGTTGTTCGGAGCACCAAAGAGATACAAAGATGAAACCTTGGTCGTTGATGGTATAGACACACAAGAGAGACCTGTGCACTCAGGGAAAATCACTTCGGAGAAAATCGAGAGGAGAAGTGCCAAAACTCCCGAAACTCGAACTCTGAAGTAAATCATGCACGTCCGCTGGAGAAGGACACACGGTGCTTGATTTTTAATTTCGGGGCTTATGTCTGGAACTAAACCTTGTGCAAATTTATAATTTCGAATGCTCGAGGGCCGCTGATCTGAACTGCTCATGGGATCTCCGCCGTTGAAAAATGAACCTGACCGCTGGTTGTATTTCAGCCCAAAATAGTCTGCTCTGAATGTTGTATTAGGATATTTAGACACTTAGGAGTTAGTTAAGATCTACTTGGTCTAATGTGTCATTAGGTAAAAGTGTGTTTCTTTAGTATGCATTAGTATGCATTTGTAATTAATAAATCTGACGGTCACGATATGTTCCGGACATAGAGTGATCCGACGGTTCATACTCTCCTCGATTTTAACGACCATTGATATGTGGCTTAACACCCGGTTGTTCCATGATCTCTATTTAAAGAGAATGGAGGGTCATTTTCCAATGATCGGTTGTGATAAACTCTCTTGTAAAATCTCTCTGTAATCTTTTTCTTTTCATTAATAAACTACTCTAAGTGGCCGCGTTGGCTGGGGCTGTGGATGTTTCCCTGTAGGGTTTTTACCACATGAAAACATCGGTGTGTTGATCTTTGATCTGGTTATGTGAGTGGTTACTGAAGGTGTTCGTACTCTTTTGGAATACCTATGTTGTCAAACATGGTATCATAGCTTGTTTGAAGACCCACTCCTGTTGTAGATCGAGATCATGAAGCCAAGTTGCTTCATCTCCATTTTTTGTCATTTCCGTACATTTTTGGGCTGAGAGGACTGTTCCATTGCGTTTGGAGCACTCGTTTCAGTCAAGAACACTTTTCTTTTCACTCTAAAAGGTTTCCGTTTTCCCAAGATATGACCATTACAGTCAGATCCGGAGGTATAAAGTCTGAATACACATTTTTTAAATTTCTGCAAAGTTTTATTTTGGTTTTATTTCAGTTTGATATTATTTATTTCCAGGTTGCTACTATTTTAGATTTGCGTATGCTCTTTTCCTAATGCCCTGTGCGATCTCAACAAATCATAAAAAGATAGAAAAATGTGCATCTTTCAGGTAAACTAACCAAGATCTAACCCTTGTTGTCATCGAGAAGCAGAATTGTTTTCTTGTGTGAAAAGAGTTTTTTTTTAGCATGCTCTCCAAGGCCGTCTTCAACAACAACAACAACAACCCCAATCCTCCTTCTGAACTTTACAATATATTTTGCTAGACCATTTGGTTAAAATTTGTCTTATTAAGTAAGAGGTCTTGGGTTCAAGTCTCTCTTTTGTTACCTTTTTTGAAAAAGTTCATGACAAAATTGTAAATTGTATTTCACTTCAAGTATAAAAGTGAATCACTATAAGTAGCTTTATTATTTTATTTTAGAGTTATTTATTTTGCATGCAAATTTTCTGTTATAAAGTAACTTCATTGTAAAAGTGATCCCCACTTCTCTTTATAAAAGTGGGTCACTTCATAAAGCAACTTACACTATCACGTGGTCATTTGGTTACCGTTTATGCCTTTTTTTAAAAGGGCATAACTCTCACATCCGAAGTCTGTTTTTAGTGCCATTGTTTTTAAAACCGCATAAATTTTCGAGCTCTTTCCATCCACATCATTAGTTTTAGTTTTTAAATCCATATTATCTGCATATTTAATATGGCTTTTACAAGTAATGTTTTGCTTACGAACACCAACTACTTCCAATGAAAATATCATATGGAAGATTTATTAAAAAGTAAAGGATTGTATCGGATTACCTTGGGAAAGGAAAAATAACCCACTGATGATGATAAGAAAGCCAAATGGGCTAATAGGAGTGATGAAGCACGTTGACTAATCGGAATGTCCATCTCTCCTGATTTAAGATACCACCTCCAAAAAATTGATGACCCCGAAGAAACTTGGGACAAGATTGAATCTATGTTTGGTAAACTCAATATTATTTGAGCACAACAGTTAGAAAATCAAGTACTGACCTTGAGTCCAAGTGATTTTTCTTGTCTTGGAGACTATCTATCTAGGCTTAAAACACTTAGAGTTTTATGTGAAGAATGTAAGATAAAAATGGAGGAAGAGCGTTGCGTCTATCTTATTCTTTCTAAGCTAGGTAGTGCATATTGTGTGTTTGTATCTACCTTTTATGCCACGAGAGAGGCTCTAGGAAAAGCTTATGAAAAACCCACTCTTGAGTCCTTTTGTGCTTCTTTGATTAGAGAGGAAGATAAGCTTGTACAACTTGGAGTGATCAACACTGCAGGTAACTCCAACAAAGCCTTAAGAAGAAATTTGAAATGACAGACTTAGGTTTTTTGCACTACTTCCTTGGCCTCCAAGTTTTGCAAACCAATGAAGGGATTTTTCTTTCCCAGTCTAAGTATGCTTGTGACTTTCTTCATCGCTTTCACATGGACAGTTGTAAACCAACCACTTGTCCCTTCTAGTCTAGAGTCAAGCTTACTGCCACCTGTAATTCTCTCGAAATTGATGCCACGTTGTACCGTCAGCTAGTTGATAACCTCTTATGTTGGATTACTGAGAGGGGGGGTGAATCAGTAATAGCGTAATTATAATCCTTTTTCTTCAAATTTTATATCAATGTAGAATTATTATCCAATAATGAGCAATAAGAAATAAACAATCACACACATACACAATACACCAGTGTTTTACGTGGAAACCCAAATCGGGAGAAAACCATGAAATGTTTTTTCTTATATATATTAAAGAATTACATTCATTGGAAGCACCAACTTCCTTTGTTTTCCAGCTGCAACTGGAAGGAGGCTCCAACCCCCTAGTTTATCAGACTACAACATGAGGGAATCTCCAACTCCCCAATTCTCTAGCTACAACCATAAGGAGGCTACAACCCCCTATGTTCTCTGGCTACAATCAGAAGGTGGCTACAACCACTTGTCCTTGCCCCGTCCTGCCACCCTGAAGTAGAAGTAGAATGATGGAACCACTGTCACACTATCACTATGAGATATACAACTGTAAACCTGTACCAATAAATTTGAATCGTGCATCAA
Organism: Picea engelmannii; assembly: GCA_009831015.1. NCBI lineage: Eukaryota > Viridiplantae > Streptophyta > Pinopsida > Pinales > Pinaceae > Picea > Picea engelmannii. Next base: position 117,760 of record ML788828.1, read on the forward strand.
CCTGTACCTCAACCTATAATCAACCTGTACCATAAACAAGTGCATCAACCATTCACCAACGTGTACCAAACAACCTGTAATCAACCTGTACCATAAACAAGTGCATCCAACCATGTATCAAGTATGTACCAATCATATGTCAACTACTCATCAACTATGACTCATCAATATGTACCAACATCATTAACTATACACCTCATGTATGCGCCAACTCATCAACTACTTGTCTCAACCATGTACTCAACATGTACCTCAACCAAAAGTCCTCATCAATTTAATCATCCAAATCTGATTTGTAGCTCCGTAATAGACCTGGTGTATTTGATCACATTCCTACAAACCTTCCTTAACTTTAACAAGATACTAGCATTTTCATCAAACTTTTCTTTAGTCTCACATGCCTAGTTTTGGATTAGTCAACAACCCTAAATTGAAGTAATCATAACTTTGAAACTGTAATGTATAAAGATATGAAATTGATACACAATGTTCTTCAGTGTGTTTTATGCAATTCCTCAAGGTGTCACTACTTGGAAGCTCTCATAAAAGGCGTTATAGCAAAAATGACATACCTTGCTGAATTCTGGCTTATTCTAGAGAGTGACCTTGTAGAGCGTGCCCCGCACGATATATTTGTTTAATTTATTTGAAACTTTTACACAACATACTACAGATAGAACCCTAACCAACACATTTGGTCTCACTAAATTTGGATATGTTATGAAGAATTTATGACGTTTTTACCCGAAACACCTGTTTTTGACTAGTTTTAGGACTAGCCACAAACCCTATTTTCCACATAGTTTAACTCCCAAAATACAACGAACCAAGGGATGAATTTTTTACCACAGATACTTGGGTATGTTTTGTCAATGTCATATCAATTTCATGTTCTGAATCACTATATAAAACAGTTATAGCGAAAATGGTGAGATGACCTGTAAATAACATACCTTAGAAAGCACCATCAAAATAATTTATCCTTCCTTGCATTTCATCCTTCTTTTCTTTACCTTCCCTTAGAAATTAGGCTTAGATATCCTTGGTTACCTCAGATACCTATAGATATTTAATATTCTCAATTGTGATTAAAATGAGAGATCATTTCCTCTTATTTATACTCTCCGAGTAGCTTCCTTAAAAACATCTTCTAGGTCAGTTGGCCCACTTTCCTTATTTTAGGGTTAACCCACTTCTAATTTCTCCATTAAATTTATTATTAAAATAATTTATTTTGTATTCACTTTGAATTATAATACACTCATCACTTCACTTTATTATTTACCTTTTNCAACTTCGTAAGGCCATAACTCTCAAACCGTGAGGAGTTATGTGACATTCCATATACCACCCGAAATTGAATGACATGTAATATCCATATAGAATAGTATTACATTCAAATATATCAAAAATCATACCATTATCCATAAAAAAAACTTGGGTCCATTACCCAAACCTGGGTACTCCAACTTCACATGGTCATAACTCTCTAACCGTGAGGAGTTATGTGACGTTATACATACCACCAGAAATGGCATGAAAAACACTATCCATCTATGATAGTTTCCCTGAAAAAATCATTGTCCTTCATCTCATTATTCCACAACTAAGCATGGGTTCTCTTACTCCGCAAAGCGTCTTCCCTGAGGGCTTTCACCATAAGGGGACCACTTTGGAGTTCATCCATATTTATTTCTTATCAACCATGACAAAACAATAATGAGTCATATTTACATCAAAAAATCTTGGGTCCATTACCCAAACCTTTGTGCTACAGGGCTTTCTTCAAGGGTTGACATCAATGACAACCAACCTTAATTAACAATCTCCCCCTTTGGCATGGATGGAAACACTCTGATGCAATACTGAAATCATATCACTCATGATCCCCTTGGAACCGTGCCTCTGTCCTCTACATATGATAAATTTTCCTCTGTCCCCTGCATCTGATAAATCTCTCCCCCTTTGTCATCAATGGAAAATGCATCTTTCCATCTGGGGCTACTCCCCCTCACTGAACTGTCCTCTTATGGTGCTTCCTTGTGTACATCTAAGACATATAAGATAAGAATTCAAAAAACATTAAAAAAAAATTCATTTTGGAGTAGAAATAACTTCAAGTCTTTGGCGAAGATATTCAAAGGCTTCCCGTGGAAGTGGTTTTGTAAATATGTCTGCCACTTGTTCTTTTGTGCCCACATACTCAACTCTGATGTTCTTTTCTGCAACCTGTTCCCGTAAAAAGTGATACTTGATTGGAATGTGCTTCGTCTTGGAGTGCATCACCGAGTTTTTTGAGATACCGATGACACTTGTATTATCACAATATATTGGAATGGGCTCATCATACTCAACCTGTATATCTGTCAAAGTTTGTTTCATCCAAAGAACCTGTGTACAACATGCTGCTGCTACAATATACTCTTCCTTGAATATAGATAGAGATACTGATGATTGTTTCTTGCTTAGCCACGATACCAAACACTCACCTAAGTAGAACGCTGCTCCACTGGTGCTTCGTCGATCATCAATACAACCTGCCCAATTTTCATCTGTGTAGGCAATAAGTGATAGATATTTTCCTTTTGGATACCATAATCCAAACTCTTCTATTCCTTTGAGATATCTGAAGATCCTCTTTACTTCTAAAACATGTGATTCCTTTGGTGCTGCTTGAAATCGTGCCACTTGTCCAACTACCTGCATTACATCTGGTCTGGATGTTGTCACATATAGTAGGTTGCCAATCATTGACCTGTATTGCCTCTGATCTGTAGATTTCGAATCATCATATTTTCTCAACTTACAACTGGTTTGCATGGGAGTGATAACTGGTTTGCAATCTTCCATTCCGAACCTCTTTAGAATTTATCTGATATACTTGGTTTGAGAAATAAAAATTCTTTGGTTGCTTTGACGTATCTGAAGTCCTAGAAAGAAGGATAGTTCTCCAAGTAACGACATTTCGAATTCATTTTGCATGTCTTTTGCAAATTTCTGGCTTAACTTGTCATCATCACTACCAAAAATAATATCATCAACATAAACTTGAATTAATAAAATATTACCTTGATTTACCTAGATGTAGAGGTTGCTGTCTGCACTTCCTTTTCTGAACCCTACCTGCTGCAGATAGTTATCTAGTCTGGAGTAACATGCTCTAGGAGCCTGTTTTAGACCATACAAGGCCTTCTTTAATTTACACACATAGTCTGTGTTCTCTGACAACTGAAATCCTTCTGGTTGTTCAATGTAGACTTATTCTTCAAGTTCCCCATTCAGAAAAGATGATTTTACGTCCATCTGATATACTTTAACATTTTTGGAGCATACATAAGCTAAAAGAAAACAGATTGCTTCCATTCTGGTAACTGGGACAAATGTCTCTTCAAATTCGATTCCTTCAATCCGTGCATATCCTTTACATACCAATCTAGCTTTGTTCCTTGTAACCTGTCCATCGTCATTCAATTTATTCCTGAAAACCCATTTTCTGCCGATCACATTCTTATTCTTTGGTCATAGAACCAATTCCCCAGTGTCATTTTTCTCTATTTGATCCAATTCTTCATCCATTGCATTATTCCAAAATTCATCCTTGCTGGCTTCTTCAAAACAGTTTGGTTCAATTGTAGATAAGAGTGCTAGGTGTGTTTGTTCTGGTGAACATATTTTTCTTCTAGTCTCAACTTCTGCATCTTTGTTCCCAATAATTTGATCTGAAGGACGATTCTTCTGTACTCGTTTGCTAGGTGTCTTTGGAGATACTTGTTGAACTTTCTCTTCTACTTTTGTCATATTATCCTCATCTTCATATTCCTCTTCTACTTCTTTTTCATCTTCTTCTTCTTCGAAAAGTTGTTCCATTGATTTGTTTTCTTCTTCCTTTGATTCTGGTCTGCTTGTTTTATCAATTGTTATGTTCATGCTTTCCACAAATTTGTTTAATCTTAGATTGTAACACTTGTATGATTTCCTTGTACTTGAGTAACCAACAAGTATTCCTTTGTCAACACGAGAGTCAAACTTTCCCATTCTTCCATCTTCTCTTTTGATGTAGCATTTGCTTCCAAAAACTCTGAAGTGCTTCACATTTGTTGGTCTTCCTTTCCATAGCTCGTAGGGAGTTTTATCAGTGTTGTTTCTGAGCATTAA
>ML788828.1:122125-142994 GCA_009831015.1 Picea engelmannii
TTTATTCCATGATTGCTGCAGTAGTCCATAAATTCCTTTGAGGTGAATTCTCCTCTATTATCCGATCTTAAGCATTTGATTCTTGAATCCATCTCATTTTCAACCATTTCCTTGTAGATCTTGAAATTTTCAAAAGCTTCTGACTTGTTCTTGAGAAAACAAACTGCAGTCGTTTTTGTATAATCATCAACTAATAACATAAAGTATCTCTCACCTTTTAAGTCTTTTGTTGTAGTTGGTCCAACTAGATCAGTATGCACAATTTCCAGTGGTTTTGTTGTTGAATATTCTTTTGATTTGAACATGGTCTTTGTTTTCTTTCCTTGTTGGCAATGCTTGCATAAAGTGTTGGTTGGTTTCGTGATCTGGGGCATTTCTCTGACTGCTTCTCTTTTGCTAACTTTGAGAAGGTTATCAAAATGCATGTGACCCATTCTTGTGTGCCATAACCAACTTTCATCTTCCTTTCCTAGACAACAATTTTCATTTCCAATTTCACTTAACACATATATGTTGCTTGAAGTTCTTGTAGTTGTAGTGACCAATTTCCCTGAACTTTCTTTCCTTATCTCACACTTTTGTGAATCGAAAGTAACTTTATGACCTTGGTCACATATTTGAATCACACTTAAAAGATTATGTTTCATATCTTCTACTAGTAGAATATTTTTTGCCTTTTCATTCTTGTTCCCAATTCAGACTGTGCCTTTTCCAATGATTTTGGCTGAATCATCATTTCCAAAGGAGACTGATCCATCTCTTTCTTTTCATAATGTAAGAAACTTGTCTCTATCATCTGTCATGTGTTTTGAACATCCACTGTCAACATACCAACCACGTTTCTACTGTTTAGCTTGTAGAGCGACTGTGCATTCTTCATTGCTATAGTGATCTTGCTTTCTTATTCATGTCGTTTTCTAAGGTTCTTGTTTGTGACTCTATTGAGGTTCTTTAGGAGGGACTGCCATTCTGCAATTTTTGGCCATGTGTCCAAAATTGTTACATTTGTAACATTCCACTTCAGTGCTCAAAGATTCAAACCTGTTGTAACTTCTTCTCTGTGTTTCACTAGTTCTTCTTGAATAACCCCTTTGTGTATGGCTCTCAAAGTAGTTATTGTTCCTGTTGTTAGATCCAAAATTTACAGCTTTATGTCCAAAATTATTACATGCATAACATAAACCAAAAAATACAGTTTGATACCTGGTAGTTGAAGATCTTTTGAAAGGAGGTTCTCTTATAAATCCTTTTTCTTCTTGAGGCCTGTCTATCTGTTGTTGATTATGAAATCTGAATCTTCTCGGTGGAGGAGTGTCCCTGTAATGTTTCTTGTATATCTTTTTATCCCCTTTGATTGTTTCTGCATAGATTTTTGGATTTGTTTCTTGCTCTATTGTTTTGGAGCTTGATTAATTTTCTGTTTGATTTTATCCAAGTCCGGACTTGTAAAGATGAGATTTTTGACTGCTAATAATGTAATCTAGAAATTTTGAGCTATTCTGCATATTTTTCTTTTGAATATCCTTTCTTAGTGTGACAATCTCTGATTCTAGGTTTCCAATGATCTTGTCCTTTCCTTCTAGTTGTTCTTTGAGTGCTTCTTCAATTCTTTTATCTTCTTCTATTTGAACCTTCAATTTTGTGATCATTTGTTCTAGTTCTTGAGTGTCTTTTTTTTTTCTATCTAGTTCTGCTTGTAGTTTCTTATTTTTCTTCTTTTCTCTTCTAATAACTTCTATGGCACTCATTAATTCTTCTCGGAAGTCAACTTTTGCCTCTTCAATTTCTTCTTCATATTCTTCTTTGGAGTCTTCTTTATCAGAGTCTTCTACTGCTATGATTAGAACTCTCCCTATTTCACTGTCACTGACTTCATCTTCATTTGATGATAATATGTCTTCTTTGGTGCAAAAGCTTTTCTTGAAAAATTTCTTTGTAGTTCTTTTACCTTTATATGTTTGTCTGCCTTTTGAGTAACCTTCATCATTTATATTTGTCTTATGAGGACATTTGCTAGAAAAATGACAAATACCATCACAATTAAAATAAATTAAAGGAAGCTTACCTCTATACCTACCGTTGGTTCCCTTCTTCAGTCTTTTGACGAAGTTGGCCACTTGTTCATCATCTTCCGAGACGTTGTTGTTGCTGCTATATTCTTCTTGTTCCTTTTTCTTTTTCTTTGATCTTTTGGATGCTTTGAAGACTGCTTCTTTTACATATGGATTTTCCTGTTCAGTTCTCATATCATATGCTGTGAAGATTCCATGCAGTTCGTCCATGCTTATTGAGTTTAGATCCGATATTTCTTCTAGTGCTGATATCTTAGGGTTGAATCTTATAGGAAGAGATCTTAATACCTTTTGAACAATTATAGATTATTCGATTTCTTCTCCCAATTCTATGATTGCATTCACTGTTTCATCGACTCGTAAGAAGTAGGCTTCGATATCTTCATCTTCCTTAATTTTTAGTTGTTCGAACTGACCTCTATAAGTTTGAAGCTTTGTTTCTTTGACTTTTGAATCTCCTTCATAAATATATCGAAGCTTGTCCCAAATATCTTTAGCAGATTTACAATGTGCAACTTTGGTGAATACCCTATCATTGAGACCATTCAAGAGTGAATTTTTGGATTTGGAATTATTCTCATCGAGTTTCACTGCTTTGTCATTTGTTGGTGGAACTGCTGGTGCTGTGTATCCATCTACAATTGATTTTAAAACTTGAAATCCCTATGCCTGTATATATGACTTCATCCTTATGCTCCAAAAAACATACTTCTATCCATCAAACTGTGGTATTCCATTTTTATATGATTTGATACTCTCCACGATCTACATTTCAGTGGTTAAATTGATTTCTGAAGGAACTTGCTCTGATACCAATTGTTGGATTACTGAGAGGGGGGGTGAATCGGTAGTAGCGTAATTACAATCCTTTTTCTTCAAATGTTATATCAATGTAGAATTATTATCCAATAATGAACAATATGAAATAAACAATCACACACATACACAGTACACCAGTGTTTTATGTGTAAACCCAAATCGGGAGAAAACCATAGAATGTGTTTTCTTATATGTCTTGAAGAATTACATTCATTGGAAGCACCAACTTCCTTTGTTTTCCAGCTGCAACTGGAAGGAGGCTCCAACCCCCTAGTTTCTCAGGCTACAACCTGAGGGAAGCTCCAACTCCCCAATTCTCTAGCTACAACCAGAAGGAGTCTACAACCCCCTATGTTCTCCGGCTATAATCGGAAGGTGGTTACAACCACTTGTCCTTGCCCCGTCCTGCCACCCAGAAGTAGAAGTAGAATGATGGAACCACTGTCACACTATCACTGTGAGATATACAGCTGTAAACCTGTACCAATAAATCTGAACCATGCATCAACCTGTACCTCAACCTATAATCAACTTGTACCATAAACAAGTGCATCAACCATGCAGCAACCTGTACCAAACAACCTGTAATCAACCTGTATGATAAAAAAGTGCATCCAACCATGTACCAAGTATGTACCAATCATGTGTCAACTACTCATCAACTATGACTCATCAATATGTACCAACATCATCAACTATACACCTCATGTATGTGCCAACTCATCAACTACTTGTCTTAACCATGTACTCAACATGTACCTCAACCAAAAGCCTTCATCAATTTTATCATACAAATATGATTTGTAGCTTTGTAATAGACCCGGTGTATCTGATCACATTACTACATACCTTCCTTAACTTTAACAACAAAAGAATAGCATTTTCATCAAACTTTTCTTTAGTCTCACATGCCTAGTTTTGGATTAGTCAACAACCCTAAATTGAAGTAATCATAACTTTGAAACTGTAATGTATAAAGATATGAAACTGATACACAATTTTCTTCAGTGTGTTTTATGAAATTCCTCCAGGTGTCACTACTTGGAACCCCTTAGAAAAGGAGTTATAGCAAAAATGGCATACCTTGTTGAATTCTGGCTTATTCTAGAGAGCGATCTTGTAGAGCGTGCCCCACACAAAATGTTTGTTGAATGGATCTGAAAATGTTACAAAGCATACTAAAGACTAAACCCTAACTAACACATTTTGTCTCACTGAATTTGGATCTGTTATGAAGAAGTTATGACATTTTAACCCGAAACACCTGTTTTTGACTAGTTTCAGGACTAGCCACAAACCCTATTTTCCACAGAGTGTAACTCCCAAAATAAAACGACCCACAAGCTGAATTTTTTACCACAGATACTTGGGTTGTTTTTTCAATGGAATAGAAATTTCACTTTCTAAATCATTATAGAAGAAAATTTATAGCGAAAATGGTGAGATGACCTATAAATAACATACCTTAGAAAACACCATCAAAAGAATTTATCATTCCTTGCATTTCGGCCTTATTTTCTTCACCTTCCATCAAAAATTCGGCTTAGATATCCTTGGTTACCTCAGAAACCTATAGATATTCAATATTCTCAAGTGTAATTAAAATGAGAGAGCCTTGCCTGTTATTTATACTCTCCAAGTAACTTCCTTAAAAACATTTTCTAGGTCACTTGGCCCACTTTCCTTATTTTAGGGTTAACCCACTTCTAATTTATCCATTCAATTTATTATTGAAATAATTTATTTTGTATTCACTTTGAATTATAATACACTCATCACTTCACTTTATTATTTACCCTTTAAAATCTCTTAAACCACTTTGACTACTTTGACCTTTTGGGGCTTCTAGATGACATATGAGAGTCCTCCAACTTCGTAAGGCCATAACTCTCAAACTGTGAGGATTTATGTGACATTCCACATACCACTAGAAATGGAATGACTTGTACTATCCATATAGAATAGTATTATCTTCAAATATAGAAAAAATCATACCGTTATCCATCAAACAAACTTGGGTCCATTACCCAAACCTGGGTTCTCCAACTTCACATGGTCATAACTCTCTAACTGTGAGGAGTTATGTGATGTTATACATACCACCATAAATGGCATGACAAGAAATATTCATCTAGGATAGGTTCCCTGACAAATTCGCTGTCCTTCATATCATTATTCCATAATTAAGAATGGGTTCTGTTACTCCGCAAAACATCTTCCCGTGAGGGATTTCACCATAAGGGGACCACTTTGGAGTTCATCCATATTTACTTCTTATAAACCACGACAAAAAAATAATGAGTCATATTTATATCAAACAATATTGGGTCCATTACCCAAACCTTTGTGCTACGGGGCTTTCTTCAAGGGTTGATATCAATGAAAACCAACCTTAATCAACATCTTATACTTGACTCATACCCGTCCTGATCTTTCCTTTGCTGTTGGTCTTGTTGCCCGGTATATGAAAACACCCCATGAAATCCATTGGAAAGTAGCTAAAAGGATACTTCGCTATGTACATGGTACAGTTCAGTTCAGGATACATTACAGTTCAAGGGGGACTCCTTTATTTTTTGGTTTCACTGATTCAGATTGGGCCGACGACCTTGATGATCGGAAGTCTATTGTAGCTTATGTTTTTAGCCTTGGTTCAGGACATGTCACTTGGGCTTGTAAGAAAAAACAATCTATTTCACTTTCTTCAGTAGAAGCAGAGTACCGAGCAACGGTAAATGAAAGTCAGGAAGCCTTGTGGCTTCGACAGATCCTTTCAGAGTTTGGATTCCAGCAGCAACATCCGACCAGCCTTTGGTGCGACAATCAGAGTGCCATCAAGATCGCCAAAGACCTAGTTCAACATCAACATAGCAAACACATCGAGCTCCAAATTCACTTCATCAGAAATATCATTCATGATCAAGTTATTGAAGTGCTCTTTTGTTCTACAGAAGATCAAGTTGCAGACATTTTCACAAAGTCTCTTACAGAAGCAAAGTTTTCCAAACTTCGATCTATGTTAGGAGTTCAAGAAGTTTCCATTAAGAGGGGATAGGATCTAATGCCTCCTTCCTTCTCCTATTGTGTCACTATTGTAAATCCTTCAATCCTATCCCAAGTTGTTCTTAAGGGGGGATGTTAGGATATTTAGACACTTAGGAGTTAGTTAAGATCTACTTGGTCTAATGTGTCGTTAGGTAAAAGTGTGTTTCTTTAGTATGCATTAGTATGCATTTGTAGTTAGGAAATCCGACGGTCATGATATGTTCCCAACATAGACTGATCCGACGGTTCATACTCTCCTCGATCTTAATGACCATTGATCAATGTCTTAACACCCGATTGGTCCATGATCTCTATTTAAAGAGCATGGAGGGTCATTTGCCGATGATCAGTTGTGAGAAACTCTCTTGTAAAATCTCTCTGTAATATTTTTCTTTGCATTAATAAACTTCTCCAAGTGGTCACGTTGGCTGGGGACATGGATGTTTCCCCTTAGGGGTTTTACCACGTGAAATATCAGTGTGTTGATCTTTGATCTGGTTATGTGAGTGATTACTGAAGGTGTTCGTCCTCTGTTGGAATACCTGTGTTGTCGAACATGCTGTGTTTGGATGCTTCCTGTGAAAACCACGAACTTGGACGACTTGCTACCCTTGACAACTATATATGATAACAAAAAATACCATAACTTATTTTGAGGAAAATAAAAGCTGATCAAAGGAAGGGACAAAGGGGAGAGAAAAATGAAGAATTTTTTGATATAAGGTCTTCTCTTATTCTTGTGAGATTACTTTTTTTAATTCATTTTCAGTTATCTTAGAGTCTTAACCCTCTTGTTGACAACATGGTCTTATTGAAGATAGCAGGATTCAAGGATTGAGATACATATTCAACAACTTATTCGTGAAAGGTTGATCATATGAGCTTGATAGTCTGTGTATTCTGATTTGTATATGAATTAGATTTCATTACTGATAGGGAATATTTTGCAGAGTCAATGAATGATATTTTCATGGCTAAGTTGATCCGAACTTCTAGTCTCATTCCTCTCTTGTTGTCAGAGTCTTTTTGTATGGTTCCCATCGAAGATCTCTAAATGTGATCTTGGTCCATATCCTCGCAGGGGTTTGAAAAGGGGTTATGATTGTAACTTGGAATGAAATTAATAAAATCACTTTTCTGATTTTGGTCTCACATGTGTATTTTCTGATACTATTTTCATATTTGTATTTCATTTGTTCCTTAATCCTAAAAACACAATACATATACATTTTTCACTTTCTTCTTTTGCACTGTTTAATTATAAAAGACAACATTGATTCCTTGTACTTATTGCTCGAGAATCAATTGATAATTTTGTCTTATACTATAAACCCCAGGTGATAATCCCAACTATCTTACCCTATCCTAGTAAGATTCAAAAATGTTGGAGTGAGGTTCTTCATACATTTTCCTCAACAGGGTACTCATTAAAAAACAAACGAGAACAAAATTCAATTTCATAAAGGATTCATATTAAGTAAATGGATAGACCATAGGCCCGCCGTTGATTATATATATATATATATATATATATAAGAGGTTTTTATAATCTTTGAGAAAAATATGGGTTGAGTTAAAAAGTGGGCAAATTCAACCATTTTTTCCATCTAAATTCTTCCTAAACTTTGGTAGTAATTTTGTTAAAAGGTATAGTTCCACTTGATTGATGTGAACTTTGACCAAGGAATGTCACCCTTAGGGGTTTTAACTCATTTTAAGAATACCCAAATTGTCGAAATTTATAAAAAAAATGAATGGATCAAGGCATAACTTTGCCTCATTGGAAAAAAATAAACTTGTCAGAAAGGTTGAGTTTGTCCACTTTTTAACTCATTACAGAAAATATTATGTAACTTTTATAATATAAACGAACATTTTTTTAAAAATAATAGTGGGTAAAAGTTTTGTATTAAAAAAATTGCAGCCTCACTATACAACATATTAATACAATATGGAGTCTAAGCCTGGGTTTAAACACCAACATTTCCACCATATAAAAATGTTTAAAAAAGTAACTTGAATCCTTCACTGAGGATTTCATGGTGTTGCTACAAGTATAAAATCGATAAAAAACATCTAAAATAAGAACTGATTTACAAAACATAACCACTGAAATTAATGAAAGGTGTGCTTTCTTTGAGCTTTGTATGGGTTACCATTGGCCTGCTACGATCTTGGATTCTCCAACTCCATGTCTTCAAACTGTTGATAAATGTGTCTTCTTTGAATCCCCCTGAAGTCGAGCCTAAATAAATTATGTGATTTGAAGTTGTAGATTGAGAGCCTTTGAGGAGGTTGTTAATTGTGGTCCTTAGATACAAGCATTTTGCTTCCAATGCTTGGATTTTCCTCTTATGTTGCATTAAAGGATCAATTACCACAAAGTTCCAAGAGTTGTATTAATGTTCATGACTGAGCTAAAGTTGTCAAAGAGAGTATTGAGGTGTTATTGTCATTAATATACTCTTCCTACCTCTGAAGGATCCTCTAAATTTCATATATGTCCCGCTGACATTTCCCATGACACCACGGGAAGTCCACTAAGACTTGGAATGCCTAGAGTTGGCAACTGAAAATGGAAAAGATGAATAAATTGAGTAGGACTAGGTTGTGCCAGCCTCCACTTCTTGTAGCTAACCAATTGGATAAAAGCACAAAAAGGATGCATTGTTTGAATACAAATAGAGTCCAAGTACCCTCCATCAAGTAAAATTAACCCAACAAACAAAGAGAGTCTATTCCTCAAAGGTTCCTACTTATCAAAATAAACTGGAGATACAAAGAATAACCATCAAACAAGTACAAAATAACTGAAATACCCATTAGAGAATCTCCACTTCACCATTTAAATAACCAAAAGATTCCCTTCAACCTTGACATCAAAGAATGACATACCTTGTACTCAATAAGTGACCAATCGAGCCACGTTGTAGACTAACAAGACGACCAACAAAAGAGCCATGCTCCAACAATCCCATCCCTAATAGATATGAACAATCAAGCCTTGTGTGGGAGTGTTAGAGAATGAATACGAGTGAGGGATTCACATCTTTTCCCCCATTATCCCACCTTCAAACCTTAATTTAATACACTTGTGTTCATAGAGACGAGATAGGGGAACAAATTCAATGTATGATGCCCATCTATGCTTGGAATCAATCTTAAATGCCTTAATCTTGCCTCAATCAAAATCCTTGAATGCCTTGCAACGTGGCGAGGGACATGCTTTTCCAAATAAATTGATTAGAACCATGGGATCCATTAATCAAAACTTAGAGCATTGGGGGGTATGAGAGCTCCCCATTTTTTTCCAAGTATCCTTCTCCTAGTTACGTTGCTCAATTGACTTGCACATCTACTTTCTAATTAATCTCTCTCATAATATGATAAAACTCCATATTTTCAAATTGAGAAGATTTCACTTTGATTCTAGATATTGATAAAGCTAGGGAATTGTCAATTGAGATATGTTTCTTGTTTATGATATTGATAAGAATTGTAAAATCTCCCACTACGATTGGGGACATTACATAGAGAGAATCAATTCATTTGAGTCCTTGAAGAAGATAATGAACCTCAACTTGATTATTGGTGGCTAGTCATAGTCCCTAAGCATAACTTGTTTTAGGATTTCCTATAGAGAATGATCCCTCATACCTACCACCCCTGATATAAGAACATAATTTTAATTTATATTATAATTTAGTATTCTCTAGATATAAACCTTTTAAAAGGGTTGTGACCTCAATGAAATCATGGCTTGATCAATATTTTTTATTCTCATACGTACATGATGCAGACCAGTCACATGTTTATTGTTTTGCAGGCTGCAAAGGTGGATAGATGAATGATGATGGAGGTGCGAGCGGACTCACGTAGAGAGGTAGAGAGAACCCATGTAGATGTTAGCTAAGTGTTACAAAATGGTGGCTAGTGACTGCTAGAGTGGCAGTAGGAATGATTTCAAATGTGACTTCTAGAACTATCCACGAAAATTGGAAGGTGGTAGCAACTGGGGTGTAGCGCGATGGTGGCTTGAAGATACTATGACAGCCCTGAAATGATATATTACATTAATATGACCTCTTCTCCTTTGCCTAGTGAATAATTCTACAATGTATTGATATATATTCTCACATAAAAGGGTGCAATAACAAAATTTTGAATGGAAAAGGAACAATCATGTTTGTTGATGGTTCTATTTGCTTGCAAATATTGTCCTTTTTTCATTTTTTTAATCTGTTTATAATCATGTGTTGTTATGTTGATTGAATAGATATTTGTCCACATATAAGATATCTTGAAAATTCGTTTTTTTTAATACTTTGATTTGATCTCTAGTTTTCTTCGAACTTGCACGGAATGGCCTATTTCTTCAACGATAATTCTAAATTGTAAATGGCCTAGGGTCAATTATTGTCAAAGATATGGGGATTATAGAAACTCTGAGAAAAGTGAGCGTGGACAGAAAGCTGAATCAAATAGGGTTTGAAAAGGTGTGTCCAAAGGCTAGGATCAAAACATGGCTTTGATACCAAATGAAATGAACAAAGTTGAATTACCAAGGAATATCCAACATAAGGACAAATAGTTAAAATTCCAATAGGAAATATAAAATAACGAAAAATATAATGATTGAATTCATAAATTCATAGAACATATTGATTTACAATAAATTACATGATGACATATTGTATCCAACATAAGAAGGACAAATAATTAAAATTCAAATGGGAAATATAAAATAATGAATAACATAATGATTGAATTCATAGAATATATTGATTTACAATTATGAATTACATGATGTTATATATACACATTGATGGGTCATGGGGTGAAAGGTTATAATGAAGGGTTATGACTCTTAGCAGTGTATTAGTACATTATTATTATTACAATCGTTATATAAATAATAAATGAAATTAAATTATATTAATGCCCACTAATGACTAAAATAGGTAAATGGGACTAGAAAGAAAAACATACCAAAATGGAAATAAGGGGAGTGCTAAAGTCACTTCCCAATGAGATTGGGAAGTACAATATACTAAAATGGTAATAATTTTGCTACAAAAGTCATATCCCAAAGGTACAATACAAACCCTAAAGCTAAGGGAACAAGAAAGGGAAAACCCTACATATTGTGAGGAGTCAACTATAAATACAATCACAATGTAGTAGTGTTATAGGTTGTAATTATGAAGGATCAATGGCTATCATCCTTAGAGGGAATGACAATGTTGACCTAGAGAACTTGTTAGATAATTTCCCTTGGAGAATGACAAGTTAAATTGATAGGAACTTGGGGAGAGATATGAAATGGCCTCTAGATGGTTCTTACTAGGGGCAAGAGTGAAAACTAAAGCTGAGGTGGAATCTCTCTTAGCATCCAAGGATAAATAACTCCTAATAGTAAAGAAGAGATCAATGATCAATTCATGAGTTGGAGTACAATGTTGATGAAACTATTGAGAAACTCTCGTCCTCCTCACAATTCCAAACATGGCCTAACTTTGATCCAACTTGGATCCTCACCAAACTTTGTAATAAGAACTCGACAGTTTTACCTCTTGTAAATTTGTAATAAGCATGCCATTTTTTTTAATTTGACTTTGTTTATTTTTTTTTCAAAGTTGGAAGTGAAAGTGAACCATTGTGATGGTCGGCCTTCTAAAGGTAGCCCATTAAAAAATTGAACGATGTAGTAAAGAGATCACCAAGGGAGATGCAAGGAGAACTTGGGAGGACAATAGCATAAATGAGAGCTAGAAGAGGGTAACCTGCTTGAATATTGGTGGACAAAAGAGTCAAGGAGCCTGTCCAAAATGAGCAAATGTGACTCTGAGACATGGCCATTTGTAATTTGTATTGGCAGTGAGTAACAATACACAAAATCTGTATATAACTCACCCCTTTGTAATTATCTCTTGAGCCTAATAAAATCCCCATTAAATGTTCAAATTTGTGTAATGTTTTCAATTATGTAGATGTATATGAATATCCATTCCTGTTTTGAGTTTGATTAATTAAGGAAAACAATTGGGATTGTTCTCTTCATGAAATCAATAAAAAAATATAGAACGATGGGAATTTGTTATTATAATTCAAATTGGTAATTGTTGGAGCAAATCATTTTCCATTTGAGGGAATCAATTTGCCTAATCATAATTGGTCATTCCATTCAGTAACTCGTTTTTTTCCAGTGTTATCAAATTAATCAATTTGGTGTGAATACTTTATGCAGTTAGATTGCATTGAATCCCTTGTCATTGTTTGCTTGCTAGAAGTATTAATTGGTTATTGGAATGGCATGAGTTATGTTATTCGACCCACATGCTACAACGACTGGTTTGCCTTTTGTTCTCTATTAAACATTGGAGAATACACCTATGACCATACCCTTTAAGCAGTGCAAGAACCTACAATAATGTACATTCTCAATAAAGTGTTTTGTCTTTTGTCGTGTCTCGTGGTTAGTGGTGGATCCTACAACAATTGTGATTCATAAGCTCCAGGCTTGTGCATTTTACCCATGATTCATTTTCCACCGACAAAGTCGTTTACATATTTGGAAGGGGAAACGTCAAATGGTGGAGTTAGATCAAACTCACCCTCCATACTAGAAAAGCTCCACTCATACAAAAAAAAAGGCAATTGAACTTGCTTTTGAGGGATTTCATGAGTTGGAAATTGACCTGCATTGGTGCATATGTTTGGCAATATTCTTGGCATTTTAAAAATTGAGTCCCCTCCAACATTAGCTTGGTGTTTGTTGGTTTATTCCTTGTCAAATTCTACCTAATAAATACAACGATTTGATGGAGGTTTGAGTATTTATTGTTTGTAGCATTCATTGGAAAACACATTACACACAACATTCTTTATTCTTATCTTATACACAGGCTGCATAATGTACTTCAAATTTCATTTGGGCCTGCATTCAAATTTATTCTTGTATCTTGGATTTGATCCCTTCAATAGAGAACTAAAATCAATTCTGCAAAGAAACTGTGTTGACGAAATCATAGGCCCACCATTTTTAGATCATATGGTATCAGAACAAGTTCAAAAGACTTGGAAAACACCTGCATGGTAAACACTTGTGAGCAATATCAAAGTAGTGGAAAAGAATTGTTTCCAGTCCTATAGAGAAACATAGTACCATCAATGGTGGGGAGTTCTCATGAAGAACATGACAAGGAATACCTATAGGTCATATTTTCTTGGTCGAAGCATAACATTTCTATAGTTATAGAATTGGTGACCCAATCGTTGGTGAAGAAATAAAGGGAAGAAAACTCAACATAGACTGAGCATGAAGAAGATAAGGCACACCAAGAAGAGCCCATGTGCAATGATTAGGGTAAAAACCATTTTTTCTTCATCTTCCCATATTCCTCTCAAAGTTGAAGAAAAACTTGAAATACCCATGTATGATGGAAAAATTAATGTTGAAGTCTGGACAAATTAATGTTGAAGTCTTGAATAGCCGGTTGAAACAAATGGAATTTTACTTTGGTATTTATCAAATCCAAGAAACATAATATTTCTTTTGAAGATGATTGGACATGCTCTATTGTGGTGGGAGAGTTATGTGGATTCATTGAGGATAGGAAAAAAACACATGATTACAAAGTGGGAGGACTTCAAGGCATTAATGATGTCACAATTTTATCCCATAGGTTATGAAGAGGAGAAAACCATGGAATAGTATTACCTTCAGAAAGAATAGGGACAAGGGGTGTAAGCATACACTTCTGAGTTCGGGAGGCATAGCATCAAGTTGGGTATCTGTTTAGAAGAGACAAGGGTGGTGTTGAACTACATTGGAGGACTTCTCAACCATATCCAAAGACAATTGAAACTTCTTAGTGTGAAAAGCATAGACGAGGTAAGTAATAAGGATCTCTACATTGAATTGGACTCCAAGAAGAGGAAACGAGATATGGGCCAAGAATAAACTTAATAAGAGGGGAGACAAGAGGATGGTATCCACAAGGAAAAAAAGGAAGGATACTAATAGGCATTGCAAGCACTGTGATGTGGCTGGGTACATAGAAGAGAAGTGTTGGAAACTTTATCCAGAATTGTAGCCAAAGTGTCCAAAGTCCAAGGGGAAAACAAAGGAAGCTATCGATACAAAATAAGAAGTGGTAGAAAGAACCTTTGATCTGGATGAAGTTGTAGTTTGAAACACATTTAAACAATCAAAGGAAAGTGGAGATAAACATAAGTTATTCTGAATCAAAGTTCATGTGAAGAACCAAAAGTTAAATGCTCTATTTGATAGTGATTCTCAATGTAATCTGGTTTCTAAAACATTAGTTGATGAGCTTGGTATAGAAACTTATGATCTAGTGAAACCTCACTAGCATGGTTGCAACTGGAAATTGTTGTGAGAATCACTTAGAAATGTAAAATCAAGTTTTCCATTAGTGATAGCTATGTTGATGAAGTACAATGTGAGTTGCACCATTAGACGTCTGTGGAGTGATGTTTGGTATTCCATACCCATGAGATAGGGATGATATCTTCTACATGATGGAAAACAAATATTTCTTGGTCAAGGGGGGCAATACATACTTCATCCAAGAACAACGAGAGAGAGAGAGAGAGAGAGAGAGAGAGAGAGAGAGAGAGAGAGAGAGAGAGAGAGAGAGAGAGAGAGTAACTCCTCTAGCAAAAAAATAAGGGTAGACAAACAAAAACAAGCAACCTTCGTCGGCAATGGAATGGTGGATATGGAGCGGCAATTGGAGGCCATGTACTTCCATCTCCTTAATGGTCCAACTTTTGGGGACCAAAATCCTGCAAATAGGGAGGTGTGATCTGAATTAGATCCTCACCAAACTTTGTAATAAGCACTTGGTTGTTTTACCTCTTGTAAATTTTGTAATAAGCATACCATTTGTTTTATTTCACTTTGTTTTTTTCCAGCAAAGTTGTAAACAGAAGAAAACCATTGTTATGGTTGGCCTTCCAAAGGAAACCCATTAAAAAAATGAAGGTTGTAGTGAAGATATCAACAAGGGATATGTAATGAGAACTTGGGAGGACAATATCATAAATGAGAGATCAAAGAGGGAAACTTGCTTGAAGATTGGTGGAAAAAGGAGTCAATGAGATTTTCCAAGGTGAGAGAAGATGAATTTGTGCCATGGACATCTGCAATTTTGTATTGTCAGTGAGTAACAATACATACAATTTGTGTATATCTCACCCTTCTATAATTGTCTCTTGAGCCTAATAAAATCCCCATTAAATGTTGAAAATTGTGTAATGTTTTCAATTTCATGGCTCTATATGAATATCTAGTTTTAGTTTGACTTTGATTGATTGAGGAAAACAATTGGGGTTGTGCTCTTCATGAAACTGATTAGAAAACAAAGATCGATAGGCATTCCTTGTTATAATTCAAATTGGTAATTGATGGAGCAAATTGTTTTCCGTTTGAGGGAATCGATTTTCCTAATCATAATTGATCATTCCATTTAGTAGCTTGTTGTTTGACATTGTTATCAAATGAATCAATTTGGTGTAAAGACTTTATGCAGTTGGATGGCATTGAATCCTTAGTCACTATTTTCTTGTTGGAAGTATTAATTGGTTGTTGGAATGGTGTTAATTCTCTTATTCGACCCACATTCTACAACAATTGTTGTGCCTTGTGTTTTCTATTAAACACTAGAAAATACACCTATGACCATACCCTTTAGGTAGCACAATCACCTACAATAATGTACATTCTCAATAAAGTGCTTTGTCTTTTGTGGTGTCTCATGATTGGTGGTGAATCCTACAACAATCGTGATTCATAAGCTATAGGCTTGTACATTTTACCCTTGATTCATTTTCCACTCAAATATTCGTTGACATATGTGGAAGGGGGAACGTCAAATGATGGAGTTAGATTCAAACTCGCCCTCCATAGTGGAAAATATTCACTCCTACAAGAAAAGGCAATTGAAGTTGCTTTTGAGGGATTTCATGAGAGTTGGAAATTGACTTGCATTGGTGCATCCGTTTAGCAATATTCTTGGAATTTTAAACATTGAGTCTCCTTCACCATTACCTTGGTGTTCATTGGTTTCTACCCCGTCAGATTCTTCCTAAGAAATACAACAATTTGATGGAGGTTTGAGTATTGATTTCCTATATCATTTGTTGGGCAGAGCATTATACACATCATTCTTGTCTTATACACATGATTATTTATTCTTGTCTTATACACAAGTTGCATATTGTACTTCAAATTGTACTTGGTCCTACATTCAAATTGATGCTTATATATTGGAGCTAAGCATTTACACAAAGAACTAAAATCAATTCTGCAAAGGATCCATGTTGACAAAATGGATAGGCCATAGGCCCATCATTTATGGATCAGACTTGGATCTTGGGTGGAGTGTGTTAAAGGACAATGCTTGATCGACTTGTGAACATCAATGTGAGTAGTAGTTATAGGGAATTTAGCCCTCTCAATAGTCTTGGCAAGATGGAAGGAGAAAGTAATCCAAGTGACTATTGTGGAGAGAAGCCAAAGTGCACGATGCATGGTGGTAACCATATCCTTGATGAATAGAGACAAACACCTTTGATTGAGGTATCTGGAGAATATAGAAAGTGAAGCCCTATAAAACCAAAAAAGAATTAAATAAAATTTGGTTAAAAAACGAGCCTCTTAATGAAATTATAAAATAATAATCCATATGTACCACATCAAAATCATGTATGCGACGTCACATTGCCATATAAGCTAGGCTAATCTAGAATTATGAGATAAGAGTTAAAAGTAATAATGAGAAGTTTAGATTCTTGTACATATACAATAAATGATATTAAATATTTACTATTAATATAAAATATGAAAGTATAATAAATAATATTTTATTAATATATGATATTAATATATAATATAATCATAATATGAATTAATACTATAATATTATGATTTTTATTATACTATAAATGTTCCATTAGAAGAAATTTATAATATAATAATATCGTATATATAATATAATAAAAAATAAATTAATAACTACAATAAAATAATATTATGAATACGTACATAATAAAAGGTTGATGCTTATTATAGCTTATTCTATTATACTACAAATGTGAATGTGGGCAGACATATTTATAATAAGAATTAATGCTACAAATGTATAGAAGATGAAAAGCTCAATGCTTTTATATAAATTATATTATGGATTAATTTTATAAAATTATATAATATATACATTAATAAGTATGATGCAACTTTATAACTAGAAATTAAATGTTATATAATAATTATATAAAAATAATATATAATACAATATTATTATATAATAATTATATAACAATAATATATAATGGTGATTTTTTGGAGTACACATAACAATAAGTTGAAAGAGAAGGATGGGGGGAAATGGCTTTGCGGTTTTCTTGCTACCACGGGTGTTCCTCTTTCC
This sequence comes from Picea engelmannii, assembly GCA_009831015.1. Taxonomy (NCBI): domain Eukaryota; kingdom Viridiplantae; phylum Streptophyta; class Pinopsida; order Pinales; family Pinaceae; genus Picea; species Picea engelmannii. The sequence goes on from ML788828.1 coordinate 139,518, forward strand.
TCTCTCCCTTACCCCATGCTACCCCCTTTGCGGTTGGAAAAAGAAACCCTATATGCTAGTGGTCGAGTGCTAGAGCCTACTCCCTTTAGTCGACTTCTTCCTCTCCTGATCCATGTAGACCTATGAGGAGGAGGTAGATTACATGTTGGACCCCTCTGAACGCCTCCATTGGTTTCCGCCAACTGGAAACCCTCCTCTCTGTTCCACCAGGAACCTCCTGAAGATTGATGTGGCATCCATATGGGGGGATTCTTCATGCATATCTTCCCCTTTTTTCTCTTCCTCACAGGTTACACCGTCGTTTTTGGCCTTTGCACTATCTTCTTCGCTACATCCCACAACCGGTTTCTCTATAGGAGTTCCTTCCCTGGGGACACCGATCTCATCTTCGTTACACTGTCAGGGTTTTTTGGACTTTGTGACTGGTACGGGGGTTTCTTCTCCACTAGCTTCGGTGGGTTCACCTCTCCCTACCTCATTACCCTAGGACTCCCCGAATCCATCCATCCCGAGTTTCTTCCCAGAGATCCCACAGTTTACTCCCTCTTGTGGGGGACCACACTTAGCAGATGTAGATGCAGTGTCTCTCCTTCAAGGGTTTCAAAACCCAGATGTTGTCCTTTGAGCCTCCTTCTTTTTTTCTGACGTTGGTATGAGACTACTCACATAATCGATCATTGGGGGTTCGCCAGAGGGTTTCATTTCACCCTATATTCCACCATCAAATATCAATGGGTGGGATAGCGCATGTAATGGTTTTGATGCTGCCACAGAACCCCTCAGTTTAGCTGAGAGCCAGGACCCTCACTCAATAAACAAACGCCAGAAGCGGAACAAGTGTATAGGGGCCTTCTCAGACTCCTCTAATCTCATTTTGGACGAAGACCTCTCCATGGTAGAAGTGATGGAAATGGTAGAAAAATAGATGGTGGGAAAGGTTTATGGACGCCAATTCAACAAAAAAAATCTTAAAGCTTGGGTGGTCTCTACATGGGGGGCGTCCCAGTCCCCATCCCTACAGATTCGACGCCTCTCTCGAGGTTAGTTTTTGATAATCTTCTTAGAGGAAGAACATGCTTCTCGGGCCCTCTCAGGATGTTGGACCATCGACTCTTCCCTAGTTCTTCTAAAACTACGGGATCCAACTTTTGATGCCACCAGTGAGCGAATGGACTCCTTTCCCATTTGGGTCTGATTTCTAGGGATTACACCTCATCTATGGTTTGTAAAAGTCTTCCAAGCTATTGGGAATATGGTGGGAACATATCTGGATGCAGACTTCACTTTTAGGGAGACTGGGGATGTGGCACTGGCCCACATATTAGTCTCATTAAACATAAGGGGCAGCCTGAGGAAATAACTCAACATTACAGATCGGGGCCGAACCAGGTCTCAAATTATTTATTATGAGGGTATCCCTTTTCATTGTAGGCATTTTCATGATCACATGCATATATTAAAAGACTGCCCACAGCCTTACCGAGGTTGTCCAAATACTTCTCGGCCTTCACAGATAGTAGCCCACCAGGGATGACCCACTCCAACGGGATCGACGTCACCGTCCACCTCCTCTACCTCAGACTCTCAACATACTCCATGAATTTCTTCAGTTGGGGTGCTACAATCATCTGGTGGTTTTACTTCGCACTTGGGCCGGCTGGTTTCTGGNCCCCCTCGGGCATAAGAGAGGGCGTGTCTTCTTTCTCAAGGTACTTTTCAGGCACCCTCCTTTGATACTTATTTGAATATGCACTTCTCTATCCCTTTGGCGGTCTTGGACCCCCTGCGGGATTTCAAATTACTAAAACTGGATAACCCCCCTCCTCTTCAAACTCTACGCTCCCCTTTCCCCTCTATAGACAAGTCCCTCTCACGAGTCTCCCTCCCCTACCTAGCCTCCCTCACACTCCTCCCCCCTTCCCCTACCGTTCCTCCCTCCTCTACTTCCACTGGTGATCCCTCCTATGAATCTTTAAAGGAACCTTCGATTATTTTCATCTTAGAAATAGGACCATCCTTGGTCCCCCCTCAAAGGATTCCAGGCTTGGTATTGATTCAAAATCCGGCACCCAAAAGAAAGGTCGTGGGAGAACCTCTCTCCTCTCAAAGGCTCAATATCGGGACCATATCGATATTGCTTCCGGACATCAAAAGTTCATTTTTGGGGCACTTAGAGAAGTGCATTTCCCTAGGAAGGTTCCCCCATGAAAGTTCTCTCCTTCAACTGCAGGAGTCTGGTGAGCCCGCACAAGAAATATTCCCTCAAACGGTTGTTAACCACACAACAACCGGATGTCTTATTGCTCCAATAAATAATGGTTGATTATACAACAACATCTACCACCCTAGCCGCTCTTCTCCCCAACTGGAATTTCGATGGTATTGATGCATTTGGTAGATCAAGAGGTTTAATTACTGGGTGGCACTCTAGATCTATAAAACTCATAAACTCTTGGGCACTCAACTCTTGTCTAAGAGTGGACCTTTTTGTGGAAGGCTTGGGTAGGGAATTCAGGATTTTGAATATCTATGTCATGTATCTGGATGTTAGGATATTTAGACACTTAGGAGTTAGTTAAGATCTACTTGGTCTAATATGTCGTTAGGTAAAAGTGTGTTTCTTTAGTATGCATTAGTATGCATTTGTAATTAGGAAATCTGATGGTCACGATATGTTCCCGACATAGAGTGATCCGATGGTTCATACTCTCCTTGATCTTAATGGCCATTGATCCGTGGCTTAACACCCGATTGGTCCATGCTCTCTATTTAAAGAGCATGGAGGGTCATTTGCCGATGATCAATTGTGAGAAACTCTCTTGTAAAATCTCTCTGTAATATTTTTCTTTGCATTAATAAACTTCTCCAAGTGGTCGCGTTAGCTGGGGCCGTGGAAGTTTCCCCGTAGGGGTTTTACCACATGAAAACATCGGTGTGTTGATCTTTGATCTGTTTATGTGAGTGGTTACTGAAGGTGTTCTTCCTCTGTTGGAATACCTGTGTTGTCGAACATGGTAACATACATTGCAACTTTTGTAATAAAGATGGTCATGATGAGTCCAAATGTTCAAGAAGATGGCAGCCTTAGAAGCAGCGATGAAGAAGCACAACATCAATATTGATTCTTCTTCTTCTTCTTCTTCTTCTCATGGACATGCACTTTATGCTTCTGGTTTTTCCTTCAATACAACTTCTACTACTACTTCTTCTTCTGATGAGTGGCTTATTGATTCAAGAGCATCTTATCATATGGCTAAGGATAAAGCCATATTTTCTACTCTAAATGAATGTAACAGCAAGGAAATATTTGTTGGTGATGATAGATCTCTTAGTATTGTAGGATCTGGAACAATTCAGGTAGAAAATGGTCATTTCAATGATGTATTATGTGTTCCAAATCTTTCTTGTAACCTTCTATCAGTATATCAAATCACTCATTTAGGTGAAGGTAAAACCATCGAGTTTTCACCTCACCAA
>ML788828.1:145475-159045 GCA_009831015.1 Picea engelmannii
CTTAACACCCGATTGGTCCATGATCTCTATTTAAAGAGCATGGAGGGTCATTTGCCGATGATCGATTGTGAGAAACTCTCTTGTAAAATCTCTCTGTAATCTTTTTCTTTGCATTAATAAACTTCTCCAAGTGGCCGCGTTGGATGGGGCCGTGGATGTTTCCCTGTAGGGGTTTTACTACGTGAAAAAATCGGTGTGTTGATCTTTGATATGGTTATGTGAGTGGTTACTGAAGGTGTTCATCCTCTATTGGAATACCTGTGTTGTCGAACACTGGAAAGGACCCCCTTTTGGGAATCAATTTTCAAAATCAAGCTATTGAAGGTTGATAACTTAATCATGGGGGGATATATCCATTTTTCCTTGGGATTGGTGGAGGTTTGGGGCCCAAATGCGCACCCTAACCACCTCTCTACTATGTTCACACATCTTCTGTCTGCCAATGGTTTCTTGGACATAGACCCCAGAAAACTCATCCCGACCTGGAGTAATATGCAGACAGGGGATGCAAGGGTTGAAAAGTGTTTAGATAGTTTTCTGGTCTCAGAAAAATTGATGGATACAAACTTTCAAGTCAGACAATGGATCGAATCCAGGGGTGAATCTAATCACTCTCTGATCTAGCTATATTTGGATGGAGGGCCAAACAAGCCTCCTTCAGCCTTCAAATTCAATGCCTCTTGGCTCTCGGATGAAACTTTTCTTCATCCAGTTAAGTCAAACTGGAGACCCTATGACCCCATCTTTGGCTCACCGACGGTTTTGCACTTTGCGGACAACCTCAAAAGGATTAAACTTTTGACCATTCCTTGGTCTCGGTAAAAATACTAAGGGAGGAAAGAAATCTAAAGTACACAAAAGATCAAATTGAGTCTTTCTACAATTCAACAGACTCGATATTCCTTTATGAATCTTCACGGGAAACACTTAAGTCTCTGGAATCTCGACGTAGACAAATACTAGCTGATCAAGAGGTGACCTGGAGATTAAAAATTTGGGCCATCTAGATCAAACAGAGGGATGAGAACACCAAAATTTTCCATTCTTTTTTCAAAGGTCGTAAAGCCTCAAATACTATCTAGAATATGCATGATCGAGAGGGAAGGAATTTTTCATCCTTTGAAGGACTGGCGAAGCTAGGAAAAATTATTTCAAATCATTATATAAAGCTGAACAAAGGGAAAATATTGCAGAGATTGTTCGACTTGCCCTCTATTATCCTATATTTTTGGATGTGGAAAAAAGCAGAGAACTTTTCATGGAAGTAAATGAACAGGAATTACATGAGACACTTCATATCTTCTAGAAGGATAAGAGCCCGGGGCCTGATGGATGGCCGATAGAATTTATATTGGATTTTATGAACTACTGGGAGATGATCTCCTCCAAGTGGTGGAAGAAACCAGACAAAATGGTATGATGCATCCTCCTTTCAACACAACCTTCCTATCTCTTATTCCAAAAAATTACGAACCCCTCTCCTTTGATGAGTTTAGGTCGATCTCCTTATGCACCTACATATACAAAATTGTGGCAAAACTCATTTCCACGCACGTCAAGCCCATACTCTCGGAATCTATATCAAAAGAACAATTTGGGTTCTTAGAAGGTATTCAGATTCATGAATCTATCAGAGTGGCACAAGAAGGCTTTCACAACCTTAGAACATCGAGGTCCAAAGGGGCCATACTGAAAATTGATCACTCAAAATATTTTTATCATGTAAGCTAGTCATTCATCAAGCTGCTTCTCACCCATTTGGGATTTGAGGTACCCTTCATCAAATGGATAATGGCCTACCTCTCCTTTCTTCACCTCATAAAGGGGATTGAGGCAGGGTTGCCCCCTCTCTCCACTTCTCTTCCTCCTGGTTGCAGAAGGTTTAAGCATAGACATTGGTTCATCCACCTCCATGAGAGACTTTCTGGGGATTCAAAATTTTCCAGAATTTAGAATTACTCATCTACTATTTGTATATTATGTACTAATTGTTTTTAGTGGCAGAACCATGGATGCATTAAAACTATTTGATATTCTCCAACTCTTTCAATATGCTACATGGATGGTTATAAATTCTCAAAAACCCTTTTTATCCCTAATCGGTTTGGATGCTACAACATCAGCCCACTATAGAACTCTCTTCCCCTTCCCACTACAGGACATACAACTAAGGATAAAATATCTGGGCTTCTAGCTCAAGGAAAACAAATATCTCTCAGGGGATTACCAGTGGCTTTTGGCGAAACTCAAAAAGAGACTAAACATCTGGAGTTTTCGGTGGCTCTCAAGGGCAGGATTATTGAAATTGACAAAAGCAGTCCTTGAGGCCATCCTAGTTTACTGGATGTCTCTCTCCTAGATTCCCAAAGCGATATTAGAAAAAATCCAATGGTTATGCTTTCAATTCATTTGGTCAGGACCAAAGGATCACTTTACCATGCCTTGGGAAAAATGGGAATCTTTGGCTCGTCCAAAAGAGCTGGGAGGATAGGGTATGAAGAACGTTTTCATTTTCTCAAAAGCCTTAGCAACAAAATCTTGCTGGAGGCTCTTCACTACTACCAACTTATGGACACAAGTGGTAACTCACAAATATATTAAACCAGACTCAGTGGGAGAATGGATTCCCAGGGTCGACAAGAGATTATCTAGCTACTCCATCATTTGGAAGGCAATGATTAAATCCTTCCATGTGATTGGTGATGGTCTGGCTTGGAAAATTGGCAGGGGGATCAGTTTCACATTGGAACAGATTCGTGGCTTGGAAGTGGGAACTCTCATATCCTCCCATAGGCCATACTAGACCACTTACACATTCAAGGCTTCCACAAACTAAATCAAATTGCTGACCCAGGATCCACAAACATTTGGAAACAAGGGTGGTACAACTCTTCTACTCTCGAGCTGGAGGGAGAGCTCAAAATTCATTGGGACAACTATATTTTTTCTCTTCAACAGGGTCACATTAGGCTCCTGGATAGGGATGACGATCTGGTCTGGAAAACATCTCCACATGGGGTATACTCCCCCAAATTGGGATACACAATACTTAGTGTCGGCCTCCTCCAAAGGGAACCATGCTAGTGGTGGAGTGGTCTATGGAAACTCAAAGCCCCATTAAAAAAAAATATCTACATGTGGTCCGCGTTGGTTAACAAAGTTCCCACCTGGGACAAGATGAGAAAGCACCAAATTGAAGGGCCATGTTGGTGCCCTCTTTACAAAGCGAAAAATGAAACCATTGATCACATCCTCATCTTCTGCCCATTCACTTTGAAAGCATTTTCCCTGCTCCTGAGACTACCTTGTGTTTGTAATGGGCCTACGTTGGACTCTACTTGGAAAAAATGGCTACAAGACTCTACTCACAAGAATCTAAAATCCCTGCCTCTTATTATACTGGGGAATCTGGTTGGCCAGGAACTCAACAATTTTTTAGGACAAGGCCTCAGTTCCTGAAATATTAGCATCCAAAAGTCTCTCAATTCTTGATCACTTTCCCTAGGAAAAGAACGTGCCAACCATTCGAGCTACTCAACCCGAACTCATAGACCCATCCATGCCCTGAGATTGTTTTGATGGTGCTTCTCAAAATCTCCATTGTTNCTACACATTTCTGAATTACATTTAAAAAAAATAAAAATGGGGCTGGGAAAAGGTACAAATAACTATGCCAAACTATTGGCACTGCTACTATTACTTAAATTTTCTATTGAAAAATGGCTTCACACCATCCAACTCTTCGGTGACTCCATGAATGTCATAAATTGGGTTCAAAAAACTCAGTCCTGCCACAATATATTACTGCAACCCATTATGGAGGAGATCTCTACTTTATTGGCTTCTTTTGAAACCTTTGTAATATGACATGTTTACAAGAACCATAACTCAATAGCAGATGCACTGTCTAAAGAAGGAATCTCCTTTCCTTATGGTCATTGGCACTTTTCAGAATGAAACGGGGACACAACACATAATTTCTTCAATCGACCCTTCATGGAAGATCCAACTCAAGCATATGCTCATTTTTAACATTTCTACTTTTCTACATGTTTATGTATAGTCTGGAACTAGTTAGACCTTTTTTGTATAAACACTTTAAAAGTTATATTGTGCATTATAAGCCAAGATGGAAGGTACTGTACAAACTTCTCTACGCAACCTGTGATAGTCTAGAATCTATGAAGAACTTTGTATGATCTAATCACATCACCTTATTCCTTTTTGGGTTAAAAACCTCACATTTTTTACTTCTCTTTTGAATGTGCTCCACCAACACCTACAAAATGTAATTTTGTCTCTCCGGATGAATAAAATTATCTTTTTTCGAGGAAAAAAAATAACAATAATATATAATACAATATTATTATATAGTAATGTAATAATAACAATACAAATATAATGGAAGTACACATTATTATGCATATATAATAATAATGGAAATATAATAAACAAATGATAGTAGATATTATACAATAAATAACTGAAGTACTAATAATATAAAATATTCCATATTGAATATTTAAAAAATATTTAACATATCCCGAAATGATCTCACCAAGATCTTATCTAAGCTCAGGTGTAAATATAGTTAAATATCCTCAAACATAATCATGACACAATCATTGTTGACTTTTATATGTCCAACTCAAAGTCATTGACTAAATTCTTTGAAATTCCACTAGTTATTGAATTTCCAACTCAACAACCATGTTTTTTCTTATAAGGCCCATTTTAGCCCAAATTTTCTCTAATGGGTAGTGGTGTGTACCACATATCTCACAACAAAAAAGGAAAAAAAATAAATGTATCTACCTCATGTATGGAGCACAACCTACAAAATTACAAATCCCTTCCTTTGTGGGAAGATGATGATCGATCTCCACCCTCAATTGTTGCGAACACACTTGAAGTTTCCCAAGAAGAATGAAAATCTTGTGCATCAAAAGGTGTTGAAGTTAGCTTGGTTGAACAATGAGGCCCTCAAATATATGGAGGTATTGTCTTGGACAAAAAAACAATTTGGGACTAAGTGGTCTATGCAGTGCAATCCAAAAAATGTGAGTGTAGCTTCTATGGATTTCACTCTTTAGTTGTGTTAATCTCCTCTTTTATACAAACAATATGGGAGTTGGAGGCACCGAGAAAGATCTTGTATGGGGGTATATGATCAATAAAGAGGTTTAATGGTATGAAGGTTACACAATTTGGAATATAGTTCTCATTCAAAGAATAAACGATACAATTTGGAATATGGTTCTTATTAAAATAATAAAAGGTTTTTTCTAGCATTATGTGGGGACATGTTTCCAAGGGTATGGGATGCACTCCCCATGCTCCCCAACCTCTCGAAATGAGGGTACTCCAAAGGTGGTGTTCCTAGATGTCCCCTTTTGAGGGGAACTCACTGAAATGTACAATGGAATGCTCCCATATAAAAGAGGAACATCCCCCCCCCTAAAGATGACATTTCCATGCCCACTTTTGCCAAATTTGTAAAAATAAAAGATAAAAAAATTAAAGGGGCCATGTGAGATATTTTAACCTATTCTCCACTAATTTTTCATTTTCTCCTTGTCATCGTCTAAGTTTTCTCTTCTCTATGTGATTTCTCTTGCCAACATTTCTTTTGTGGACACTTGCCAGACGTTGTTGCCCCCCATTGTGCTCATGATTTTTTGTCTTTTCCTACTATGAGAGGGGTTGATTGTAAAATGGGTCAAGACTTCCTACCATGAGAGGTTGAGCATGCCTTCCATGTGGAGGGTTAGAGACTACCTTATATGAGGAGGGTTCAAAGAGTGTGAAGGTCACATTGTGTGAGTACAGGCCCATAGGTAAGGATGGTTTATAAATTTGTTATTGAATCCATTATTGTGTGAGCTGTGGACATGATCCAGGATAAAATCAATGGCCACCCACCTATTCCACTGACTCAAAATAAGGGGTTCCAACTTGTTTTTCTACATATTTTAGGGTCCTAAACTTATGGGGTCGTTTTGAGGCCCTAAACAACATGTTTTGGGCCCACCACAATCACATTGTAGTCTTTAGCCACAATATGATGTAAAAATGTGTATTGCTAGTATATACCTTTCCAATGAGTTATCATGCACCCCAAATGAAGATCATATGCAAACGTTATTCCATTGGGAAGTTGACGTACCAACTACCCCCATCGAGGCCCACAAATCTTTTGGTGTTTTATCTTTTGTGGTTAGGGTTTTGGATTTTCTTTATGTTAAAAAGGCCTTCAGAGCCTCATTGTAATCATCATCATCTTCTTGCGAATGGGTGTATCCATCACATCTCTTGTCAGAGATAATATGTCACCATTCTAGCGAGTCATTCACTCTATAATTTTGCAGTTTCTATACATTCTCTCATTAATAAAAAATGTGTGTTATTGTATCTATGTGTTTATTTAAATATTTTTGTATATTTCATTTTTATATCTTCACCTTCATTTTGTTCTCAAAATAATCCAGATCAGTGGTATCATAGAAGGCTACTCCTTTTCATTTCTTAGTGCATGCCTCTGATAAGGTCATGGTATAGAGAGTTGGGTCTCGAGCTAGTTTCTCTTGAGGAAAATCATCTTGCTAGCCCAAGAGGCCTCCCATGGTGGAATATAATAGAGACAAGGGAGCATAAGATCCCATCAAGCTATTTATCGTGGAATCCCTCGCACAAAAGAGGAACATGATGTTGGAGATTTTTTCCCAAATCCTTCAACGATTGTCTCTTTGGAGACGCTTTGTACAAGTTAATTTTGATATTCCTATTTTTGAAGGTCGGATAAATGTAGATTATTTGGAAAAATGGTTAAATTTTCTAGAAGGTTATTTCTTTGTTCACAAACTTTTCGACAAAGAAAATATCACCTTTTTTCTCCTTAAGGCTCTCTCCCATGTCAAACATTGGTGGGAAACTTATTGGGAGCAAAATTCCACAGAGGAGTCTGAAATATTTGGGGTCGAGACCACTTGGGATTGTTTTATGGATGCGTTCAAGGAACAATATTACCCCATGAGAAACTATGATTACCAATATATGAGATGGACCACGCTGCATAAAGAGAGGGGCCAAACAATGCCAGAGTTCACAAATACCTTCCATACCTTATGCACCAAGATGGGTATCCAATACTTTTAGAGACATCTGGTTCTAAAATACTGTGGGGATCTACATAGGTACATCCAAATAGAAATGGAGTTTCTGGACATCTCATCACTGGGAGCAGATAATCGATATACTGTCAAAATCGAGTAGAAATTTAAGCACCAAAATTATGGTAAAGGAATCCCTAATCCACATAATAATCAACCTCAAGACAACCAATCCAAGCCCTAGGAAAAGAAGAGCAATTATAATATGAAGAAGGACACTGGGGAGTGGTGTGTGTTAAGGTTTAAGCTATTATTAGGTTTCTTTTCAATTTACTAGATAACCATAGCATAGATAGGATCACTGAGAGAAACACAATCACAAGATACACAACATTTATCCTGGGAAACCCTCATGGGGATAAAACCTAACAAAAACTTCCTTAATATAGATAGCCAATACAATGCCAAGACAATAAACCAAAAACTAGAGAATATCCTCTACTAAGAAATGCACCTCTATCTCTTCCTTCTTTCGACAACTAGTAGCTGCAGCTTCCTTCAAACTTGCACACTAGATGAGTGAGTTGAGTGAGTGAACAAATGAGGTGTTGGCTTCCTTTATTTATAAAAATTGGCAGGTGCTAAAAAGATGTCTCTTCGCTAGGCAGGGTCGAATTGTCTTCTGAGTGGTTAAAACTACTTTAAATTGCTTGGGGGCTGAATTCTTAATTTGCATAATACAATTAGGGTTTGACCGATCCGCAAAAGGGGATTTGGTCAATTACAATGACCGACATGATCAATCCACAAAAGGGGATTGATCTAATGAATAATAAATCAAATAGAATACTCTTTGTAGTTACACTATTTCAACAGTGTGGATTCCACAAAATTCCTTGGTACAACACTGATGAATGTTGCTCGAAATAGTCATTGATAGTCGAGCTCAAAGAAACAAAACCGAGCCTCGAATCAAACTTTGGTTCATAAAATAATAAAAGGAGACAGTAATTGATGTAGAAATCACTAATACTATCACAAAAACAATAATCCAACCATAAGAACCAGAGGATCCTGGGGAGGGGGAGTGTCTTTTCCATTCATAGATGTGGGTGAAGGGGACCATGCTGCATTTGTTTTTTGATAGAAGAAGATAGAAAAAAATTATCACATCAGAGGTCGTCAAGTAGTTGGATTTTTTGACAACACCACACCCACATCCATGCAACATTAGATGGATTTTCCACAGATGAGATCTTCGTGTTAGCTAGTAGTGCCACCTATCATATGACATCAAGTCCTTCAAGGATGAGGTACTGTGTTCTGTTGCCCCATTGGAAGTCTGTGATGTTTTTTTAGGCCAGCCATATATGTGGAGGCATCATCTTGTTTATGAGTCTCGATCTCATAGCATCATTTTTACTCTGGGGGGTCAGCCCTATAGGATACTAAAGGTAGTTCTGACTACTTTCCCGAAAAAACATTGTTGCAAAGTAATCTCTCATATCACAAAGTTTATCCTCTTAAGAATCTGGTTAGAAGAGAAGGACAATGCAACAAATGAAGCCTCAACCCAATACCCTTCTTTCCAACAGAATAAGATCAACAAGATTGTAGAAGAGCACCAAGATATTCCTACTGCACATACGAGGTTGCCTCCACACTATCAAGTCAAACCAAGTTATGATAAATCCATTCATGTGGTTCATGTTGCATATTCACCAAAGAATCATCCGACACATAGGCAGATCATGCAACTATATTGGATAAATGGATCCAACCCCTCCAACAATAGGTTCATAACAACCTTCAACAAGCTAAGCAAAACAACTTCTTTAGTAAAGAAAGCAGTTTGCCAAGGTTCAGATTCATCAAAAGATTCCCTGGGGATTTTATGCAACGGAGACCATTGCTTCCTAAAGGGGGAGGTTTGATCCAGGAAGAAACTGATGGCCACCTACCTATTCCACTGGCTCAAAATAGGGGTTTCCACCTTGGTATCTTTTCTACATCTTTTCGGGTCCTAAACTTCTGGGGCCATTTCAAGGCCCTAAACAATGTTTTTTGGGCCTGCCACAGTAACAATGTAATATTTAGCCACAATGTGATGGAAAAATGTGTAGTCATAGGATATACCTTTCCAATGAGCTATTGTGCGCCCCAAATGTAGATGGTATGCAAAAGTTAATCCCTTGGGAAGTTGACGTACCAACTACCCCCAATGGGGCCCACAAACCTTTTGGCATTTCATATTCCGAGGTTATGGTTTTGGATTTTATTTATGTTAAAAAGGCCTCTAGAGACTCATTGTAATCATCATCATCTTCTCGTGAATGAGCGTATCCATCAAATCTCTTCTTAGAGATAAGATGCCACCATTCTAGCGAGTCATTCACTCTGTAATTTTATAGTTTCTGTACATTCTCTCATTAATTCAAATTGTGCATGACTGTATCTTTGTGTTTATTGCAATATTTTTGTATATTTAATTGTTATATCTCCACATTCATTTCATTCTCAAAATAATCTAGATTAATGGTATCAGATCAGGATACTCCTTTTCGTTTCTTAGTGCATGTTCCCAATGAGGTCAGGATATAGAGAGTTGGGCCTCGAACTAGTTTCTATTGAGGACAACCACTCTCGCCAGCCCAAGCAACTTCCCATGGTAGAAGAGAAGAGATACTAGGGAGAAGAAGATCCCATGAATCTGTTTCTAGCGGAATCCATCGTGAAACATAGGAAAAAGATATTGGATAATTTTTCCCAAATCCTTCAATGATTGTCGACAACAACATGCACGTATTCGTCAAGCAGTCACTTTGGAGATGCTTCCCCATTAAAGGTACAAGTTAATTTTGATATTCTTGTATTTGAAGGTCAGATTAGTGCAAATTCTTTGGAAAAATGGTTAAATTTTATAGAAGGTTATTTCTATGTTCACAATTTTTCCTATAGAGAAAATATCACCTTTGCGCTCCTTAAGGCTCTCCCCCATGTCAAACATTGGTCGGAAAATTACTGGGAGAAAAATTCCACAGAGGAGTCTGGAATATTTGGGGCCAATCCCACTTGGGATTTTTTTATGGATGCATTCAAGGAGAAATATTACCCTGTGGGAAACTATTATGACCAATAAATGAGATGGACCACGCTGTTGTTGGTTGTGGAGCCTGATTATCTTCCTGATTCATAGGTATTTTACTTTTAGCCGTGTTTATACCCCATGAATTATTTACACCCCAAAAGTATGTACACTCTTCCACGTGGGGGAGTGCAGAGGGGGGTACCCCCTCTGCGGGGTTCAGGGGCGAAGCCCCCGAAGGAAAAATTGCCTTGTAAATGTATATTGTAATTTCATTGTAAATCTGGACCGTTCATTATAAGGTCGCAGATCTAACGGTAGAGATTATGTTAGGGTTTTTTTCCCTAGAAGGAAACCCTATTTTATGAGGGAAATGTATTGCGGCTATGGTTGATGGCGAATATTGTATTCTGAGATAGGAGACTGTGAGAGAAAGAAGAGGAAGTTACAACGGCTTTGCTATAGGTTGTATCCCTTCATATGATGGATAATAATAAAGGAAGGACCTGGCAATTTCTCTGGTGGACGTAGACCACACTGGGTGAACCACGTAAATCCGTGTCTCTGTTGTATTGTGTATCTTCTATGTTTTGTTTCCACATTTGTTTTATTTTATTTCTCCATGGTCCTGTTTTTCTAACAACTAGTATTAGAGCGAAAGGTAAATCGCAGGAAAAGAGGGTTCCTGGTTCGAGTGGGAGCAATGTTGGAAGATGGAAAGTTTAGGGTTGAGAAATTTAATGGCCAAAACTACCAGTTATGGAAGATGAAAATGGAAGACTATTTATATCAGAAGGATCTATTCCTACCATTGGGCGGAATAACAAAGAAGCTGGCGGCTACGAAGGACGAAGAATGGGAGATTCTTGACAGAAAGGCTCTAGGAACGATACGACTGAGCCTGACAGCATTGGTGGCTTTCAACATTTCGAAAGAAAAGACAACGAAGGGTTTGATGGACGCATTGGCCAAATTGTATAAAAAACCCTCGGCATCTAATAAGGTATTTCTAATGAAGAGATTATTTAATATGAAGATGTCGGAAGGTGGGTCTGTTGCAGATCATTTAAATGATTTTAATACGGTTACTAATCAACTAAGTTCTGTAAAAGTGGACTTTGATGATGAGGTCAGGGATCTTCTAATCTTGTGCTCATTGCTAGAAATATGGAACGACTTGGTCATGGCTGTAAGTAACTCTGTCTCTGGTTCAAATACTTTAAAATTTGATGATGTTGTTGGTGTTATCCTTAGTGACGAAATGCGACGGAAAAGCACAGGTGAGACATCAGGAAATGCGTTGAACATGAAGAATAGGGGAAGACAAAAGGATAGAGGAAAGGGTTTCGGGAACCATGGGAATTCTAGGAAGGGCATATCCAAATCCAGACTTGGAAAGATAGAGTGCTGGAATTGTGGGAAGAAAGGACATCTGAAGAAAGATTGCAGAGCTCCAAAGAAACAAAGAGATGGACAACAGGAGAGAAATCAGGAAGCAAATGTAACAAGTGATGTGTTACAAGATTCTTTGATTCTTTCCATAGATAATATTTCTCAGTCTTTAGTAGTAGATTCAGGGGCTTCATTTCATGCAACAACCCATAGGAAACATTTTCTAGATTATGTTCAAGGTGATTTTGGACAGGTTCATTTGGGTGACGATGCACCATGCAAAATTGTTGGAATGGGAAAGGTAAAAAACAATGGAAACCAATGGTTGTTGAAAGAGGTAAGACATGTTCCAGATTTAAGGAAAAATCTAATTTCAACAGGGCAGTTGGTAAGAGAAGGTTGTATATCCATATTTACAGATAAGACGTGGAAAGTCATCAAAGGAGCATTGGTGATAGCAAAAGGAGAGAAGGTAGGTACATTGTATTTATGTACTGGTAATACTGACTCTTCTATCTCTTTAGTTTCTACAGGAGTGGATACAGCACTGTGGCATCATAGGTTTGGACACATGAGTGAGAAGGGGATGTAGATGCTTCACAAAATAAATTTGTTGCCAGATCTTAAATACATTGATTTGGACTTCTGTGAGCATTGTGTTTATGGAAAACAGAAGAGAGTCAGATTTCTCAGAGTCAGAAAAGAAAAGAAGAGTGAAAGGTTAGAGCTTGTGCATACAGATGTATGGGGACCAACTCAAGTATCATATCTTGGTGGCTCTCATTATTATGTTTAACTTTTATTGATGATGCAACTAGAAAAACTTGGGTTTATTGCATTTGACAAAAATCTGATGTTTTTGATACTTTTAAGAAATGGAAAGCTTTGGTTGAGAATGAGACAGGAAAAAAGTTGAAGTGTCTTAGATCAGATAATGGAGGTGAATATTGCAGCAAGGAGTTTGATTATTGTTCATACCATGGGATTCATAGAGAGAAGATAGTTCCAAGAACACCACAAGAAAATGGTGTGTCAGAAGGGATGAACAGGACAATCATGGAGCGTTCAAGGAGTATGAGATTGCATGCTAGTTTTCCCTTACAGTTTTGGGCAGATGCTGTAGAGAAAGTTGTTTACTTAATAAATAGAGGACCTTCAAGCTCTTTGGATGGTACAATTCCAGAGGAGGAATGGACAGGAAAATAGGTAAACTATTCTTTTTTGAAAACTTTCGGTTGTGAAGCATTTGTCCATATTGATAAAGAAAATAGAACAAAGCTTGAGGCAAAATCCAAGAAGTGTACCTTTATTGGATATGGTGTTAATGATTTTGGTTATCGCTTATGGGATTATGAAAATAAAAAAATCATTAAGAGTAGAGATGTCATATTCAATGAGAAGGTCATGTACAAAGATCAGTTGCAGGGAAAGAAACGTGAAAAAGAAAAACAAGAATACACAGTGCTTGATGAGATCACTAAAAAAGAAATTCCAAAGGAACCAGAAAATAAAAAATGTACAACAACAGGAGCAACAATTACCTCAAACACTTGCAAGTGTTGTTAGAAAATCTACCAGGTTAAGTATACCCCCTGAATGATACTCTCCTTCATTGTATTATTTATTGTTGTCTGATTCTGGTGAACTAGAATGTTATGAAGAGGCAATGCAGGTAGACAACAAAAGGAAGTGGGAGCAAGGCATGAAAGAGGAAATGGATTCCTTGGTAAATAACCATACTTGGGACTTGGTTCAGTTGCCTATAGGAAAAAGAGAATTGCAGAATAAATGGGTTTACAAGTTGAAGGAAGAAGATGGAGGAGAAAAGAGGTACAAGGCTAGACTTGTTGTAAAGGGGTTTGCACAAAAAAAAGGTATAGATTTTGATGAAATATTTTCTCCTGTTTTTAAAATGACTTCAATTAGAACTATTTTAAGTCTTGTGGCAGTAGAAGATTTTCATATTGAACAGTTAGATGTAAAA
>ML788828.1:170680-187192 GCA_009831015.1 Picea engelmannii
ATATTTAGAGAGTCTGAAAAGGGTTTAAAGTAGACTCCAGGGGGGTTCCTTTTTCGTGTGTTCGTGTATCCGTACGGGTCCGAAAAAGAGATAAAAGTTTACCCGGTTGCGTTCTCATATTATCGAGCTCGAGAACGAACTAAGACTATGCTCATAAGTGTGACAAGGTAAATCATCTGTCAGAACTGCCAGGAAACCTGCGATGTCAGAACTACAAACCAGGGAATTAGTGAAGCCATTATATTATAAGAGAAACCCATAAATGACCATACCTTATGAAAAATGAAAATTTATAAATAACAATTCATTGAAAATTTCATTTACCATTTCATTTTGCAAGGATTTTGGAGTAGTGGAGATTCTCATTTTGAAGTGGATCTTGTTTTGTTCGCTACCGGAGCTATGGTTGACCATTCCGCTTGCCGTTTGGACCAGGTAGATGTCCATCCCTTCTTCTTTCAAACACATGGTTTCACATTCATTTTAATAGCATCATTTATTTTAAAATATGAAGCCCTAAGTTGCCCCAAATAGAACCAAATCGGCCTCTTTCAAAATCAATGGAAAAATGAGATTCTTTTACAAAAAACGTTTTAGAAAAGGGTGGCCAAGATGCCAATGCCCCAATAGTCAATTAGATAGGTCATTTTTTGGCAAAAGAATCCATGAAACATCTCCCCATATGCCCACGCAACCCCAAAGTCGTTTTGATTTTTTAAAACATTTTCATTGTTATGTAATGAATGTTAAATGGCTAGGAAGGGCGTGGTAATTATAAAAGAGTGTGTGGCCACTTTTAAATGACATGGGCATCTTATTTCATGTTTTAAATTGATTTTGAAAATTGCCGAAATTGCCAAAACGTGGAAATAATAAGTTTCTTTATTTTTTTGTTTTGTAGGTAACTTCGGCGACCATGATCGAGTGGAAAGAAAGAGAACATGAGATGGATGACTTAGCTGCTTTGTGGAGTCCTCGCACACGGGCCGCATTGCGAGCTTGTGGTTTGCTCAAATTCTTCAAGTTGCAAAAAATGAAGAAATAGGTCTTATTGCTCGAGCATATGATCGGCCTATGGGATGTTGCAGAACAAGGATTCCGTATCGGCACACAGCTTTTAACCATTGATTTAGAAGACATGTATTTTTTGACTGGCCTCTCGAAAAGAGGGGTCCCCATATATTTCTCCGGGCAGAGGGTGCTACCTGAACAAGTGGACGTGTATCTGGCTCGCCACTGTATCCTAGGAGAAAGGCTGGTAGGGGGTAGAATCCCTATCAAGGATATTCGAGAACTGCCCCTCCGGTCCATACTGTTTGCTATCACGAGCGTGACACGCAGTACTAGCACGCATCTGACATCAAGATCGCAGGTGGCTTACGGTGTTCAGTGTTTGGAACCAACACTGTTCAATTGGAGTGCAGGGTTCCTTCGAAATGTGAAGGAACAGATTTCACGGTGCAGGACTGGACAGAAGCAGTTTGGTTATGGTTCGTTTTTGGTCTCATTTTTTCTAGAGCACATCCCTCAGATGCAGCCTCAGATAGCACTGGCGGTGCGACCAGTGGATGAACCTAGGATGGAGAGGTGGACCAGTCTGTCTCCAAGGCTAGTATCGGAGTCAGAGTTCCATTTCAATGGAGATTTCTTTGCTTGGCTGAGATGGCAGTATCTCTGGATAGAGGACTTCCCTTATGCTGAGGTAGACTTTCGTGGGAGCATGGATTTGATTTTTCCCGTGGGGGAATATTGGGATGTGTCAGGTAAGAGACTGAGTCATACCTTGTCTAATATTTGTTTTTTGAGTTTTTAATGTATATCTATTTTTTTGGGTATGTAGAAGAGTTTTAACGGATGTATGTTTTCAACGTGCAGACAAGGGAGCAGTGCGCCCGACTAATATACTGGTACCAGGACGTCACGAGGGCATCCCGGTTGCAGCAGGTCCGGAAGTACCAGTACTAGGTCTCCGGGAGGTTGAGAGAAACCTCCAAGGCCTCACGATGGGCATTCCTCCTTTACGGAGGGGAGAAGTGCCTTTACATCTGCAGAGGCACACTGTGGGAGTACCAGAGAACATCAATTCTCTATTGAGGCTCGTAGTGCGTGCGGTGATGTGTTATTCGTAGCACAATGTAGTGCGGGGAGATTAGAGTCTCTCCGTTGATTATATTTTTGTATGCCTTGTCAGGCGGTGTTGTATGGGTGGAAAGACCCAATATTTTTCCCTTCTACATATTTTTTGATGTAATCCAAACATTTCAGTCACGCCATATATATATATATATATATATATATACAGTTTCGAGTTTTTACAGTGCCAATGATTTGTACATGATGATGTCTGTGATGCGTTTTAATTTACATGTAATGTACAGTTTTGTTTTCCTTAACTCTTATATGTGGGAAAGATACCGATCCATGATACAGTTAGCTAATGAATACGAAACACTGTTAAGTTCTCTTGGAATATGTCTGTATTCAATGTAATCGAACATTCGTTCAAGGCGACGAACTTGTAAGTGTAGACGTAGCAGGATAGGACTACAGATAGCGTAGATACGGTTTAGTTGATAAAACACGAGTTGGGAGTCTAAGTAAATAATGATGCGAGAGATACCTAGGGAGGAGGCTTGGGTCAACAGTCCGATGACAACATGATATTCTACCATGTTGTTGGTTGCTGGTCCTAAGCAGATACCTCCTGAACTCACCACCTCGTCAAATTGGTAAATAACCCATGCTGTCGAAACAATGTTCCGGGTATGTCGACTAGCGCCATCCGCGAACCCAAAAAAGATAGTAAAGGAAGACGTCATCTGCGCATGAAAACACAAGCACAGTCATGAGTGGAAAAGGTAAAGACTCGATCACGCGAAATAAATAGACACACCAAACTAAACTACAATAATGTACAAAGTACAGATGCTAGGTGATCTAGGCATAGCACTTTTTAAGGTAAAGCCCATTTCGGGGCTCTTCCAGGGAAATTCCATCATGATCTACTAGTTCGTAAGCACCTCTGTGTAGAACATGCTTCACAATGTAAGGACCGTGCCATATAGGTTCTAACTTTCTTGTCCCCAATTTGTCGTGAGCTTGGTCATAAACGAGGACTAAGTCTCCTTCTGCAAAAGTCCGAGGGTGAACGGATTTGTCATATTGACTCTTAATTCGTTTCTGATGTGCCTCATTGACGAGAGAAGCATCACGACGTGTTTCATCCAACTTGGATAGATACAAGAATCGTTCTTCTTCAGCAGAAGTATGGGGCAAGAGTTCTACTTTCAATTTTAGTGATGGAATCTCACACTCGATTGGTAAGACGACTTCAATGCCATAGACCAACTGGAAAGGAGTGAATCCAGTTGAGGTTTTCACAGAAGTGCGATAGGCCCAGAGAGTGGAGAACAGTTGTAAATGCCACGATGTCTTGTTTTCCCCTACCATGCGTTGGATCATGGTTTTTAGGACTTTGTTGATAGCTTCAACTTGTCCGTTCACTTGAGGGTAGTAAGGGGATGAGTTTTCATGGCGAAAACCCAATTTGACATGTAACTCGCTCATCATCTAGTTTTTGAAGTGTGCACCATGATCAGTGAAAATGGCACGTGGTAACCCAAAATGAGTTATGATATGGTTGAAAAGGAACAGAGCTGCAGTACGACCATCGTTCAGGAAGGTAGGCATAGCCTCAACCCATTTGGTGATGTAGTCGACGGTGACGATGATGTAACCGTGCCCCCCGACTGAGGTAGGCTTACACTGCATGAAATCGATGCCCCATTTGGCAAAGGGGCCGATGGCGATAATGGGGTGCAGCGTAGTAGGGTGGGTGCGTGCCTTCTTGTTAAAGAGTTGGCAGGGTGGGAATTTTTTGACAGCCTCGATGCAATCTTTGAAAATGGAGGGCCAAAAGTAGCCGACACGTAAGATTTTTTGGGCTGTGGCCATCCCGGAGAGGTGACCACCATAGGCGCCAAGGTGACAATCATTCAACCTCCTCGTGAATCAGACATCGCTGAAGGATGGTGTCAATACCACGGTGGTGCAAGGTGTCGCCGAGGATGAGATAACGACAAGAGTGGTGACAAATGCGTCGATGCTCTTCGCGAGAGATGTTGGGATGAAAACGTTGGGTTTGAAGGTAGAGGAGGATGTCTCCATACCAAGGATCATAGGTGATGATGAGGAAGAGATTCATCGGGGAGAGAATATCTAGTTTCGATGTCTTCGTCGGCACTAGGTAGAGCACAGATGAGCTCGGCAAACACCAGGGATTTTTTGGCTTTAGCCTTTGTAAACTCAAGATCGAATTCTTGAAGAATAACGATCCATTTTGAATATTTTCCCCCAAGCACTTGACATGTCAAGACGTGGTACATGGGGTTGGAGTCTGCGATTACCATGATGGTGCGTAATAAGATGTAATGGAGGAACCTCTGGACAACGATGACGGCTGCCAGAGCTAGTTTCTCGACATGTGAATATCTGAGTTCGGGTCCGGATAGACTCTTTCTCAGATAATAAATCACATGTTCTTCACCGTTAGGGTCCTCCTGAACTAACACCATCGCGATGGTGGAAGTAGAGGCAGCCAAGTAAAGGATATAATCCTTTGTATACTCCGAAGGGTGTAACAAGGGAGCGTGGGTCAAGGCGTGCTTGAGAACATCGAATGACCGTTGGGCAGTGTCATCCCAGATGAAAGGGATGTTTTTCTGCAGTAACCGCATAAATCCTTTAGTGATCTCAGCATACTTGCAGATGAAACGGTGAAGAAAGTTTTCTTTGCCTTGCAAAATTTGGAGTTGGGTTAAGTTGGTAGGTGGGGGTGAGGCTAGGATGGCCTTAATATTTAAGGGATACAACCTAATCCCATCTTTGGAGACAATGAAACTGAGGAGTCGATCGGATTCGACAGCGAAAATGCACTTGTGTGGGTTCAAGCGAATACGATAGAACCTACATCGAAGAAAAATCACCCGTAAGTGATCAATGTGATCGGATCGATTGGATGAATGGGCGGGTAAATCGTCGAGGTAAGGCTCCGCGATATGCTTGATATCGTGGAAATCGTACGACATGGCCCGTTGGAAAGTAGCACCAGCATTTTTAAGGCCAAAAGGTATTTTTCGATAGGCGAAAGTTCCCCATGGGCAGATAAAGACTGTCTTATGTTGATCAGTAGGTAAGATTTCAATCTGGTTATACCCAGAAAATCCATCCATGAAAGAGAAGATTACACTCCCTGCGCAATTATCGATGATTTGGTCGATGAAGGTCGTAGGGTAGTTGTCCTTAGGACAAGATTTGTTGAGATCTCGATAGTCAACACAAACACAGATGGTCCCTTATTTTTTGGCAATTGGAACAAGGTTGGATACCCATTCTGTTAAAGGGACGGGGTAGATAAGGCCAGATTTGAGAAGTTTTTCAACTTCTGCCTTTATAGCTACGATTTTCTTGGGATGAACCGGGCGAAGTTTTTGTCGAACGAGTTTCGCGTCAGGGTAAGTTTTGATTTAGTGTATGACGATTGAAGGGTCAATCCCTGGCATTTTCGCGTAGCTCCATGCGAAGACATCGTGGAATTCCTTGAATAAAGCAGTGTAAGACACCACTTCGTCGGGTGTGCAATTAGCACCAAGGTGAATATTTTCCACGACACCTTCTTTGATCGAGATGTCAATAACGATCGTAGTTGAGATGTTACCCATGTTCCCCTCAGAGAGAGTATCTTGTGTGAGGATGGGAGATTGCGGAGCATCGGAAACATCGGAAGGGAAGACAGAGCGTATGTCTTGGTGAATGTCTTCCAACGGCGGAAGAAAAGAGGATCGATGATGGTTGTCATCCCAAGGCAGGTCGTCAATGCTGAGCATTTCCATAATTGATTCATCAGAAGGAAAAATGTGGGAAATGTAATCGACGACAGATGATAGGGAATCCAACCATGAGGGCATCAAGTAGGCATCGGGTGCCAACGAATGTGACTCGTTGGGAGAGGGAGAGGCAGATTGAATAGCTACATATGCGGCCTCGGCTGGGATAAGTGGCATAGTGTCACTGAGCACATCGAATTCCAAAGGACTAGGTACAATCCAAGGGTTAGATGATTCCAAGGATTGATAAGGCATAGTCGAGATCATATTGACGGCAGAAATATGATGTGCGGTAGGTGGAAGTGGTGTAGGGAAAGT
Source organism: Picea engelmannii (assembly GCA_009831015.1). Taxonomy (NCBI): domain Eukaryota; kingdom Viridiplantae; phylum Streptophyta; class Pinopsida; order Pinales; family Pinaceae; genus Picea; species Picea engelmannii. The sequence goes on from ML788828.1 coordinate 176,884, forward strand.
ACCCATAAGGATAGAATCTTTCAATAAGCCAACACCAACGCTTTCATACGTAACTGGATGGTCTCCCAAAAAAGGAATGTTGTTGGTGGCAGGGATGCGAGCGTCAGGTGTACAGAAATTAAGCTGGTCGATGGTGACAATTTTTCCTTGATGGGGGAATTGTACACACCGAAACACTGACGAGGCGACGACAGTCATAGCATAGAACCAACTTCTTCTGAGTAATAGGTTGTAGTCGAGGGGAACATCGACCACCTCGATGTCAACGGTAACATTTTTTCCACCCAACTGAACGGCTAAGGATTGCAACAATCCGTGAGGATGAAAACCTCGTCCATCGAAAGAGCGTAACATCGTAGCGGATTTGTTAAGGGTAGGCGATTTTAAGCCTTTACAACAAGCTAAGGACATGACACAAGTAGAGGCTCCCTCATCCAGGATAGTTCGGTGGATTTGTTGATTATGCACAACAACATCGATTTGGAAGGCTAGCTGGTGGGAGAATCACGGTTGATGATCATCCAGATTAAACGTGAGGTTGTTTGATGACTCAGGATCAAAAGCGCCGATAGCATCTAAGAGCGTTCTACGTTGGCTGGGACAGTGTTGTAGAACTTCCAAGGCGGACATAGCGCACGGGGCTTGGGCCAAATCTTCTACAATATTGTAATTTTGGGCAGCCCGTGAATTAGGATTGAAAGTAGATTTCTGGATGGTGCTCTTAGGAGGGCGTAAGATGGAGTCAAAATAAGGTTTTTCAATCTGAAGTGACCTGGATGGAGGGCTAACAGATGGAGGGTTAACAGAGGATGGTAATGGGTCTGGTGGAGAACCGTTAGCAATCTTCCGTTTATCAGGTTTAACTGGCGTGTCATATGTCGCAGAGCGAGTGGTTAGATTAACCCCGTTAAACATGTAAATCTGGGCACTTGTTGAGGCCTCATCATGAGGTTGGTTGGAACTACCCCCCAGCGTGGGGGTTTGTGCAACCAAAGATTGTTGCTGTGGAAAAGGCTGAGTAAGCAAAGCGGGTTGTGAATTTCCCTTGAAAAGTTTGGCCACTTCATCACGATGTGGACAGTCTCGGGTGTAGTGATCGTCACCACATATGAGACATGGGAATTTCGGTTTTTGTTGTGGTTGTTTTTCGGCAGTAGGGGTTTGTGGTTGAGTTTTGGGTTGTTCGTTGTTATTGTTTTTCTTTGGTTTGTTTCTTGCTTTCTTCTTGCCCCCAAGTTGTTGTGAAGGGGTTGATTGGACCGCATTCACCTTAGAGACCTGAGTTTGAGGGGGGTGGAAGAGGGTGCAGTCAAGCTCGGAGCAGCCGTCGAAGCGGGTCGCTGAATTGTTCCAGCCGACTGGGTAGAAGATTGGGTTTTGACAGAGCCAATAACTCCATCCGCGTGGGAAGAAGATGATAGTTTGGATGGATCGTTAGTGGCACAGGTAGAATTCGGTATCAACTCGTACAGAGTACTAGATTGTGAATAGACTAAGTCTAAATACTGAGCTCGGGCAATGGCTTCTTCCTCGGTGACCACACCACCCATGGCAACATCACGAGCGATCCGGGGTAACAATGATTTAGTGAACCATTCCGCTAACAATTGGTCGGGAATGACCGCTTTGATTAGCTTTCGTCATCATCTCCATTCATGAATATGATTGGAGATATGTACAGACGTTGTCTGACGAAGGGAGGTTAATAGTTCGGTACCCTTCTCGTATCGGATAGGTAGTTGGAAGTGTGTGAGGAAGGACATGGCGAGGGAGTTGAAATCGTGAAACGATGCACGTGGTAATTCAATATACTATTTTGCTGCAGAACCCGTAAGTGTTCGTTGGAAAAGACGCAAACAAATAGAATCATCCATGAGGGAGTTGGATGAGCACCACAAATGGAAAGTCATTACGTGGTTGTTTGGGTCTTCTCCAGACTTTCCATCAAATTTTGGGATGTCAGAAGGAAGTTTAGCTGGAATAGCTGGCCAAACCGGAGAATGATAAATAGGATCATTCGTTAACTGAGACAAGTCTGGAAGGTCCAGGGTAGCTAGAAAAGGTAGTTGTCGGTTAATTTGTGGGTAATGCTGGTGTGGCATGGGGACACCAGTGGGGACAATCACTAGGTTATGTGGATAATTGTAACTAGTGGGCCCTCTTGTATGAGGTTGGTTTTGACCAAGGTACACAGGATTTGAGGTGTTTTGAGAAGCATGGGTGAGCGGAGGATAACCAGATGGGTTTTGAGGATTTTAGGTTGGGTTTGGCACTTGTCCATAAGGAGGTTGTTGCGGAGTCTGAGAATTGTGTCCTGCCAAAAACTGTGGGTTTCCTTGAAAAAGGACGTTCCACGGATTAAGTGCAGCAGACACATTTTGTTCATGTGGTTGTTGGTAGACTCCGGATTGAGGCTTCCCCCCAGCATGAGGGTGCCCCCCAAATGGAATTTTTCCTTCGGTGGGAGGGTTCCCCCCGACTTGAGGTAGAGTTCTTAGAATTTGAGAGCCAGACGTAAATGACTGACCGATACCGCCGAGCAGATTAGGACCACCAAGACCGGTCCCTCCGGGTTGTTGGATAGGTATGGAACTTCCCGACATAACTTGAGTAGTAGTGGTTTGGGTAGTAGTGGTAGTGGAAGAATTCAGTGCCCTGAACCCAAAAGGAAGTGTAGGTCTTGGTGTTATAGGTGTGCCAATCGCATCTTGGTTGACCACCGCATTACCGACATGAATAGTCGGAATGTGAGGGACCATTGTAGAATGGGCCGTCTGGAGGGGAAGAGTAGGCCTTGGATCAACGAATGGTATGTTCAGACCAACGGGTGGTGTGGATGTAAAGGTGGTGGTACCGGTAAAACGGTTTAGGGGTACGGTGTAGGAGATGGGTGCATCGACACCTTCCCTTGTTCCATAAAGATCTCGCACCAAGCGTGGTGGAATTCAAACAATGTCTGCGGTCCAAAAGGGGCCATCGGCTAAAGGGTTTTGATGGGACCCAGTTGGAATGTCAGAAGGATTGACGACGACTAATTCACCAGTAGAATTCAGTTGGAGGATACGTCATTCATATCCCTCCGGAATGCGGTAAACTTCCGGAGATTTTGAAACAATCCGAAAATTCTCCAAAGGAGTGGGAACTTCTTCCGGGGGAGTTGTAGTGTTTTGAACCTCGCTCTGTTGAGGAGATTTCTCCATAGAATGAGGGGGTAAAGGGGTGTTTCCTTCCATATTTTCTGGAGGAAGTCCCTGTAGCCTCCGCGAACGACGTGGAGGGTCGATGTTGGCGAAAAAGAGTCGGCGAAAGAGATCTATGGCCAACTACCGAAAATAAACAACATATGCTAATAGAAATATAAGAATCACAACCAAGCAAACATGACCTTCTTTTGATGATCGTACTAGTTGGTGATGAAATCCAACATCGCGTGATCAAGTCCAGAAGGAGTGGGAATAGGGTGGAACAGTTACAATGGAAACCTGCTTAACGAACTTATGCCTTGGTGCAAGCTTCCACGCAGTAATTGTGGATTTACCCTCCAAGGAGCCCGAGTGAGTTTGAACAATGTCTTCTCCAGGTACAGTGAGACTTCCCATCACTGTCACCTTGTGTAAGACCTTAAATATTATGTCCACTAAGGTTACCAATTCGCAGTCAGCCCCTGGGCGGGAATAGTCGACAGTCCGATCCGAACGTACGGGCAGGGTATCGAGCCCGAAATCAACTAAAAGGCTTCCACACAGTAATTGTGGATTTACCTTGAAGTGATCCCCATAATACGATCTGACCACCACAATCAGTTAAGCCACAGAGGGTTAGTCCCTGTAGCTCACCCGAATGCGACCTCGTGTGTAATCCCTGTGTGAGAGGGGGATCCTAGGCATACTTATACAAAGATTGGATTTGACTCTCCCTACCTCAGGATGCTACTGTTTGTTTTGGAAACTTTGGAGAGTTATTCTCACAGCCTAACCCAAAGTACTAAGCCTAGTCTACTGTTGGTGGAGTATCCTAGAAAAGAAAAAGTTCTAGATAATTTTTAATTAGCGTTGATTTTTATAGTTGTTCTTTACTCAAAAAGGGGTGCATGGAAGTGAAACGAATGGAATTATGACTCAGTCCCAAAAATGAATAAAAAATGATAAGCATTCATTTCTTTTTGATGAACATCTATCTAAGGGAGAGAGAGAGAGTTCTTTTCACTAACAAGCACTAATAAGGAGTGTCCTCAAACAAGTTTTCTTCAATCAAATCCTGATGTGATTCTAAAACTTTTTAGATGCCTTCCAACATGCACAATCAATCATGAAGATGCTTTTTATTGTTTGCATATGAATAATGATCAATTCAACACAATGCTTGTCTTGCTAATTACCTTCTTGGATGGATGAAAATCAGACCAACAAAAGAAAGAATCATACAAACAATACACCCTTTCGTTGCATCAAAACGAAAAGCGAAAGAAAAGAAACAATAAAAGAGAAAACAAACTTCACACCCAAAAAAGAAAAAGTTGAAGAACAATGACCTTGACTAAAATCAAAAGGAAAGGATCTGTAGGCCTTTGATGACCTTCACCAGAGTTTTTCGTTCAGTTGATGAGGAGAGAAAGGCAATGCATAGGTTTCTGACTCCAAATGACAGAAAAACTCAACAACAATAGTGAAAAAGGTTACAAAATCAAAATAGTAAGATGTTCATTCTTCAAAAAGACAGATGTCAAGGCTGGAAGGGAAGAAGCATTGGCTCACAGGGTTACCCAGCAGGAGAGACACAGAGGCAAAACCTAGAAAAAGCAATTCTGGAAGGTTTACTGGCCAAAGGAGGGCTGACGCTCTGTTTCCAAAGGCAAGGAGCATTATAGCACTCTGTGCAAGGCTATTAGGGAGCGCTGACACTCTGTTAACACAGGGACAGGGGCGCCAGGTTCAAAAACTCCCAAAAAAGGTCAAAAAATTCAAAAATTGCAGTTCAATTTCAACAATTAAGCTGAGTATGATGGGTTAGGGAGCCAATCAGCTCATGAAACCAATCAAAGGAGAAGTGGACTAGGTCTGAAACAATCAAGGGGTAGAACTAGGTCAATGAGGAGAAATCAAAACAAGAAGTTTGATTTGAGGCTATCTCCCCAGTGGAGTCGCCAGTTTCTGTTGTAGGAAAATCTCCCTGCGGACAGGTAGATTGCCTCAAAGAGATTGACCCTAACTCTAAGACAGAAAATGCTTAACGTGGACACTGACATCCTTTCAAATCTATTCAAACTAACACATGAGAAGGAAGGAGAACACAAGTACCTCTTTATCGACGTTTGTCCCTACACACTCCGAGTTGAGCTCCGATCCTTTGCTCCTCGCTAAGTCTTGTAGACAAACAAGATACGACCACTTCCTACTCTATTGACATTAGCTTGAAAGCATATCTATCTATCAATGATAAGTTCATGCAACATTAGACACAAACTAGAAAGAAATAGGCCAAGCGTGTCATATTGATGAGAATAACGACAACAGTACTTACAATCGTAGATGCGAATGTGACAGCTTCGTCAAGTCCCCTTCATCTAACCCTTGCTCGAAAGATCCACAACCTGGATAACAACAGCTTCACTGATCACTCTCCTTTGGCTGACTGTGTGTTTCCTATGAGATCATAGGTTTCATGCTAGCAGTTCCTCCCCTTTCCACCATCATAGAGCTTGCTTATATAGGTTAAGAGGAGCTTAACCTCTTGAGTTATCTTTAGAATAAGTTGGGGAACCTCCTCCTTAGATCAGGGATCTCCTGATGAAACCAAGAATTCGAATGCAATTGCCTTCTAATATTGAAATATCCTCCCCTTATTCTCCTCAACGGGCCAACCATTTCCCCAGATTAGGCAGCGCTCCCTCAAAAGGAGCATCACAACACTGTAGCGCTCCCTAAGAAGCTTAAGGGAAGTGCCAGCACCCTAAGGGTGGATAACGCTCCTTCAGAGGGGGCAGGGGAGCGTTATAACGCTCACTGAAGCCTTATAGGGGAGCGCCAACGCTCCCTAAACTGATATAGGGGAGCGCTCACCCCTAAAACCTTTGATCAAAAGCTCTCTTTAGGTGTTAAGAGTTCCTTGACTTCAGTTAACCAATTCTCCTTCTCCAAACCCAATGTATGAGGTGTTTTAAGTGCCTCCTTAGTGTCGTCGTTAAGGCAGTATGATTGAACAACATTTACGACACTTATGAACAACTTGCAACACTTGCAAAAGTTGTAAGGAAGATGCGACACTTATCCAGTTGAGTAAATTTGACGTGTAACACACTCCATGGAAAATAGGGTTTGTGGCTAGTCCCGAAACTAGTCAAAAATAGGTGTTTCGGGTAAAAACGTCATAACGTCTTCATAACAGATCCAAATTCAGTGAGACAAAATGTGTTGGTTAGGGTACATTCTATAGTATGCTTTGTAACAATTTCAGATCAATTCAAAGAACATTTCGTGTGGGGCATGCTCTACAAGGTCGCTCTCTAGAATAAGCCAAAATTCAGCAAGGTCTATTACATAGCTACAAATCAGATTTGGATGATGAAATTCATGAGGTTTCTTGGTTGAGGTACATGCGAAGTACATGGTTGAGACAAGTATTTGATGAGTTGGCACATACATGAGGTGTATAGTTGATGGCATTGGTACATATTGATGAGTCACAGTTGATGAGTAGTTGACACATGATTGGTACATACTTGGTACATGGTTGGATGCCCTTGTTTATGGTACAGGTTGATTACAGGTTGTTTGGTATAGGTTGTTGCATGGTTGATGCACTTTTTTATGGTACAGGTTGATTACAGGTTGAGGTACAGGTTGATGCATGGTTGATACATAGTTCAGATTTATTGGTATAGGTTTACAATAGTATATCTCACAGTGATAGTGTGATAGTGGTTCCATCATTCTACTTCTACTTCAGGGTAGTAGGACAGGGCAAGGATAGGTGGTTGTAACCACCTTCTAGTTGTATCCAGAGAACATAGGGGGTTGTAGCCTCCTTCTGGTTGTAGACAGAGAATTGGGGAGTTGGATCTTCCCTCAGGTTGTAGCTTGAGAAACTAGGGGGTTGGAGCCTCCTTCCAGTTGCAGCTGGAAAACAAAGGAACTTGGTGCTTCCAATGAATGTAATTCTTCAAGACATATAAGAAAAATCATTCCGTGGTTTTCTCCCGATTTGGGTTTCCACGTAAAACACTGGTGTGCAATGTATGTGTGTGATTATTTATTTCTTGCTGCTCATTATTGGATAATAATTCTACATTGATATAACATTTGAAGAAAAATGATTATAATTATGCTATTACTGATTCACCCCCCCTCTTAGTAATCCAACAATTGGTATCATAGTAGGTTCCTTCAGAAATCAGTTTAACCATTGAAAGGTAGATCATGGAGAGTACCAACTCGTATAAAAATGGAATACCACAATTTGATGGACAAAAGTATGCTTTTTGGAGCATAAGGATGAAGAAATATATACTGGCACAGAGATTTCAAGTTTGGCAGTTAATTGTAGATCGATACACAACACCAACAGTTCCACCAACAAATGACAAAGAAGTGAAACTCGGTGAGAATAATTCCGAAGCCAAAAATGCACTTTTGAATGGTCTCAGTGATACGGTGTTCACCAAAGTTGCACATTGTAAATCTGCTAAAGCGATTTGGGACAAGCTTCAAAATATTTATGAAGGAGATTCAAAAGTCAAAGAAACAAATCTTCAAACTTACAGAGGTTAGTTCGAACAACTAAAAATGAAGGAAGATGAAGATATCGCAGCCTACTTCTTATGAGTCGATGAAACAGTGAATGCAATCATAGTATTGGGAGAAGAAATCGAAGAATATGTAATTGTTCAAAAGGTACTAAGATCTCTTCCTATGAGATTCAACCCTAAGATATTAGCACTAGAAGAAAGATCGGATCTAAACTCAATAAGCATGGATGAACTACATGGAATCTTCACAGCATATGAGATGATAACTGAATAGGAAAATCCAGATGTAAAAGAAGCATCCTTCAAAGCATCCAAAAGATCAAGGAAAAAGAAAAAGGAACAAGAATAATATAACAACAACATCGACGTCTCGGAAGATGATGAAGAAGTGACCAACTTCATCAAAATACTGAACAAGGTAACCAACGGTAGGTATAGATGTAAGCTTCCTTTAATTTGTTTCAATTGTGATGGTATTGGTCATTTTGCTAACAAATTTCCTCATAATAAAAAGAGAAATGATGAAGGCTACTCAAAAGGCAGACAAACATATAAAGGTAAAAGAACTACAAAGAAAGTTTTCAAGAAACGATTTTGCACCAAAGAAAACATCTCATCATCAGATGAAGATGAAGTCAGTGGCAGTGAAACATGGAGAGTTTTATTCATGGTAGTAGAAGACTCTGATAAAGAAGACACCGAAGAAGAATATGAAGAAGCATATGAAGAAGAAATTGAAGAGTCAGAAGTTGACTTTCGAGAAGAATTAATGAGTGCCATAGAAGTTATTAGAAGAGAAAAAAAGAAAAACAAGAAACTACAAGTAGAACTAGATAAGAAAAAAGACACTCAAGAACTAGAACAAATGATCACAAAATTGAAGGTTCAAATAGAAGAAGATAAAATAATTGAAGAAGCACTCAAATAAAAACTAGAAGGAAATGACAAGATCATTGGAAACTTGGAGGCAGACATTGTCACACAAAGAAAGGATATTCAAAATAAAAATATGCAGAATAGCTCAAAAGTTCTGGATGACATTATCAGTAGTAAAAAATCTCATCTTGACAAGTCCAGACTTGGATACGATCAGACAGAAAAGAGAACAAGCTCCAAAACAACAGAGCAAGAAACAAATCCAAAAATATATGCAGAAAAAATCAAAGGGGATAAAAAGATATACAAGGAAGATTACAGGGACACTCCTCCACTGAGAAGATTCAGATTTCAGAATCAACAATAGATAAATAGGCCTCAAGAAGAAGAAGGATTCATAAGAGAACCTCCTTTCAGAAGATCTTCAACTACCAGTTATCAAACTATATTTTTTGGTTTATGTTATGCATGTAATAATTTTGGACATAAAGCTGTAAATTGCAGAGCTAACAACATGAACAATAACGACTTTGAGAGACATACACAAAGGGGTTATTCAAGAAGACCTTGTGAAACACAGAGAAGATGTTACAACAGGTTTGAATATTTGAGCACTGAAGTGGAATGTTATAAATGTAACAATTTTGGACACATGGCCAAAAATTGCAGAATGATAGTCTCTCCTAAAGAACCTCAACAGAGTCACAAACAAGAACATCAGAAAACGACATGGATAAGAAATAAAGATCAATATAGCAATGAAGAATGCATAGTCGCTCTACAAGCTAAACAAAAGAAACATGGTTGGTATGTTGACAGTGGATGTTCAAAACACATGACAGGTGATAGAGACAAGTTTCTTACATTACGAAAGGAAAGAGATGGATCGGTCTCCTTTGGAAATGATGATTCAACTAAAATCATTGGAAAAGGCACAGTCTGAATTGGGAACAAGAATGAAAAGGTAGAAAATGTTCTACTAATAGAAGATATGAAACATAATCTTTTAAGTGTGAGTCAAATGTGTGACCAAGGTCATAAAGTTACTTTCAATTCACAAAAGTGTGAGATAAGAAAAGAAGGTTCAGGAAAATTGGTCACTACAGCTGCAAGAACTTCAAGCAACATATATGTGTTAAGCGAAATTGGAAATGAAAAGTGTTGTCTAGGAAAGGAAGATGAAAGTTGTCTATGGCACAGAAGAATGGGTCACATGAATTTTGATAACGTTGTCAAAGTCAGCAACAGAGAAGAAATTAGAGAAATTCCCCAGATCACGAAACCAACCAACACTTTATACAAGCATTGCCAACAAGGAAAGCAAACAAAGACCAGGTTCAAATCAAATGAATATTCAACAACAAAAGCAATGGAAATTGTGCATACTGATCTAGTTGGACCAACTACAACAAAAGGCTTAAAAGGTGAGAGATACTTTATGTTATTAGTTGATGATTATACAAGAATGACTTCAATTTTCTTTCTCAAGAACAAGTCAGAAGCTTTTGAAAACTTCAAGATCTACAAGGAAATGGTTGAAATTGATATGGATTCAAGAATCAAATGCTTAAGATCGGATAATGGAGGAGAATTCACCTCAAAGGAATTTATGGACTATTGCAACAATCATGGAATAAAAAGGCAATTCTCTGTCGCTAGGACACCTCAACAGAATGGAGTTGTTGAAAG
>ML788828.1:198116-237608 GCA_009831015.1 Picea engelmannii
AAAGGGAAGGAAAGAAGAATGATGCATTGGCTCTCAAGACCATTCTTAGTGGACTCTCAAGCCCTATCAAAGAGAGCATGGAACAATGCACTTCCGCCAAGGATCTATGGCTAAATCTAGAGGAGACATATCAAGAAAAGAAAGAAGATGTTGACGACCACTCCATCAAGATCATTAAAGGTAAAGAATCTCCAACTCTTGATTGCATATGTGATGATGTTGAAGGAATTTCAAATGAAGGAAAATAATCATGTGATGATGTTGGCAAAAAGGACTATCTTGAAGATACTTCAACTAAAGGTAAAGAATCTCCAAAGACTCTTGATTGCAATGATCCAAAATGTGATGATGTTGAATTTTTCTCAAGTGAAGAAGATGATCTAGAAACAGTTTGTGTAAAGTTTGATGATAGTTATCCCATGGAACGAATAGAATAAAATCTATTAGAACTTCAAAAAGAAGTTTAAGAGGGTTTATATAGATATAGAAGTGATAATTTTTATACACATTATAACTATCTTTCGGATAACACTAAGAAGTTTCTTAGGAGGATTCAAAGGCACATAATGAAGTTAAAGGGAATGCTCAAATAACAAGAAGAGAGTAATAAGACTCAATTAGAAGAAAAGGAAGAAGATACCACAAAACTAAAGAATGAAAAAGAAGATATGAAGGTAGATGATGAGATTAGCAAAAGTTTTGAAACTATTATTCATCTCAAGACCCAAATTGAAGAAGCCAACAGGGTAGAAGAACTTTTGAATAATCAAATAAATCAAAAGGAAGAGTCATGTCATAAGTTAGAAGCTGAAGTTGTTGACCTTAGAAAGAAGGTAGAGAAGTCAAAAAAATTCTTGAATAGCTCAAGAATCTTGGATGAGATATTGGAAAGTCAAAGATAACCGTATGATAAATCAATACTTGGATACAAGGAAGAAGCTACACATGCTGAAGCAAGCACCTCAAAGAATCTTTAGGTAAGTCCATCAAAGAAGGAAGACGATGTTGCAAAGCAAATAAAATTTCAAAATAACAAAGAAATGAAGACATCAATAAGTTATCTTTGGGACACCAAAGAAAAGGTATGAAAGTGTTTTTCATGGGCATTGTTATTCATGTAATGAATATGGTCACAAATCTTTTGAATGTAGATCTTATGAAAGGAAATATAATGGAAGATTTTATAACACCACAAGGTGTTGGAGATGTGATCAAGTAGAACACATTTTTGTTCACTGTAACACCATGAGATGCTACAACTGTAGTGGATTTGGCCACAAATCCCAGGATTGATGGAACACAAGAAGAAAGTCCACAATGAGGACTTCACATAGAATGGCTAGAAGAATAAATGAAGTAAGGAAGGGAGAAATATTTGAAAAGATGGATTCTTAGATCTCAAGTTCCGAGGAGCAGGGACATATATAGAAGTGGGTGAAGAAGATAGAGCAGCCAGAACAAAATGAAATACTGAAGGGAAGTTTAAAAATGTCATCTACTGAGGCATACGCGGGTGACAGTGGTATCAGTTGTGTACATATGCATGTTGACCTTGTATAGGTCAAGTACATATGCAAGCTATCTGTGCAACAGGCCGCATATATGTGGTGAAGCCTAAGGAAAAGGGATATGCACAGGGATTGCAGTTTGATGTGATGGTATAACTATGTGATGCAGGGTATGACATGGTTTATTGCAGGTTCTGACATTGTTTGTTGCAGGTTTTCATGATTCTATATTGGATTATGTAAGGTGATGATGTAAAATAAAATCTTGGGTGCGTGGAACTAACCTGTGAGTATGGATTGATGCATTTTCTGTTGAAGAACAATGTTGGTTATGACAGTGAAATTATGACACCTTGGTTATGTGATATATCTTGATGATATATTGGAAGCTTACTTATTGGAAAGATTGATGCATGCATTTAGCATATGGATGGGCTACACATTGGTACATGTGGTTGGTGAGTTGATGATGTGATCATGTTGTACATCATTGATGATTCATAGCTTGATCTATAATTGATACATGTTTGGTACACTCATAGATGGCATATGCTTGATGATACTACACCATTGGTACTACTTGATCAACACAACAATTGGTATTTGTTTAAGATACATGATTTTGACACTTGGTTCATGATGGAGACATATCATGAGTGATATGACACATGGTTGGCATATTGGTAGATGCACATGGTTGTCATATCGGTAGATGCACATGGTTGAAATATTGGTAGATGCACATGTTGGCATATTGATAGAGGCATATGATGGATACATTACATGGGTGATATCTTTTGGCACATTGCATGATGTTGATATACATGGTTGATGTACATAGGTTTTGTGCATGATGAGCACACATTTTTGTACATGATGTGCTTGGTTTATATTTTGCTCATGATTCTTTATTTCATTGTTGACATATATTTTGCTTCATGATGCTGGGTATAGCATGAGTTTGATGCATGAATAGGTCCAAGGATTGTTATATGGTAGCACATTGTTCATCTCGTAGAGAATATAGGGGAGACATACCCATAGGGGGAGTCATTCTTCTTCCCATGATTCTAGGAGGAGATATTTATTAGATGCATACCTAGAAAAGATCCCTATATTTGAAGAAAGAGAATAGAGGCATAATTCCAGGAGGAGTGATGGTCATTGGGGGAGTATGTTCGATGTATTTTCATCATTACATCAGAGTGATATCCCTTGTTCAAAAGGGGAGAGATTATTCAGAGGAAGATCAAAGGAACTCAGACAGGGGGAGAAGCCCCAAGGAAAGTTCAAGCAGGGGGAGTAGTCCCAAGAGGAAAATGGCTCTTTACCATTGATGTCAAAGGGGGAGAGATAGTCACATTGATGTGATTGATGATTATTGATTGGGAGAGATAGTCACATTGACTATTGATGTAGAGCATGCCTTATCTACATGTTGACATCAATAATTGGTAATTGGTGTTGACATCAATATTGGTATTGCCATCAATGCCAAAGGGGGATATTGTTGGAAAATTTTGTCATTGATGCAAATGGTTTGATTGATTGATGTCAAGTGATTGATTGATGCCAAAGGATTGATTGATTGATGATTGATGTAATTTAATATGTATTTCCCTTGATGAGAATGCATAGATGAAGATGGACCAATGAGTTGTCATTGATATGATGAATATGATCAATGAATTTTCATTGATACATGATGAATATGGATCGATATGGTTTCATTGGTATATTATGCATTGTTGGAAAAATGTATAGATGACTCATTATTGTCTTACCATGATTGATAAGGTGCACAAATGAATGAACTCCAAAGTGGTCCTCTTATGGTGAAATCCCTCACGGGAAGATGCTTTGAGGATTGAGTTATCCTAGAATAATGGTTGGAGGACCCATAGTCTCATTATTGTCTTATCATGATTGATAAGGTGCACAAATGGATGAACTCCAAAGTGGTCCCCTTATGGTGAAAGCCCTCACAGGAAGACGCTTTGCGGTTTGAGTTATCCTAGAAGAATGGTTGGAGGACCCATGGTCTCATTATTGTCTTATCATGAATGATAAGGTGTACAAATGGATGAACTCCAAAGTGGTCCCCTTATGGTGAAAGCCCTCACGAGAAGACACTTTTCAGATTGATTTATCCTAGAATAATGGTTGGAGGACCCATGCTTTTATGTGGAATAATGAGATGAAGATCAAGAAAATTATTGGTAAAACTATCCTATATGGATAATGCTTGTCATTCCATTTCCATTGGTATGTGGAATGTCACATAAATCCTCATGGTTTGAGAGTTATGGCTTTACGAAGATGAAGGATCCCCACATGAAGGCTTGAAGCCCCCAAGGTCAAAGAAGTCAAAGTGACCTAAAAGAAGAAATCATTATTTAAATGATAAAGTAATAAGGATTAGTGGTATCAGAGTAGGCTACTTCTTTTCATTTCTTAGTGCATGTCCCCGATGAGGTCAGTGTAATATAAAGAGTTGGGTCTCGATCCAGTTTCTCTTGAGGAAAACCTCTCTTTCCAACCCAAGCGACCTCCCATGGCGGAAGAGAAGAGAGACGGGGGAGTAGAATATCCCATCAAGTTGTTTCTCATGGAATCCCTTGCATAAGAGAGGAAATAAATGTTGGAGAATTTTTCCCAAATCCTTCAATGATTGCCGACAATAACAGACACGTCTTCATCAAGCAGTCTCTTCAGAGATGCTACCCCATTCAAGGTACAAGTTAATTCTGATATTCCCATATTTGAAGGTCAAGTCGATGCCAATGCTTTGTAAAAATGTAATTTTTCTATAAGGTTATTTGTTTGTTCACATTTTTTCCAACAGAGAAAATATCACCTTTGTGCTCCTTAAGGCTCTCCCCCATGTCAAACATTGGTGGGAAAATCACTGGGAGACAAATTCCACAGAGGATTCTAGAATATTTGGGGCTGAACCCACTTGGGATTTTTTAATGGATGCGGTCAAGGAGAAATATTACCCTATGGGAAACTATGATTACCATTACATGACATGGACCACGATGCATCAACAAAAGGGCCAAATAATGTTGGAGTGCACAAATACCTTCCATACATTGTGCACTAAGCTGGGTATCAAAGAACATGAGTGACATATGGTTCTAAAATACCATGGGGCTCTACATAGGCACATGCAAATTGAAATAGAGTTTCTGGACATCTCGTCACTAGGAGAAGCTTATAAATATGATGTCAAAATCAAGCAAAACTTTAAGCACTAGACCAAGTGGGAATTTTGGTCTGCAAATCCGCAACAACCAAAGTATGGTAAAGACATCCCTAATCCATAAAATATCCAACCTCAAGACAAGCAGTCCAAGCCGTAGGAAAAGAAGAGCAACAAGAAGATGAAGAAGGACACTAGGAAGTGGTGTGACTTCCAGAAAATCCCTTGGCACAACATCGATGAATGTTGCTCGAAAGATTCATTGGTAGGCGAGCTCAAATAAATAGAACCGAACCGCGAATCAGAATCTAATTTAGAAACTAATAAAAGAAGATAGATAATTTATGCATAATCCACTTAGATAGATTTTTTATAGAGGAAGCAATAAGAACCTCATCTTAGCAGAGTTCATCAAGTAGTTGGATTTTCCAACAACACCACATCCGCAACCATACAACAACGAATGGCTTCACTAGGGATGAGATCTTCGTGTCAGCCAACAGTTCCACCTATCATACGACATCAAGCCCTTCAAGTATGACGTATTGTGTGATGTTTCCCCACTAGAATATTGTGATGTTCAGTTAGTCCAACCATATATGTGGAGGCTTCATGTTGTTTATGAGTCTCAAACATGTAGCGTCGTTGTTACTTTTGGGGGTCAACCCTATAGGATACCAAAGGTAGTTTCGACTACTGTCCCAATAAAATAGTGCCACAAAGTAATCTCTAATACTGTAAAGTTTATACTCTTCACAATTTGGTCAGAAGAGAAGGACACTACAACAACTACATCCTCTGCCCAATACCCTTCTATCCAGCAGAAGTAGATCAACAAGATTGTATAAGAGCACCAAGATATTCCTATTGCACCTATGGGGGTGCCTCCACATTTTCCAGTCAAACCAAGTTATGATAAATCCATTCATGTTCTTCATGTTGCATTACCACCAATAGAGTCCTCCCACACTCATGCAGATCATGTAGCTATATTGGTTAAACAAATCCAACCCCTCCAACAACAGGTTCATAACAACCTTCAACAAGCTAAGCATGACAACTTCTTCAGCAAAGCAAGCAACTCACCAAGGTTCGGATTAAGAAAAAGCTTCCCTGTGGACTTGATGCAATGGATACCATTGCTTCCTAAGGGGGGATGATTGATCCGGGTGGAAATAAATGGCCACCTGTTTGTTCCACTAGCTCAAAACAAGGGTTTTCATCATGGCAGTTGTTTTACAAATTTTCAGGTCCTAAACTTTCGAGTTCGTTTCGAGGCCCTAAACAATGTTTTTTGGGCCCACCACAGTCACACTGTAGGATTTATCCACATTGTGATGGAAAAATGTGTAGTCCTTGGATATACCTTTCCAAAAATCTATTTTTCACCCCAAACGAATATCGTATGCAAAATTTATGCCCTTGGGAAGTTGACATACCAACTACCCTCATCGCGGCCAACAAACCTTTTGGTGTTTCATCTTCCAGGGTTAGGGTTTTGGATTTTATTTAAATTAAAAAGGCCTCTAGAGCCTCATTGTAATCATCATAATCTTCTTTTTAATGAGAATATCCATCACATATCTTCTCAAACATAAGATGTCGCCATTCTAGCGAGTCATTCACTCTGTAATTTTATGCCACCATTCTAGCGAGTCATTCACTCTGTAATTTTACAGTTTTTGTACATTCTCTCATTAATAAAATTTGTGCATTATTGTATTTTTTTTTTATTGAAATATTTATATATATTTCATTGTTATATATCTATCTTCATTTCATTCTCAAAATAATAAGGATTAGTGGTATCAGAGTAGGCTACTCCTTTTCGTTTCTTAGTACATGTCCCTGGCGAGGTCAATGTAATATAAAGAGTTGGGTCTCGATCTAGTTTCTCTTGAGGACAACCACTCTTTCCAACCCATGCGGCCTCCCTTGGTGGAAGAGAAGAGAGACGAGGGAGAAGAATATCCCATCAAGCTGTTTCTCGTGGAATCCCTTGTGCAAGAGAGGAAAGATATGTTGTAGAATTTTTCCAATTCCTTCAATGATTGTCGACAATAACAGGCATGTCTTCATCAAACAGTGGCTTCAAATATTCTACCCCATTCAAGGTACAAGTTAATTATGATATCCCCGTATTTGAAGGTCAGGTTGATGCCAATGATTTGGAAAACTAGTTGAATTTTCTAGAAGGTTATTTGTTTGTTCACATTTTTTCCAACAAATAAAATATCACCTTTGCACTCGTTAAGGCTCTCCCCCATGTCAAACATTGGTGGGAAACTTACTGGGAGAAAAAATCCACAGAGGAGTCTAGAATATTTGGGGCCAAACACACTTGGGATTTTTTTGTTGATGCGGTCAAGGAAAAATATTACCCTATGGGAAACTATGAAGACCAATACATGACATGGACAACGCTGCATCAAGAGAGGGGCCAAATCATGTCGAAGTTCACAAATACCTTCCATACCTTGTTCACCAAGTTGGGTATCAAAAAATCTGAGAGACATCTAGTTCTAAAATACTGCGGGCGTCTACATAGGTACATCCAAACCAAAATGGATTTTCTGGACATCTCAACATTGGGAGTAACTAATTGATAAACTGTCAAAATTGAGCAGAAATTTAAGCACCAGAAGAAGCGGGAATTTGGGTCTGCAAATCTATAGAATAGTCAACCTCAAGAAAACCAGTCCAAGACACAAGAAAATAAGAGCAACGGGAAGACGAAGAAGGACACTGGGAAGTAGTATCACTTCCACAAAATCCATTGGCACAACACCGATGAATGTCATTTGAAACAGTCATTGGTATCTGATCTCAAATAAATAAAATCGAACCCCGAATCGGACTTCGATTCAGACAATAATAAAACCAGAAAAATAATTGATGCAAAACCCACTGCTATCATCGTGATTGCTACAATCCAACAAGAAGAACCAGAGGATCCTATGGAGGGGGAGCACATTTTCCATTCACAGATGTGGGTGAAGGGTATCCTACTGCATTTTATTATTGATAACAGAAGCCACAATAACCTCATATCAACAGAGGTTGTCAAGCAGTTTGATTTATCGACAAGACCACACCCACATCCATACAACTTTAGATGGCTTCACCAGGGACGCGCTCTTTGTGTCAGCCAGTAGTGTCACCTTCCATACGACATCAAGCCCTTCAAGGATGAGTTACTTTGTGATGTTTCCCACTAGAAGTCTATGATGTTTTGTTAGGCCAGCCATATATTTGGAGGCATCATGATGTTTATGAGTCTTCACCCCATAACATCATTTTTACTATGGGGGGTCATCCCTACAGGATACCAAAGGTAGTTTCGACTATTGTCCCGACAAAACAATGCCACAAAGTTTTGCCTCTTCACAATCTGGTCAAAAGAGAAGGACACTACATATATTGCAACCTCAACCCAAGACCCTTCTATCCAACAGAGGCAGATCAACAAGATTGTAGAAGAGCACCAAGATATTCCTATTGCACCTATGAGGGTGCCTCCACACTGTCAAGTCAAACCAAGTTATGATAAATCCCTTCATGTTATTCATGTTACATATTCACTGAAAGAGTCCTTCCACACTCAAGAATATCATGTAGCTATATTTGTTAAACTGATCCAACCCCTCCAACAACATGTTCATAACAGGCTTCAACAAGTTAAGCAGGACAACTTCTTAAGCAATGCAAGCAACTCACCAAGGTTCAGATTCAACAAAAGCTTCCCTAAGGATTTGACACAATGAAGAACATTGATTCCTAAGGGGGGAGGATTGATCCAAGTGGAAATCGATGGCCACCCACCTATTCCACTATCTCAAGACAAGAGTTTTCACCTTGGCTGTTTTTCTACAACTTTTTGGGTCCTATACTTATGGGGCCATTTCGAGGTGCTAAAGAACGCTTTGTGGGCCCGCCACACTCACACTGTGGGATTTATCCATAGTGTGATGGAAAAATGTGTATTCCTTGGATATAAATTTCCAACAATCTATCATGCACCCAAAATGAAGATCGTATGAAAAAGTTACACCCTTGGGATGTTGACGTACTAATTACCCCCATCGGGGTCCGCAAACCTTTTCGCGTTTCATCTTGAGTGGTTAGGGTTTTGGATTTTATTTATGTTAAAAATTCCTCTAGAGCCTCATTTTAATCATCATCATCTTCTTGTGAATGAGCGTAGCCATCACATCTCTTCTCAGAGATAATCTACCACCATTCTAGTGAGTCATTCACTCTATAATTTTATAGTTTCTATACATTCTCTCATTAATAAAAAAATGTGCATTATTGTATCTTTGTGTTTATTGAAGTATTTTTGTATATTTCGTTGTTATATCTCTACCTTCATTTCGTTCTCAAAATAATCTGGATCAGTGGTACCAGAGTAGGATAATCCTTTTCGTTTTTTAGTGCATGTCCCCAATAAGGTCAGGGTATAGAGAGTTGGGTCTCGAGCTAGTTTCTCTTGACGACAACCGCTATCTCCAGATCAAGCGACCTCCCATGGAAAAAGAGAAGAGAGAAGTGGGAGCAGAAGATCCAATCAATTTGTTTCTCGTGGAATCCATTTCTTAATAGAGGAATAATATGTTGGAGAAATTTGCCCAAATCCTTCTACGATTGTCAACAATTCAACAAGACGTTGTCACATTCAAGGTACAAGTTAATTTTTGTATTCCTGTATTTGAAGGTCAGATCGATGAAAATGCTTTGGAAAATGGTTAAATTTTCTAGAAGTTTATTTCTTTGTTCACAATTTTTCCGACAGAGAAAAGATCACCTTTTATCTCCTTAAGGCTCTCCCCCATGTCAAACATTGGTAGGAAACTTACTGGGAGCAAAATTCCACAGAGGAGTCTAAAATATTTGGGGCTGAGCCCACTTGGGATTTTTTATGGATGTGGTCAAGGATAAATATTACCATATATATGGGAATCTATGATGATCAGTACATGAGATGGGCCACACTGCATCAAGACAAGGGATAAACAATGATGGAGTTCACAAATACCTTCCATACCTTGCGCACCAAGATGGGTATCAAAGACTCTGAGCGACACATAGTTATAAAATACCATGAGGATCTACATAGGTACATCCAAACCGAAATGGAGTTTCTAGACATCTCATCATTGGGAGAAATTTATCAATATGTTGTAAAAATCGAGCATAAATTTAATCACCAGAACAAGTGGGAATTTGTGTCTGCAAATTTGCAACAACCAAAGTAAGGAAAAGGCATCCCTAATCCACATAATATTCAACCTCAAGAAAAATAGTCCAAGCCACATAAAAATAAGAGCAATGTGAAGATGAAGAAGGACACTAGGAAGTTGTGCGACTTCCATGAAATCCCTTGGCACAACACCGATGAATGTCGCTCGAAAATGTAATTGGTAGTTGAGCTCAAAGAAACATAATCAAGCCCCAAATTGAACTTTGGTCATTGATAAAATAATAAAAGGAGATAAATAATTGATGTAGAACCCACTGGTACTATCACGACCATTACAATCTAACAAGAAGAACCAGAGGATCCTGAGGAGGGGAAGCATGTTTTCCATTCACAGATGTGGGTGAAGGGGACCTTGCTGCATTTTACTGTTGATAGTAGAATCTAGAAGAACCTCATCTCAGTAAAGGTCATCAAGAAGTTGGATTTTTCGACAACACCACACCTGCATCCATACAACTTCGGATGGCTTCGTCAGGAATGAGATATTTGTGTCAGCCAACATTGTCATCTGTCATACGAAATCAATCCCTTTAAGAATGAGATACTATGTGATGTTTCCTACTAGAAGTATGTGATGTTATATTAGGCCAACCATATATGTGGAGGCCTCATGTTTTTTATGAGTCTCGACCCTATAGCGTCATTTTTACTCTGGGGGGTCATCCCTACAATATACCAGAGGTAGTTTCAACTACTATCCCGAAAAAAATAGTGCCACAAAGTAATCTCTCATACATCAAAGTTTAGCTTCTTCACAATATGGTCAAAACAAAAGGAAACTACAACCATTATAGCCTCGGACCAAGACCGTTCTATCTAGCAGAATCATATCAATAAGATTGTATAAGATAACCAAGATATTCCTGCTACACCTATGAGGGTTCCTCCACATTGTCCAGTCAAACCAAGTTATGATAAATCCATTCATTTTATTCATGTTTCATATTCATCGATAGAGACCTCCCACACTCAGGTATATCATGCAGCTATATTGGTTAAACCCATTCAACTCCTCCAACAACAGGTTCATAACAACCTTCAACAAGCTAAGAAGGATAACTTCTTAAGTAAATCCAACAAATCACCAAGGTTCAGATTCAACAAAAGATTCCCTGGGGAATTGATGCAATAGATACCATTGCTTCCTAAGGGGGGAGTATTGATCCAGGCAGAAATTCATGGTCACCCACCTATTCCACTGGCTCAAGATAGGAGTTTCCACCTTGGCAGTTTTTCTGCAGCTTTTCGGGTCCTAAACTTCTGGGGTTGTTTCGAGGCACTAAAAAAATATTTTTGGGACCTTCACACTCACATTGTGGGATTTATCCATAGTGTGATGGAATAATGTGTAGTCCTCAGATATACCTTTCCAACAAGCTATGTGCACCCAAAACAAATATCATATGCAAAAGTTACACCCTTGGGAAGTTGACATACCAACTACCCCAATCAGGAGCCTGCAAACCTTTTAGCATTTCATCTTCCGGGGTTAGGGTTTTGGCTTTTATTTATGTTAAAAATGCCACTAGAGCCTCATTGTAATCATCATCATATTCTTGTGAATGAGTGTAGCCATCACATCTCTTTTTAGAGATAACCTGCCACCATTCTAGTGAGTCATTCACTCTGTAATATTATAGTTTCTATACATTCTCTTATTAATAAAAAATGTGCATTACTGTATCTATATGTTTATTGCAATAATTTTGTATATTTTGTTGTTATATATTCACCTTCATTTAATTCTCAAAATAATCTAGATCAATGGTATCAAAGTAGGCTACTCCCTTTTGTTTCTTAGTGCATGTCCCCGAGGAGGTCAGGGTATAGAGAGTTGGGTCTCGAGCTAGTTTCTCTTGAGGAAAACCACTTTCGCCAGCTCAATCGGCCTCCCATGGCGGAAGAGAATAGAGACGAGGGAGTAGAATATCCAATCAAGCTATTTCTTGCATAATTCCTTGCGCAATAGAAGAACAAGGCATTGGAGAGTTTTTCCCAAATCCTTCAACATTTGTCGACAATTCAACGAGACACTACCCCATTCAAGGTACAAGTTATTTTTCATATTCCCATATTTGAAGGTTAGATCATTGTATATGCTTTGGAAAAATGGTTAAATTTGCTAGAATGTTATTTCTTTGTTCACAATTTTTTTGATAGAGAAAAAATTACCTTTGCGCTCCTTAAGGCTCTCCCCCATGTCAAACATTGGTGGGAAACTTACTAGGAGAAAAAATCCACAGAGGAGTCGGGAATATTTGGGGTCGAGCCCACTTGGGATTTTTTATGGACACGTTCAAGGAGAAATATTACCTTGTGTGAAACTATGATGACCAGTACATGAGATGGACCACACTGCATCAAGAGAGGGGCCAAATACTGTCGAAGTTCAAAAATACCTTCCATACCTTGTGCACCAAGATGGGTATCAAATACTATGAGAGACATTTTGGACAGACAATTTTTGGATACAAGTCCCATAAAAATCCTAAGTATAGAAGAAGTATGTAGAAGAGGTGCACAAAGGAGAAGAAGAAAGACTAGGGAGTGTGGAGCTGAGGTGCATCCAGGAGGACAACACACAGTAAGTGGAATAAAATAGGGAATAAACAAAAGAGAAGAATAAAGAAGAATAAAGAAGGTGAAAATAAATGATGACAACTAGACAAGCTAAATATGGAAGGATGTGCAAAAGCATGAGGGAAAGAAGTCAGAGTGAAAAAACATGTAGACGGAAAAGAAGAAGAAAATATCCAAACAACCAGTGAACTAGAGTTGTCATGCATGGTAATGAGGGTTTTTTGGGGGAACCAAGTAGGGTTTTAAACCCTATATTGTATGTATAAATATGTAATGGGTTTGGTGAATAGGGGTTCCTCTCTGTGGTTATTCTCGAGAAGTATTGTTGATTTTATTCCAAACCGTTGAGAACACTTGTCAGTAAGAAGGTTGTTAGGATAGGATAGGAAGGGATAGAATCAATGACTGAATGTAAGAGATGATGAACATAGAGAGAGGCTTGCACTACATAGAAGCTAGGCTAGGAGAAGAGAAATATAAACATGATATATATTTGTAAGCACAGTGCGCAAGCCTGAAACCATTACCAAATGCCTACTAAAGAAGCCGATCATTGTGGACATAGCCCAGATTTGGGTGAACCATGTTAAATATTGTGTTACATGTATTTTATGTGATTGTTGATGAATTATGTCTAGATGTATAGTATATTAGTTTTGTCTTATGTTTAATCATGGCACAATAATCACAACTATTACAGCAGCGAGTTTATGCAGTAATATGGAATATAATGATAGTATGAATCTGAATCATTAAGTAGTTAATACATAACAATGAGTGAACTATGCACACATAAATAATAAGGAAGAATGAACATAATGGTCACCTCTCATTCCCTCACTATGACAAAAACCTAGTTCTTTTAGTCCCAATAGATACATCGGGTGAGACTTCATATGCGCAAGCAAGTGATGTCAAAAGAGATGGTGTCTGGTGGGTTTTGTTGGTCATAGATAACTCGAAAATAGGGCATTACGAACCGTGCACAATGCCAACAAATGGTTATGTTGTTGGGATACAGAGTTTGCATAGATAGGGGATTACTGGAGCGATGAGATAGTCAGAAAAATTGCAGACTTGTTGTGCGAATATCATGACCTATTCCCCACGACATTTTCAGAGATGAAGGGAATAGCAGGGGACTTAGGTGATATGCATATTTCAATTGAAACCAAGAGCTAAGCCAGTGCAACAAAGGCATTACAAGTTAAATCCAAAGTACAAAGAAAAGGTGAAAGCTGAAATAGACAAGATGTTGGACGCATGAATAATTGAATTGGTAGAAGAATATGAGTGGATCAGTCCAATGGCAGCATAAGAAAAGAAGACAGCAGGAATCAGGATCTACGTGGATTTGAGGAATCTTAATGACACATGTTTACATGACCCATTCCCAACACCATTCACAGATGAGGTACTAGATAATGTAGGAGGTCAATAATATATTCTTTTGCAAATGTATTCTCAGGGTACCATCAGATAAAAATTGCATAGGAGGATAGGCACAAGACCACTTTTGCAATAAAGTGGGGAAGTTATCAGTATACAATAATGCCCTTTGGACTGAAGAATGCCCTTGTGGTGTTTTCCATAGTAGTGGTTGCAACACTCAAGGAATTTATCCATAAATTCCTTGAAGTGTAATTGGATGATTGGACTATGTTTAGTCTATTGAAGGATCATATAGATGTACTCACTCTAATGTTGGATCGGTGTAGACAATGTCAGATTTCGCAGAAATTGAAGAAGTTTATTTTTTTCACACTGTTTGGAATTTTGTTGGGACATGTTGGCATAGGGGCATACCCTGGGTTCAATGCTACAACAACACACCAACAAAACCCTAATTACCGGCCCTTTTGAGAACACCTGTGAAGTAGATGAAGTCTCACCTGAGGTAGAGGCAGGGGTGGTTGTAGGACTCTAGTGTCTACAATCTTAGTTGGGACACAAATTTGTGATTGTAATACCTTAACAGAGCACTTAGTTATTACAATCCATTAGTATTAAGATTTAGTTCACAGCGCAGCTAAACCCTAACAACAGATCAATGCAGTATTCACACAGATCCAATAGATTTATGCACGAAGCACACACATAGAGATCATATATAACATTCATTCACATTATTCAACACTAAACTATCATATCAGATTCATCTATCATCTAAAATCGCACTAAGAATTCAATCATATAAACAAGAGAGAAACCATAAAGCACAAAGCATTCACAACACAGGATATACGTGGTTCACCCCCACCCTGGGGCTACATCCACCAACTCTTATTCTCTTTATTATCTCTGTCAAGCATCTTATAGGAACAAAGCATCAGAACACTACTCCGCATAGGACAAGAGATCTGTGCACACTTCGCTAGATCCTCCTTCCCCAAGTAGATCTAGGCATAGATCCTCACACAGTCTATGCAAAAAGCACTACATATGACTTGCACTTAGCTCCAAAAGTCTTAATCACATATTCTTGCACATATCCAGTACTATCACTCAACCATCAGTCTTCTAGGTCTACTTCTTACATCACCTAGCTACTTATTTATACATTACAAAAAAAGCCTAAACATGGGTAAGACCCATGGGATGACATCCCATACCCATTACATAAGCCCAAAACCCAAAAATCCCTAAAAATGGGCCAAGATCCCATTATCTCCGCTTTGTCTTGCGCTCCTCCTTCAACAACCTGTTGAAGTCCCAAAAATAGGTCAAACATGACCAAGGATCCTTAAAACTTGGTCAAGGGCCAACGGGCCCCCAACACTCACCTGTGACTCATCCCGAGTCACTCTTCTCTGGGTAATTCTGCCTCAAACACCTCGAGCTTGGATCGAGCTACTTTGACTTGTTGTTGTGCTATGGCCTCCTACTCAACAAACTCTTGGATGAATGCTTCGTCGATAGGTCCCTCTAGGTGTTGTTGATCTACAATGACGACTTGCTCTAGCTCTGCTCCTCGACCTTAGATCTCTGCAAATAGTTGGAAAGCCTCATCCTGTACAGTTTGGACTCTCTAAATCACTTCCATGACTCTGCTCTGAATGGTGTGGACCTGTTGTTGAGCAGTGCACTACTCTTGGGATTGTTTCATCCTTGCAACAACTGACAGGGGCTTCAACTGCACCTGTAGTGTTTCTTCTTTTTGCTTTGCCTCCTGGAGTTATGACTCTCGTGCCTTCATTTTTGGATTCTTAGTGAGTCACTCATACGTCTGGGCACTACGATCAATTAGTTACTTACATTCCATGGCAAGGGACTTTATTCTCTCAACTGTGCTTTGGGCAGTTGCATCTCTTTGATCCCTCACATCTTGTGGAGTGTCGAACACTGCACAGAGTTCTAAGTATGTTATTCTTTGTTGTAGCTACTGGATAGATTCCACGAGATTCTCTACTTGATGCTTGATGTAGTATTATGCCTTTGTTTCTAAGCCTATCACAGAGAAAAGTTCTTTGTTGACTGCTTCTTTCACTTCGAGTTTCTCTGCGAGAAACTATTCTTTTTCTTGCTGAATCTGTGCTTTCTCCTCTTCAAACTTGGTTTGGAGAGAGACCTTCTCCTGCTCTGCAAGTCAGCGTTGTTATACAATTACTTCTTTCACTTTATTCAGGGCCTGGGTGGCTTGTTCAGTTTCTTCTTGTTCGTGATGAAGGCGAGCTTCGGTAGCATCAACTAGTCGACAGAGTTGGGCTGGCTCATCTCCCAAATCTAGTTCTCCCAATGGTAGGGGCGTAGTGGGCACTGCACGATTGGACTGAAGGGCCTATTATACCCCTTAGATTTCGACCTTGATTCTGTCGTACATATCCTCCTACTTGGGTTCCAGTTTCTTCAAGATTTCTTGTGAGGCATCATTTACAACTGCGATGATTAAGTCAAAGTCACCAACAATGAGCACACTCTGCATCTTGGTCAAGGTGGCTCTGGATTTCTTTCGGGAAGAGGGTTTCAGGGGAGATACCTTCCTCTTCTTCAAGGGATTAGCCTTGTCTCTAGGCGGTGTTACTTCGCCTTGCTTCTGCTCATATTCTTTTCCATTTATCTCTTCTACTTCGTCATCACCCCCTCGGCTAAGTGATACTGAAGCAGTCTTTTTGAGGCACTACTTAAGTCTTGGACTTCTTCGGTCTTCTTCCTTTTGCTGGTCCCAGGTGTGTCATGTTCTTTGTGAGCAACCTCCGGGCTGTCAAGTTCATGATCAGATATCTCTGCAGGGTCATCGGGGATAAGGAAGTATGTTGACCAGTCCTTAGTTATCTCCTCGAGGTCCTCTTCTATGAGCTTGTAGTATGACTGAAGCTATTCATTATGCTCATATGCTCACACAGTAATATAGATGAAGTGCCAATCTGTGCAAAACTTCATGAGGGGTCAGAACCGTTGTAGGGTGTCGAAGTCATGTGAGGTTCAACTTCAGTATCCCTCGTTAGCTAGAGATAGTACGTATGAAAAGTTGCATTCGACTTCCACTGTTTTCCCATGTCTCTTGAGTACCAAATCATGGAAAACTTTGAAGCAAGAGGCTCAAATGGCTCAATGTCTGGGAAGGTCACACCTTCCGACATCTCCCAAGCAACAAACGTGATGAGGATCAGGAGCCAGCTAAAGTGGAACTCGTAGCCCTGATCCTATGCTTCGCGGTAGTCTAATTCCAGCTGATTAACTAGGTACTTCGCCCAGTTCATCTGTACACCTTCCACGCATTTCCCTGCAAGGTCAATGACAAATCCTGTGACCTGTGTGGGTCTATTCTTCCTTACTAACTTTCCTGTGATTAATTGGCATGCTAGGCGCACTGTGCCATTATGGATGGAAGCTACCTTGTAGCCTCGCGTCCCCTTTTCAACATAGTCGTATGTATCCTTGATCTTCTGTGCTAGTGCACGATCTGTGGATTTCTCTGGATAGAAGACCTGTGGGTCAGGTCCTTTCATACTTAATCTGGTGATCCTAAGGATCAATGTCGAATCAACTGTGATATAATGGTATAGCCATAAGTAGCCTCCATGGTAACATGAAAGTAGGAACTTGACATAGGAGTTAAGTTCCTGGTGCCTTCCAAAGTGTGGGATCTTCATTATGTTCAAAAGGGTGGATTGCATGAGGTTTCATCATCCACGGCTGGGGGATTATCTTTGATTTCTTCCCCTTCGTCCTGGTCAAATATTTATACGGGGCGAGCATGCTATGGTTCTTTTGGTCTCCTAAGTTGAAGTCGTTGAACTTCAACGTTGCAATCTTGTCCTGCTATGCTCGAACTGTGCATATCCCTTGCAGAATAACCATGGTACACAATAACCATGGTGTATTCAAAATCTGTCAACACACTATCATGACTCACCGCGTCGGCTAGAGGCGAGATGTAATCGGGTAAGATGGTCGGGATTAGCTTCACAGTTGCTAGGTTGTCTCTGTTCTTGGTTCTCTTTTCTGTGATGAATCAGAATGGTCTGGATCCGTGAGCAGTCGATGAAGAGGCTTGCACTCCTCTCGTCGATGATGCTTGAATACTTGCATACATTACTTTCTCGGACATGAGATCGATGAGAACTTCTTCGACGATTTTCTCTGTGGCACTGAGCTCGTCCGACATACATGATTAGATTAGATGAGTGCGAAAAATAATAGAACTAATGTCGATCTTACTAATCACATCGCGGTATCAATGAGTTTTATCTGATACAATTTGCAAAAGTGTTCTTGGTGCAATAGTCGACAAAATAAGTAGACAATAACGTAATGAATATTTCCAACGAACAAGAGACCTTCATTAATTCAGTTTGGTCTGTTACAGTGCTGATGTAGGAGCATCACTCCAAGCCAGCTACGTGCTAGCCAGTCAACACTTCAAGCATGCATTCAATGGAGAGGAGAGGCGCAACCCTCTCACTTTCAAATTTCAAATTTGAATTTAATTGTATTAAATGATTGTAAGGCTGGTAGAGCCAACACCATTCTTGTACGCAGGTTGTAGTTAGTTGGCCTCTTAATGTTTTGTAAGGCTAAGATCTAGATCTGATTCAGACTAGACAACCATTCAATGTAATTCATTGTAATTAATGAGAGTTGGTGAGGATGGAGGGAAGAGCCCACTTTTGTAAAAAGATCCTTTGTATCTGTAGAAGAAGAAAAAGGAGAGAAGGATGAGTCGAGTGAGTCTATAGAGAAGAGAGAGAGAAGAGAGGAGAGTCGAGACTCTTTTGCAGTCTGAGCTCGAACACATTGTAATTAGACATTGATGTTAATACAAAGCAGTTTTTCCTGTATGTTGTTGTCCACATGTTTATGAGTTCATGAATGAATGTCTTTATGCATTGATAATATGATGTAGATGTATGTTAGGTATGCATTTGCAGGGATAGACAAAAATTACTATCTGTGAGTTCTTTGATTCCAGTTTTGGGTTCTTTGAGGCTTCATGTAAGAGGTTTCATGATAGAATACTGCGGGTTCTGTAAGCCTGTGCAAGGAGTGCACTTATGAATTCTACAGATTCAGAAAAAGACGTGCCAGGAAGGTGCACCGGCTAAAGTCACTGACTCAAGGAGAATCCTCAAGGTTGTTGAATACCTTGGAGGTAAGACTGTGTAGAAGAGAGCACATGAAAGACCAAAATCATTGAGGGATTTTGTAGAAGCTCTGCCAAAAGGGCATTGAGCAGGTGCATAGAAATCACAGAGAAGACAAAATTTCTGAGAATTCTGTAAGACTCTGCCAAGAGGGCATTGAGCGAATGCACAAGATGCAGTAGGAGAAGAAATTTATTTTGAGTTCGGCCAGAAGACAAAATCACTAAGTATTCTGGAAAACTTTGCCAGGAGGTAATTTGAGTTGGTGCAAGTGTGCACATAAATAACTCTTGTTTGAGTTTAGAAAGGAGAAGAAGTGTCAGGAGGAAGACCTTCACAGGGTTACAAAACACCCTGCAGGCTAAACAAGGAGTGATTGAGTAGGAAGTTTCCAGAGGGAATTTCCATCCTTTCAAGGAGAGAAAGGGGCAGAGACCTTAGAGGCATGAGAAATTGAAGCTCAAGAGAATAAACACCTGTGCAAGGAAGAAACAAGGCCAACACCTAAGTAAAGTGTTGACAGACAGACAGTCATCTGAAGGCTCGTCAGGCAGCAGGAGTGGGAGCGAGAGAGGAATTATTCTAAAGTCCCGAAGCTCAGGAAAGATAACACCTTTGTGTGCAGAGACTCTGCAAAGAGCACAAAAGTCGAGAAACCTTTCAAGGTTTAAAAGAGGACTAAGCTCAGGAGGAAAAGTTCCCTTGTGCACAGAGCCATAGCTGCAAGGAATAGCAAAAGTTGAGACACCATTTTGTGGTTAAGAGTCAACAAATCTCAGGAGGGACAACATCTTTAGAACACAGGTGGGAGTAGAGGATACAGGCTTCACAGTAGGAGCAAAGGCTGAGACCTTGAAGCATTTGAAGTCTTCCAAGTTCAGGAAGAAGCGCGTGCTCAGGAAGGAGCAACAGTAGTCGTTGGATCGACACTGGGAGGAAAGATTTGGACTGTTGAATTTACGTCCAGACAACAGGAGGAGGTCACGCAAAAGAGTAGTTGAGATGGATGGTGGAGACACTTCGAGGGAGAAGTGTCAAGTTTCCATGAGTCGTCGGATCTGGAAAAGGTGTGCGAGGTTTAAACCTCGTAACAACAGAAGGAGGGCACCAATTTATTGGAAAGAAGTCATTGAGTAGTGAATCGAGCGGTCAAAATTATCAATGGAGAGCTTGCAAAGTCGCAAGGACCGTAGGATCCAGTGGATCCGTATGGATGGTGAGAGGCCTTCGCGAAGGAAGTGCGAAGTTGTGAGAGTCGTTGTATCTTGCAGAGCTATAAGGTGGATAGGAGTTGGATGAATCCACCACCGTGACATCAAGAATCAATGTGGATCATTGATCGTGATCAGTTTGAGCTGTTGGATCATTATCGCATCTCGGGGATCGTGATTTTGGAGGCCAGACCAAAATTATTGGTTTGTGCAAAGTTCCAGGTTGCGAGAAGTAGGGAAGGAGATCCATACCATTGGATCCAAGCTCCGGCAAGACCGTTGGATCATAACCTCCACGTGGTATCGCGTATCGAGAACTTGGGGGTTGAAAGGACTTCTTTTCGACTGCAGAAGTCACAAAGTGTCGAGCGCCGATGGCTCGTATGAACACGTAGCACACCCGATAGGTGGGGCCGCGTAGCTGACAGGTGAATTAACAACAAGCGCCCAGAGAAAAGGTGGAAGTAGGCAACAAGTGGCGTATGTGCATCACCTTGAAAAAGGTCACCCATCACTGACCTTTCGCGTCTCGGGGATTCACAAAAGAGGGGCACGAGAGCTCAACACTCCAACTCATGAAGTCGCGAAGTTGCGAGTGGTGCTAGCAACTTAGCCCTAGATGGTGGTTATGTGTGGGAGGCGCTAACAAGGAGGAACCATACCTGTATCGTCATCTCGGGTATCAGAGGTTTGAAAAAGAGGAGTCGAGGGTCTTCGACTCACAAACTCATGAATTGTGAGTTGCGAAAATCGCTTGCCCTAAGGCCCGGTTGTGATCGTATGGTGATGTAAGGCTCGCACCTGGTGTTGAGTTACACAGGGTAGGTTTTCATAAATTACCTGTGGATTTGTTGAAGGTTCCAGTAGGGAACCAAAGGATCTACTTCGACTCGAGAAGAATTAGAACGATCCTGAGCAGATCTCAGCCTGAGGGCAAGGGGGTCTGCGTCAGGCGCGGTCCCAATGGTCTGATGGTGGGATTTCTGACCATAAATGTCGTTATAACCATTCGATGTATTAGTCTAATGGTTATACTGTTCCAAATGGCTATATTGCTTTGCCATGGTGAAGTGCCATGTGACGCTGTTCTGATATCCCGACGAAGTTCCATTTTTGTAAATTTTCCTTCTGCGAAGTTCCCTCTGGAACCTTCTATAACTTTCCGATCTTTGATATCTTCTTACTTAGTTTTATATGCTTCTTTCCAGTGAGCTTTGTCTCGATATTACTCTTTCCATTCTGATTCTTATCTCCTCTTGGCATAGTAACTTCGCGTTGTTGAGATTCTTTCCTAGGATTCAAGGGAAATACTTCTTCTCTATCAGGGGTAGGTGCTTCAGTCTTCTATAAGTCTTCTCGTGTTCTTTCAAGTTCAATGTCCAACTTTCTGGTTCTAAATAACTTCGATCTATGCTCCTTTTTTTCAATCAAGTGTGCGATCCTCCTATTTGTGAAATATTTTAATTCTTTATTTTTCTTCTCTAAGATTTCTTCTTCTTTCCTTCTGGCCTGATCCCTTTCAATCCAAGGTTTTCCTAGTAATATAGAAAATGGGGCGCTATTCTCAAAAAATTTAACAACCTCAAAATATTCTTCTCTCTAAGTTCCATGAGCACTCATATATATCTGGGTAAGTCTTCCACATAGGGTTATCAATTTTCCTCTAAATAATCCTATTCCTCCCAATGAAGGAATCATAGTAGGATTTCCTAAAATTTCCCAAGTTCTTTCTGTCATGATATTCACCTGTGTTTCTTCATCTAGAGTACAGTCAATGTCGAAGTCTCCTATTCTTACTTCTATTTGCTTTTTCACTTTTAAAATCTCTGATAGATTAGTATCTTTGTGGTCATTCAGGGTTTGTTTCATTTGTAATAGTACAGTCTCTGATTCCTTCTGGGGTTCTACCATGGTCTCAGTTTCTTGACCTTTCTCAAGGTCTACTTGTTCCATATTCATTCTTTCAAGCTTAACTATCATTCTAGGGCAATCCAAAACTTCATGGTCCATAGATTTAAAACAAAGACAACTAGATCTTCTAGCAAGGAAATCCTTAGAAAGATGTCCCAATATTTTGCAATTGTAACAAAGAGTTAACCCTCTCTTTCTCTTAAATGATCCCCATCCTTTCCTGTACTATGCACTAGGATCATGGTAGCTAACCTACAAAACAATATTTCTAGGATCCTGCATCCATTTTTTAGCCCAAACATTCTTTCTATGCATAAGAATAACATATATTTCATTATTCTTATCAAATCTACTCATATCAAATCTTCTTTCATCTAGTTGTGCCCTAGTTTTCAGGCTAGGAAAAAATTTATCAAACATTCCTAGATCCATATTCTTGAAAAAAAAAATTCCACTTATCTTACTTTCGACAGAGCACAAAGATTCTAGATCTAAAACTTTTCACTATTATTACCTCTATCAGAGCACAAAATCGTTCATATCTTACCTCTTTTCTTTAGATCAGACTTCTCTTCTTAGCAAAGAGCTTCACAACTCAAGTAGAGTAATGCGCACTAGGGAAACATATCTACACATAGATATTTCACAGTTTCAGGTCAGATATTCACACAGAGCTTCTTCTTCCTCAGTTCCCAACAATCAAAGTTTCAGTCCCGATAACAGAACCATTTGTTGGCACAGGGGCAGACCCGAGGTTCAACGCTACAACAACACACCAAAAAAAACCTAACTACCGACCCTTTTGGCAACACCTATGAAGAATATGAAGTCTCACCCGAGGTAGAGGCATGGGTGGTTGTAGGACTCCAGTGTCTACAACCTTAGCTGGGACACAGATCTGTGATTGTAACACCTTAAAATAGCACTTAGTTATTACAATCCATTGGTATTAATCTTTAGTTCACAACGAACTAAACCCTAACAAGAGATTATCATAGTATTCACATAGATCCAATATATTTAAGCACGAAGCACACACGTAGAGATCGGATCTAGCATTCATTCACATTATTTATCACTAAACTATCATATCCGATTCATCTATAATCTAACATTGCACTAAGAATTCAATCATATAAACAAGAGAGCAATCATAAAGCACAAAGCATTCACAACACAGGATATACGTGGTTCACCCCCACCCTAGGGCTACGTCCACCAACTCTTCTTCTCTTTATTATCTTTGTAAAGCGTCTTACAGGAATAAAGCATCATAACACTACTCCACATAGGATAGGAGATCTATGCACACTTCACCAGATCCTCCTTCGCCAAGTAGATCTAGGCACAGAGCCTCACACAGTCTGTTCACAAAGCACTACAAATGACTTGCACTTAGCTCTGCAAGTCTTAATGACATCTTCTTGCACATAGCCAGTACTAGAACTCAGCCATCGGTCTTCTAGGTCTACTTCTTACATCACCTAGATACTTATTTATACATTACAATAAGGGCCTAAACATGGGTAAGACCCATGGGATGACATCCCATACTCGTTACATAAGCCCAAAACCCAAAAATCCCTAAAAAGGGGCAGAGATCCCATGATCTCCACTTTGTCTTGCGCTCCTCCTTCGATAGCCTATCGAAGTCCCAAAAATAGGTCAAACATGACCAAGGATCCTCAAAACTTGGTCAAGGGCCAACAAGACATGTAGTTTGAAAACAAGGATTACTAGTATATCCATCCAAGATTGCAGTAATCTTGGAGTTAGAACCACCGAAATGAGTCAGATAGTTGAGGGAAACTTTGCATCATACAAGTTATTACAGGAAATTCATCAAAGGATATGTGAAGATCATAACACCGATGGAAAAGTTTCAAAGTTTCAAAGAAGCACTGTCAGAAGGGTTTGGACACCTTAAAGAAAAAACTAGTGATCGTGCCGATTTTGATCTTTCCAAATTGGAACAAGGATTTCCATGTACATGTAGATGCAACATCCATAGTGTTGGGTACAATACTATCTCAACGAGGGAAGGGAGACATAGATGAACCAATTTATTTTGTAAGTAGGAAGCTATCCATAATAGATTAGAATTATACTACCACAGAATGAGAAGGATTGGAAATGATCTATGCACTACAAAAGTTCAAACATTATCTATTGGGGTCTCACTTTAAGATGTATACATACCATTCTCCATTAAAATACTTAGTCAACAAGCTAGTGTTGTGGGGGAGAATATGCAGATGATTACTATTATTTTAGGAATATGATTTTGAGGTTGTAGTGAAACCAGGTAAGTTGAATGCAAGACCAGATCATCTATCACGCATACTATCGGGAGAAGATGCAGGAAAATTAGATGACAACTTCCTAGATGCACAACTATTTGCAGTAAATATGGTGGATGATTACTTCTTGGACATCGTGCAGTTTCTAAGTACACGTATGGCTCCATCATATATGATGGTTGCGTAGAAGAAACAACAGGTAGTGAAAGCATCATATTATCAGTTGATTGCAGGGAATTTATAAAATTTGGGTGCAAATGGAATATTGAGACAATGTGTATTGGAAGACGAGAGACCAATGATACTTGAAGAAATGCATGAAGAGATTTAAAGAGGACATTATGCAGGGAGAGCAACTGCACAAAATATTTTGTGTGCAAGACTTTGTTTTCCTACACATCACAAAGATGTGAAGGAATATTTACAGTCATGCGATGTATGCCCAAGAGTGGGAAAGCCATCCAAGATTAATGAAATGTCGTTGAATCCACAAGTTATGCTACAGGAATTAGAGAAATGGGCCATAGTCTTGTAGGTCCAATCAACCCACAATAAAGAAGATCAGGGGAAAGATACATAGTCATTGTGACGAAGTACTTGACAAGATGGGAATAAGAAACCCCAGTTACAAATTGTACCTCGGAGACTACTGCGAGTTTTTTGTTCGAGAATGTAGTCACAAGGTTTGGATGTTTGCACATATTACTCAGCGATCAAGGCACACACTTTATGAATAAGAATATTACAACAATGACTGAGGATTTCCAAATTCATCGTCAAAAGAGTACCCCGTATCATCCTCAGGCCAATGGAACAATGGAAGATTTCAATAAAATATTGGAGAATGCCTTGACAAAAAATTTCAATGTAGGGAGAGATGATTGGGAGTTAAGAGTTCATGCATTTTTATGGGCTTACAGGGCTACAAGTGAGAAGCTAACAGGGAAGACACCTTTCAGTTTGTTCTATGGGAAAGAAGCATTAATGCGTATGGATTTCATTCTACCTAGTCTGCACATCGCAGTGATCATTGATCTATTAGACTCTAGTGTAGTAGAGGAGACACTATCATAGTTGGTACAGCTTGAAGAAGACTGGTTTGTCATAGGTTTCCATCATCAAGTTAATAAAGCAAGAGAGAAGGCTTAGCATGATCGACACATTAAACAAAAAATGTTTCAAGTGGGAGATTTGGTATTACTCTATGACAATAAGTTCATGCAACATCTAGGAAAGTTTCGAATGAATTGGTTAGGACCCTATGTGATTCAGAGTGTCATTAAGATAGGTGTTGCACAGTTGGAAACCATGAATAGAGAAGTCCTTGGAGGAATGGTGAATGGAATTCGGTTGAAACTCTTTAGAGACGACCAACACACTGTGTAGCAATCTGGGTTGCGCTAGGACACATGTATTATAGTAGTTGTACTATAGTAGGAAGGAAAAACAAAGAAAAACAAAGAAAACATAGAAAAGGGAAGAAACTCAAATAAAAAGTTGATATAGCAAAAAGAAGAAAAGTTTTAGAGTACCAAGGCATAGGAAATTGCGCAGAAGGCATTGTTATCATGCATCAGAATAGAATTGCGCCAATTCAAAAAATAATACACAGAAGAGAAAAATTGCTAAGCACATAGATACAAAAGAAAGAACCATTCACAGTTTGTAAATAACATGACTATTGAAAGTATTAAATCAAGGAAACGATGGATACAAAGCAAGAATGGCAGGTCATAAAGGCAGTATATAATATTAAATGGTGAAAGTCGTCAGAAATCATGACAGATTGGCAGTACGAGGGAAAATTGCATGACAGATTTGGTAATAAAGATGCATTTATGTAATAACTCATCAACCACAATGATGGATGATCTGTGCACAGTTGGCAATAAGGCACAAAAACAACAAGAGGTCGTTAAGTGTAAGTCATTATTGCATGCAAGAGAGAGAAAAATAGAGCGAATTTGAGTGCACCAGAGCCGAGCTATAACTACCAGAGAAAAGATGCAAATTTAGTTCAAGAGTCCATCAAAGAAGATGCATGGCCCTACCAAAAGTTGGAGCGTTGTCACCAGCAGCGCGAAAACAAGAAAACAACTAGTAGAGACACCAAAGGTCAAGGAAGTAGTCAGATCTTTGGCTTCAGAATCACAGTCCAGTTTCCATAGAAATTACACACCACCCAGGATGAATGACATGTCACCAATCATTGTACAAACCAATGGGAAATACCCATTGGAAACAACACCAGTTCCTCCTAGGGTAAGCATTGAAGGAGATATGCTCTGAAAAATTGCAGGTCTCAAATTCATGGATCATGACATCACCGATGAACAAAAATTCCCAAAGATGGTCAGGGATAAATATTTTCGCACTAGGAGTGTATCAGGAACATGATAAATTATGTTGGAGACATAGGAGTGGGCGACAAGATTGGAAAAGGTAGGCATACTAAACCTATTGGAGATTCCACATTTCGGGTGAATCTTGGAGATTAATGCATGTGTGAAGGTGTTTCTTAGTTGTGTCCATGGGGGGACACTATGGCTTAATCCCCCAGCATCATTTGATGTTGCATTGATTTCATACATTACAAGACTCCCAAAATTGACAAATATCCAACCCTTTTATTCAACAAGGCAGGAGAGCGAGCCCTCTCATAATCGATGGAGGTGTTCCAGACCTTTAGGGGGAAAAGGGGACTGAATGTTAAAAACATCAATGATACCAATGTTAGTTTTGTGACGTAGGTACTGGCCTGCAAGTTGCTTCGAAAATGTCGCAAGTACCAACTGCAATCATTGCAGCTGCATAAAGATGTGTCGAAGGGGTTCATATGAACCGGGCCACCTTCCGGGTGAACTAGTTTTTGCAGGATTGTATTGAGGCCGAGGAAAAGGACACAAAATTCCACTATGCCTAGTTGTTGATCTTGATTGTGCTCATCAGGTGGCATGAACCAAGTTACTATCAATGCATGGGTACATCTAGTAGAGGCAATTTGGTCGGGAGGTATGCCAACTTATGGAATATGACGAACAAGAGAATACAACAAGACAACAATGTCACATTCTTTGTATACTTCGATAATATCAGATGTCTAGTCTCACACACACTATCCATATTAGCAGATATGGTGGCAACATATAAGGATATCACATGTTTTAAAGTAGGCATACACCACATGTATGTGCAGTCCAAGAAGGACCCAACGCATCGGTGGTTACCAACTAGTTATAGGTTGACCACAAAGAACGTATGTTTGATAGTGAATGACTAGGAAGATGGCTGGAAAATCCTAGCAGAGAAAGAAAGGAAACCAGAAGAGGAAGGGGAAAAAGATAAGAGTGATGAAAACCCAGATGGCGAGCGGGGAAATGATCATACTAATGGCGTAGGAGATATTCTTGGCCCATCCACAACATAATCTCAATAGATAGTCCCCAAAATAGTAGTAAAACAAAGGATAAGTGGAAAGGACTAGCAGGAAGGGTGTGCAAGAAGACAAAGGCGCACAGAGAAACCCCAATTTATACTTTAACTTATGATGATATGGACCGCATGGGCTACCGGGTACGGGATTCCATGGAATAAATAATGGAGGAAGCAAACATGAAGCAAGAAGAGAAACATAAGAGAGTGTAGGATCAGTTGGAAACACTCCAACATCTCTTAGAAACTGCTAGTCTAGAAAAAGAGAGAAGAACCAAGGGAGGACCATCTAGTATTCCAGGGAAGGAAGTAGAGAATGGACATCCGACCTTGACCCAGTTAGCAGCCAGGTATAGAACACTTCATATTTAGATGAATGCACTCAAGTTTCCAATGTCTAAGTTAAAAGAATAGGTGAACACGCTAGGCCACTTGAACATAATGGTATCAAGGATATCAATACAAATATTACAAGACTTGCAAATGGTATTGTTGCAAGAGATTAAGAGAAGAGTCGAGGAAGCACAACAAGATCTGATGAAAATGATGGATGAAAGAGATCAGTTTCAACAAAAGTATGAAGTTGCGCTCCAACAAAAGAAGGAATTTGAAGGCCGAGTAGAGGAAGTCATGAAAGACAAGAATGAGGACAAGGAACTGGTAAGGAAATCCCTCAACGAGAAGGACGAAGCTGAAAATATAGTGTAGAAAACAAAAACAATTGTCCAAAAAATATACAAGGCTATTTCGGAAGTCCCCATAGTAGTAGAATATACTATGGAAGAACAAGTGTTGAATATCAGAGAATTCATCAAGGGTTTCCGATCACAGATATATGACCTACAATTACAGAGTGCACCATGCATGACGCTAGAAGTTAGAGAAGGAAGGAAGAGAATGGTGACAACAACAGTTGCCAATATTAAGAAGATAGAACAAGAGTGTGCCAAAATAAGTGAGGAGAGCGCACATATCTAAACAGACCTTGTGGATGATCTAGAGATGAAGGTCATAGAGGAAAAGTTAAGAGAAGCACAAGAATAGGCACGCCAAGCTTCAGAAAGGGTCACTACACTTCCAATAGCAGAACGTATGACAACAATTTTGGCACAGAGGTAGTCATACCCGAAAGTGGAGAAAATGAGGGACCAACAGAAGACCAATACAAGAAGAAGTAGTGAGGGTCATCGGTGAATTGGCCACTACGCAAAGCAAGGTCAAGCAAGCATCCCTGGAAGAAGAAGATAAACTAATAGGATTGACTACAAAGGGGGGCGAAGATATCACAAAAATAAAGGCAACGATACTCAAGGAAGTGGAGGTAGTTAAGGAAACCTCCCAAATTTTCATTTTGGCATGGATAAGCAAGCAACATGACTGAGTGGCTTAGGAAAATCCATAGGTGAGTGTTGGGGGCTTGTTGGAAAGGAATTTTTGAGATACAAGTCTGGGAAAAATCTGATGCATAGAAGAAGTGCTCAGAGTAGAAGAAGAAAGACTAGGGAGTGCGCAACTGAGATGCATCCAGAAGGAAAAC
The DNA here is from genome assembly GCA_009831015.1 of Picea engelmannii. NCBI lineage: Eukaryota > Viridiplantae > Streptophyta > Pinopsida > Pinales > Pinaceae > Picea > Picea engelmannii. The sequence continues at coordinate 227,645 of ML788828.1, forward strand.
ACACAATAAGAGGAATAATACAAGGAATAAAGAAAAGACAAGAATAAAGAAAAATAAATTTGGTGAAATGGATGGATGACAACTCAACAAGATAAATATGGAAGGACGCCCAAAAGCAGGAGGAAAAGTAGTCATATTGCAAAAGAAACATGCAGACGAAAAAGCAGAAGAAAGCAGCAGAACAACCAGTGAATTGGAGACGTCATGCATGGAAATGAGGGTTTTTGGGGGGAACCAAGTAAGGTTTTAAGCCCTATATTGTATGTATGAATATGTAATGGGTGGTTTAATAGGGGTTCCTTCGTGTGGTTATTCTCAAGCAGTATTGTGGAGTTTGTTCCAAATTGTCGAGACCGCCTGTCAGTAAGAATGTTGTTAGGATAGGATGGGAAGAGAGAGAAACAATGTCTGAATGTAAGAGATGATGCAGAGAGAGAGAGAGATAGTCTTACACTGCAGAGAGACTATTCTAGGAGAAGAGAAAGATAAACATGGTATATCTTTGTAATTGTAGTGTGAAAGCATGAAACCATTACTAAATGCCTAATAAAGAAGCTATCAGTTGTGGACGTAGCCTAGAGTTGGGTGAACCACATTAAATCTTGTGTTACATGTATTTTATGTGATTGATGATGAATTATGTCTGGATTCATAGTAGATTAGATTTGTCTTATGTTTAATCATGGTGCAATAATCACGACTGTTACAACAATGAGTTTATGGAATAATATGGAATATAATGATAGTATGAATTTGAATCACTAAGTAGTTAATACAAAAAAGGATATAACTAAGCACACAAAACTAATAAGGAAGAATGAATAGAATGGTCCCCTCCCATTCTCTCACTACTACAAAAACATGGTTTTTGCAGTCCCAATAGATACCTTGGGTGAGATTTCATCTATGCAAGTAGGTGATGCTGAAAGAGTCAATGTCTGGTGGGTTTTTTTGGTCATATATAACTTGAACCTAGGGTCTTACAAATCGTGTGCAACCCCAACATGACATCTAGTTATAAAATACCATGGGGCTCTACATAGGTACATCCAAACCGAAATGGATTTTCTGGACATCTCATCATTGGGAGCAACTTATCGATATGCTGTCAAAATCATGTAGAAAGTTCAACAGTACCAGAACAAGTGAGAAAATGGGTCTGCAAATTCGCAACAACCAAGTATGGTAAAGGAAACCCTAATCCATAGAATAGTCAACCTCAAGATAACCAGTCCAAGCCGCAGGAAAAGAAGAGAAACAAGAAGACGAAGGAAACTGGGAAGTGGTTCAACTTCCACAAAATCCCTTGGCACAACACCAATGGATGTCGCTTGAAACAATCATTGGTAGTCGAACTCAAATAAATGGAAGTGATCCACTAATTAGACTCTAATTCATAAAATAATAAAATGAGACAGTTAATTGATGCAGAACCCACTGCTATTGTCGTGACCGTAACAATCCAACCAGAAGAACCAGAGGATCCTGAGGAGGAGAAGAACCTTTCCCATTCAAATATGTGGGTGAAGGGGACCCCACTGCATTTTATTGTTGATAGAGAAAGCTAGAAGAACCTCATCTCAACATAGGTTGTCAAGAAGTTGGATTTTCTGATAACACCACACCGCATCCATACAACAACGGATGGCTTCTCCAAGTATGAGATCTTCTTGTCAACCAACAGTGTCGCATGTCATACGACATTAAGCCCTTCAAAGATGAGGTGTTGTGTGATGTTGCACCACTGGAATTTTGTGATGTTCTATTAGGCGAACCATATCTATGAGGCATCATGTTGTTTATGAGTCTCGATTTTGTAGTTTCATTGTTACTCTAGGGGGTCAACCCTACAGGATACCAGAGGTATTTATGACTACTATCCAGAAAAAATAGCACCACAAAGTAATCTCTCATACCACAAAGTTTATCCTCTTCACAATTTGGTCAGAAGAGAAGGACACTAAAACCAATGTAGCCTCGACCCAAGTCCCTTCTATCCAGCAGAAGCAAATCAACAAGATTGTAGAAGAGCACCAAGATATTCCTACTACACCTACGTGGTTGCTTCCACATTGTCTAGTCAAACTAAGTTATGATAAATCCCTTCATGTTTGTCATGATGCATCTTCATTGAAATTCTTCCCACACTCAGGAAAATCATGAATCTATATTGGTTAAATGGATCCAACCCCTCGAACAAAAGGTTCATAACAACCTTCAACAAGCTAAGCATGACAACTTCTTCAGCAAAGCAAGAAACTCACTAAGGTTCAGATTCAACAAAGCTTCACAGGGGACTTGATGCAATGAAGACCATTTCTTCCTAATGGGTGAGTATTTATTCAGGCGAAAATCTATGGCCACCCATCTATTCCACTAGCTCAATACATGGGTTTCAACCTTGGCATTTTTTCTACATCTTTTCGGGTCCTAAACTTCTGGGGTCGTTTTGAGGCCCTAAACAATGTTTTTTAGGCCCGTCATAGTCCCTCTATAAGCTTTACCCATCGTGTGATTGGAAAATATGTAGTCATCGGATATACATTTCTAACGTAATATCATACACCCCAAACATAGATCGTATGCAAAAGTTACGCCCTTGGGAAGCTGACATGCAAACTACCCCCATCGAGGCCCGCAAACCTTTTGGCGTTTCATCTTCCAGGGTTAGGGTTTTGGATTTTCTTTATGTTAAAAAGGCCTCTTGAGCCTCATTGTAGTCATCTTCATCTTCTTGCAAATGAGCATAGCCATCACATCTCTTCTCAGAGATAAGATGAAACAATTCTAGTGAGTCATTCACTTTGTAATTTTACAGTTTTGGTACATTCTCTCATTAATTAAAATTGTGCATTACTGTAAATTTGTGTTTATTGATATATTTTTGTATATTTTATTGTTATGTCTCCTCCTTCATTTCATTCTCAAAATAATCCAGATCAATGGTGTAAGACCATGCTACTCATTTTTGTTTCTTAGTGCATGTCCCCGACGAGGTTAAGGTATAGATTGTTGGGTCTCGAGATAGTTTCTCTTGAGGACAACCGCTCTTTCCAACCCAAGAAGCCTCCCATAGTGTAAGAGAAGAGATACGAGGGATAAAAATATCCCATCAATGTTTTGATCCTAGAATCTGTCGTGCAACAGAGAAATGAGATGTTGGAGAATTTTTCCCAAATCCTTCAATGTTTGTCGACAATAACATGTGCGTCGTCATCAAGCAGTTGATTTGGAGACATTTCCCCATTCAAGTTACAATTTAATTCTTATATTCCCACATTTGAAGTTCAGATCGATGCAGATGCTTTGGAAAAATGGTTAAACTTGCTAGAAGGTTATTTCTCTGTTAAAAACAAATTTCGACAGAGAAAAGATCACCTTTGTGCTCCTTAAGGCTCCCCCCCATGTCAAACATTGGTGGGAAAATTAATGGGAGAAAATTTGCACAGAGGAGTCTGGAATATTTGGGGCCAAGCCCACTTGGGATTTTTTTATGGATGCGGTCAAGGAGAAATATTACCCTGTGGGAAACTATGATGACCAGTACATGAGATGGACCACACTGCATCAAGAGAGGGGCCAAATAGTGCCTGAGTTTACAAATACCTTCCATACCTTGCACACTAGGATGGGTATCCAAGAATCCAAGCAACATATGGTTCTAAAATATCGTGGGGCTCTACATAGGTACATCCAAAATGAAATGGATGTTTTGGACATCTCATCACTGGAAGAATCTTATCGATATGATATCAAAACCGAGAAGAAATTTAAGCACCAAAACAAGCAAGAATTTGGGTCTTCAAATCCTCAACAACCAAAGTATGGTAAATCCAGCCTAATCCACAAAATAGTCAACCTAAATACAACCAGTCTAAGCCTCATGAAATGAAGAGCAACGAGAAGAAAAAGAAGGACACTGGGAAGTGGTGCGACTTCCACAAAATCCCTTGGAACAACACCGATGAATGTCTCTCTAAACAATCATTGGTATCCGAGCTCAAAGAGACAAAAATGACCCCCGTATTAGACTTTGATTCAAACAATAATAAAAGGAGACAAATAATTGATGTAGAACCCACTACTAATCTCGCAATCGCAACAATATAACCAGAAGAACCAGAGGATCATGAGGAGGGGGAGCACATTTTCCATTCAAAGATGTGGGTGAAGGGGACCCCGCTGTATTTTATTGTTGATAGTAGAAGCCATAAGAACCTCATCTCAGCAGAGGTCCTCAAGCAATTGGATTTTTTGAGAGCACCACACCCACAATCATACAACATCAGATGGATTCACCAGGGATGAGACCTTCATGTTAGCCAACAGTGTCACATGTCATACGACATAAATCCCTTCAAGGATGAGGTACTGTGTGATGTTTCCCCATTGTAACTTTGTGATGTTCTATTAGGCCAGCCATATATGTGGAGGCATCATGTTTTTTATGAGTCTCGAGCCCACAACATCATTATTACTCTAGGGAGTCATTCCTATAGGATACTAGAGGTATTTTTTATTACTGTCATGACAAAACAGTGCCACAAAGTAATCTCTGATATCACAATGTTTAAACTCTTCACAATATGGTCAGAAGAGAAGGACACTGCAACTACTACATCCTTGACCCAATACCCTTCTATCCAGTAGAATAAGATCAACAAGATTGTAGAAGAGCACCAATATATTCCTACTGCACCTATGGGGTTGCCTCCACACTCTCCAATCAAAACAAGTTATGATAAATACCTTCATGTTCTTCATGTTTCTTCTTCATTGATAGATTCCTCCCACACTTTGGCATATCATGCAGCTAGATTGGTTAAATAGATCCAACCCCTCCAACAACAGGTTCATAACAACCTTCAACAAGCTATGAAGGAAAACTTCTCCAACAACGCAAGCAATTCACCAAGGTTTAGATTCAACAAAATCTTCCTCAAGGACTTGACGCAATGGAGACCATTGCTTCCTAAGTGTGAAGGATTGATCCAGGAGGAAATTGATGGCCACCCACCTATTCCACTAGATCAAAACAGGGGTTTCCACCTTGGCAATTTTTCTACATCTTTTTCGGGTCCTTGGATGGACCTTTCCAACAAGATATCATGCGCCCAAAATGGAGATTGTATGCAAAAATTATTCCCTTGGGAAATTGTTGTACCAACTACCTCCGTTGGGGCCAACAAACCTTTTTGAATTTCATCTTCCGGGGTTAGGGTTTTGGATTTTCTTTATGTTAAAAAGGACTCTAGAGCCTCATTCTAATCATCATCATATTCTTGCGAATGAGCGTAGCCATCACATCTCTTCTCAGATATAAGATGCCACCATTCTAGTGAGTCATTTACTCTGTAATTTTATAGTTTATGTACATTCTCTCATTAATAAAATTTGTGCATTATTGTATCTCTGTGTTTATTGCAAATTTTTGTATATTTCATTGTTATATCTCTGCCTTCATTTTTTTCTCAAAATAATCGGCATCAATGGTATAAGAACATGCTACTCCTTTTCGTTTCTTAATGCATGTCCCTGACGAGATCAAGGTATAGATAGTTGGGTCTCAAGCTAGTTTCTCTTTAGGAAAACCACTCTCACTAGACCAAGTGACCTCCCATAGTGGAAGAGAAGATAGAGGAGGGAGAAGAAGATCCCATCAAGTTGTTTCTCGTGGAATCCCTCGTGCAATAGAGGAATGAGATGTTGGAGAATTTTTCCCAAATCCTTCAATGATTGCCGAAAATAATAGGCGTGTCTTCGTCAAACATTCACTTTGGAAACACTGCCCCATTCAGTGTACAAGTTAATTTTGATAATCTTGTATCTGAAGGTTAGATCGATGCAGATGCTTTGGAAAATTGGTTAAATTTTCTATAAGGTTATTTCTTTGTTCACAATTTTTCCGACAGAGAAAAGATCACCTTTTGTTTCCTTAAGGCTCTTCGCCATGTCAAACATTGGTGGGAAACTTACTGGGATCAAAATTCCACAGAGGAGTCTGGAATATTTGGGGTTGAGCCCACTTGGGATCTTTTAATGGATGTGGTGAAGGATCAATATTACCCTATGGGAAACTATGATGAACAATACATGAGATGGACCACACTACATTAAGAGAGGGGACAAACAGTGTCAGAGTTCACAAATACCTTCCATACCTTGCGCACCAAGTTGGGTATCAAATAATCTGAGATACATTTGGTTCTAAAATATAGTGGGGATCTACATAGGTACATCCAAAATAAAATGGATTTTTTGGACATCTCATCACTGGGAGCAATTTATCGATATGCTATCAAAATCGAGCCCACTTGGTATTTTTTAATCAAAATCAAGCCCACTTGGTATTTTTTTTATCAAAATCGAGCCCACTTGGTATTTTTTTTATCAAAATCGAGCCCACTTGGTATTTTTTTTTATCAAAATCGAGCCCACTTGGTATTTGTTTATGGATGCAGTCAAGGAGAAATATTACCCTGTGGGAAACTATGATGACTAGTACATGAGATTGACCACATTGCATCAAGAGAGGGATCAAATAGTTCTAGAGTCCACAAATACCTTCCATACCTTGCGCACCAAGATGGGTATCCAAGAATCCGAGCGACATATGGTTCTAAAATACTGTTGGGGTTCTACACAAGTACATCCAAAATTAAATGCACTCTCTGGACATCTGATCACTCGAAGCATCTTATCAATATTCTATCAAAATTGAGCAGAAATTTAAGCACCAAAACAAGCAAGAATTTGGGTCTGGAAATCCGCAACAACCAAAGTATGGTAAAGGTAACCCTAAACCACATAATATTAAACCTCAAGGATGTTGGAAACACCTACCACACTTAGAGGGGGGGGGGGTGAATGNTTTTCCCAAAACTTCCCTCTTGCACAAAAACTCATCAATTAGCATTCAACATTTATTCATTGCCCATTGCTGTCATTTATAACTAGTTAGATGTGAGCACATATCAACGACATATTTCAGCAATATATCATAAACAAGTCATCATCACAATGAACACAAAGAACACAAGATGCATGCATAATTTTGTTTTTATTATGGACTACAATCCTTGGGGTTTATCAACAACAACTAAATAGAGTACAACTCTACAAGAGAACTAGCTCTATATGCAAGACTCGGCTTACATTCTCAGCACCAACTGAGATGATGCAACAATCCTCAACATATATCAATATGTCAATAGGTACGCGACCTGTCATTAGTGCAACCCGCCTGTGCACACGCTCTGGCTCACTACAACCCGCGTGTGAACGTGGCTAGTGTATAATGAAACAATCGTATGCTTCTGAGAAACTAGGGTTTTTCTTTTCTTCACATGCTCAGATCCTCTACAACCTGCAATCACTTTCTCTTCTATCTTCCATTGTCCAAACTGACCCACAACCAGTCACAACACATCCAAGCTCTCCAATAGCTTTCTCATGCTCCACAACAAATCAATATGAATGCTATCTCAATCATGTATAAATAACTAGTATACCATAGCAATCATGTCACTACTGAATCACAAGAGTGTTGCTCACTCCATCAACCAAATGAACCAAATTGAGCCACATCATAGAATCCATACCAAGAATTCCCTAAGAATTCACAACACATCAAACAATAGCATCCATCAAGACAATAATGTAACCATACCAGTGTCTCAATGATAGATCTAAGGCCATAGAATGCAGATCTGGAACCTGCCTCATCATCCAAGAGCTTGGCACCAGCTCAAACAAAAATCTCCATGATTTTTTCCACTCCACGCTCCCTGTACACAATCAACCCACGTGTACACTCACCCTATACACAGCCAGCCCACGTGTACACACACCCTATACACAGATAGCCCACGTGGACATCAGAAAATAGGGTTTTCTGTGAATCCGAGACTTTTTCCGTCAATATCTACAACATTGCTGAAACTTTGATGCGTCCACGAGATCATCCTCTCGCTCTCTTCCTCAGAATAGATCTTCAATCATGCTCAAGAGATCCACACCAATAAGATTCTCTCATAAGAAGCTCTCCATCAATACTCCACAAGATATTCACAAGAAGCTCTCCATTGATCCACAAAAAGGATTCTCACCAAATGTACATTTTACAAGAGATCGTAGCTTCTTATTTATACTTTCATCTTCTATGTCACTTAACCCATTTCTAGGTTACTTAACCCATTTCTAGGTCACTTAAACTATTTTCCTTATTTTAGGGTTAACCACTTTCCATGAATAGAAGTTCTCCAATACTTTATCATTTAAATATTTCTTCTTGATTTTGTCACTTCATTTTATCATTTAAATAATCTTTCTTGATTTTGTCACTTTACTTTATCATTTAAATAATGATTTCTTCTTTTCAAGGATTTTGACTTCTTTGACCTTTTGGGGCTTCAAGCCATCATATGGGGGTTGTTCAACTTTGTAGAGACATAACTCTCAAACCGTGAGGAGTTATGTGACATTCCACATACCACCGGAAATGGCATGTCAAGCACTATCCATCTAGGATGGTTTCACCAACAAATTCATTGATCTTCATCTCATTAATCCACATGCAATCATGGGTCCTCCAACCGTTCTTCTAGGATAACTCAATCCATAAAGCATATTCCCGTGAGGGCTTTCACCATAAGGGGACCACTTTGGAGTTCATCCATTTGTGCACCTTATCAACCATGATAAGACAATAATGATTCATCTTTTCATCAATTCACCATTGCATCATGTATCAGTGACAACTCATTGATCCATCTTCATCAATGCATCATATCATTGATCCATCTTTATCAATTGGTTTCCACTTGGAGATCTATCATTCCCATCAAGGGAATCATATTAATGATCCATCTTTATCAATTGGTTTCCACTTGGACATCTATCATTCTCATCAAGGGCATCATATCAATTGATTCATCTTTATCAATTGGTTTCCACTTGGACATATATCATTCTCATCAAAGGCATCATATCAATTGGTTTCCAGTTGGACATCTATCATTCTCATCAATCAATCAATTACTTGACATCAATCAATGACATCAATCAAACTAAACCATTTACATCAATGACATATGATCCAACAATCTCCCAAATAATCAAACCATTGGGATCAATGAAAACATGATCCAACAATCTCCCCCTTTGGAATTGATGGCAATACCAACATTGATGTCAACTCCAATTACCAATTATTGATGTCAACATGTAGACAAGGAATGCTTTTCATCAATAGTCAATGTGACTGTCTCTCCACATCAATCTCTCCCATCAATAGACATCAATCACATCAATGTGATTATCTCTCCCCCTTTGACATCAATGGCAAAGGGCCATTCTCCTCTTGGGGCTGCTCCCCGTGTCTTGTTGTCGTTGAATAATCTCTCCCCTTTTGAACAAGGGATATCAATATCATGTAATGCTGAAAATACATAGAACATCCTCCCCTTGTGACCATCACTCCCTCTGGAATTATGCCTCTGTGCTCTTTCTTCAAATATAGGTCTCTTTTCTAGGTATGTATCTGATAAATATATCCTCCTAGAATCATGGGAAGAATAATGAATCCCCTAAGGGTATGTCTCCCCCTATCTTCTCTGCAAGTTGAACAATATGCTACCATATGACGATCCTTGGACCTGGTCATGCATCAAACTTGTGCTATACCATTCATCATGAAACAAAATATATGTCAATATGAAATAGAGAATCATGAGCAATATATCCACCAAGTGCATCAGGTACCAAAATGTGCCAACGATGCACAACACCCATGTACATCAACCATGTACATCAACAATGTTCCAAAAGATATCATCCATGAAATGTATCCACCATATGCCAATATGTGCATCTACCAATATGCCAACATGTGCATCTACCAATTATTCCAAACATGTGCATCCATCAATATGCCAACCATGTGCATCTACCAACATGCCAAACA
>ML788828.1:269187-288303 GCA_009831015.1 Picea engelmannii
ACCATCAAACTTTACACAAACTGTTTCTACATCTTCTTCTTCACTTGTAGAGAAAAATTCATCATCATCATTGCAATCAAGGGTTTTGGGAGATTCTTTACCTTCAATATCTTCCTTCTTGCCAACACCATCACATGATTTTTCGCCTTCATTTGAAATGTCTTCAAGATCTTCCTTTGTACTATCATCACTTGATTCTTTATCTTCACTTGAAATGTTTTCAAAATCACATTTAGAAATAATGCATTCAAGAGTTTTTTATGATTCTTTACCTTTGATGATCTTGATGGAATGGTCTTCAATTTCCTCTTTCTCTTCCTTGGTTTGATATGTCTCCTCTAGCTTTAGCCATAGATCCTTGGCGGAAGTGCATTGTCCCATGCTCTCTTTGATAGGGCTTGAGAGTCCACTAAGAATGGTATTGAGAGCCAATGCATCATTCTTCTTTCCTTCCCTTTGAGCTGCAAACCTTGACTTGTTCTTTAACGGAACATATCCACCAATGGTTGCCTTCCAAATAGTTGCTCCCATTGTCTTCAAATACACTCTCATCTCTATTCTCCAAGTAGAATAGTTTTCCTCATCAAGGATTGGAACTTCATCATCCATTTGTGTGTCTATGGATCTCCTTCAAGCTTGTTAAGGCTTGTAGTGAAGGCTTTCTCTTATACCAATTGTTGGACACACCTACCACACTTAGAGGGGGGGTGAATGAGTGTGGGGCTCTTTTTCCCAAAACCTCCCTCTTGCACAAAAACTCATCAATTAGCATTCAACATTTATTCATTGCCCATTGCTGTCATTTATAACTAGTTAGATGTGAGCACATATCAACAACATATTTCAACAATATATCATCAACAATTCATCATCACAATGAACACAAAGAACACAAGATGTATGTACAATTTTCTTTTTATTACAGACTACAATCCTTGGGTTTATTAGCAACAACTGAATAAAGTACAATTCTACAAGAGCACTAACTGTATATCCAAGACTCAACTTACATTCTCAGCACCAACTGAGATGAGGCAACAATCCTCAACAAATATCAATTTGTCAACAGGTACGTGACCTGTAAGTAGTCCATCCTGCGTGTACATGTGCTCTGTCTCACTACAGCCCACGTGTGAACGCGGCCAGTGTATAATGCAACAAGTGTATGCTTATGAGAAACTAGGGTTTTTATTTTCTTCACTTGCTCAGATCCTCTGCAACCTGAAATCACTTTCTCTTCTATCTTCCATTGTCCAAACTGACCCACAACTAGCCACAACACATCCAAGCTCTCCAATAGATTGCTCATGCTCCACAACAAATCAATATGAATGCTATCTCAATCATGTATAAATAACTAGTATACCATAGCAATCATGTCATTACTGAATCACAAGAGTGTTTCTCACTCCATCAACCAAATCAACCAAACTGAGCCATATCATAGAAGCCATACCAAGAATTCTCTAAGAATTCACAACACATCAAACAATAACTTCCATCAAGACAATAATGTAACCATACCAGTGTCTGAGGGATAGACCTGAGGCCATAGAATGCAAATCTGGAACCTGCCTCATCATCCAAGAGCTTGGCACCAGCTCAAACAAAAATCTCCATGATTTTATCCACTCCATGCTCCCTATACATAGTTAGACCGCATGTACACTCACCCTATACACATCCATCCTACGTGTACACGCACCCTATACACAGACAGCCCACGTGGACATCATAAAATAGGGTTTTCTATGAATTCGAGACTTTTTTCGTCAAGATCTTCGACATTGCCGAAACTTTGATGCATCCATGAGATCCTCCTCTTGCTCTTTTCCTTAGAATAGATCTTCAATCATGCTCAAGAGATCCACAACAATAAGATTCTCTCACAAGAAGCTCTCCATCAATACTCCACAACATATTCACAAGAAGCTCTCCATTGATCCACAAAAAGGATTCTCACCAAATGTACATTTTACAAGAGATCCTAGCTTCTTATTTGTACTTTCATCTTCTAGGTCACTTAACCCATTTTTAGGTTACTTAACCCATTTCTAGGTCACTTAACCTATTTTCCTTATTTTAGGGTTAACCACTTTCCATGAATAGAAATTTCTCCAATACTTTATCATTTAAATATTTCTTCTTGATTTTGTCACTTCATTTTATTATTTAAATAATCTTTCTTGATTTTGTCACTTTAATTTATCATTTAAATAATGATTTCTTATTTTCAAGCATTTTGACTTCTTTGACCTTTTGGGGCTTCAAGCCATCATATGGGGGTCCTTCAACTTTGTAGAGCCATAACTCTCAAACCGTGAGGAATTATGTGACATTCCACATACCATCGGAAATGGCATGTCAAGCACTATCCATATAGGGTAGTTTCACCAACAACTTCATTGATCTTCATCTCATTAATTCACATGCAAGCATGGGTCCTCCAACCATTCTTCTAGGATAACTCAATCTGTAAAGTGTCTTCCCGTGAGGGATTTCACCATAAGGGGACCACTTTGGAGTTCATCCATTTGTGCACCTTATCAACCATGATAATACAATAATGATTCATCTTTGCATCAATTCACCACTGCATCATATATATCAACTATGCATCATGTATCAGTGACAACTCATTGATCCATCTTCATCAATGCATCATATCAATGATCCATCTTTATCAATTGGTTTCCACTTGGACATCTATCATTCTCATCAAGGGAATCATATCAATGATCCATCTTTATCAATTGGTTTCCACTTGGACATCTATCATTCTCATCAAGGGCATCATATCAATTGATTCATCTTTATCAATTGGTTTCCACTTGGACATCTATCATTCTCATCAAAGGCATCATATCAATCGGTTTCCACTTGGACATCTATCATTCTCATCAATCAATCAATTACTTGACATCAATCAAACCAAACCATTTACATCAATGACATATGATTCAACAATCTCCCAAATAATCAAACCATTGGCATCAATGACAACATGATCCAACAAATGAAACCAATCCAAGATGCATGAAAATAAGAGCAACGAGAAGATGAAGAAGGACACTGGGAAGTGGTGCAACTTCCACAAAATACCTTGGCACAATGCCAATGAATTTCACTCAAAATAGTCATTGGTAGCTGAGATCAAAGAGACAAAACTGAGCCCCAAATCAGACTCTGATTCAAACAATAATAAAAGGAGATAGATAATTGATGCAGAACCCATTGCTACTCTCGTGAATGCAACAATCCAACCAGAATAATCAGAGGATCATGAGGAGGGGGAGCGTATTTTCCATTCACAGATGTCGGTGAAGGGGACCCTGTTGCATTTTATTATTGATAACAGAATCCAAAATAACCTCATCTTAGTAGAGGTCATCAAGCAGTTGGATTTTTGGACAACACCACACCTGCAACAATACAACATCGGATGGATTCGCTCGGGACAAGACCTTCTTGTCATCCAATAGTGCCAGCTTTCATACTACATCAAGCCCTTAAAGGATGAGGTATTATATGCGGTTGTCCCACTAGAAGTCTGTGATGTTATATTAGGCCAACCATATATGTGGAGGTGTCATGTTGTTTATGAGTCTTGACCCCGTAGTCATTGTTACTCTGGGGAGTCATCCCTAATAGATACCAGAGGTAGTTTCAACTAACATCCCAACAAAATAGTGCCATAAAGTAATCTCTCATACTGTAAAGTTTAACCTCTTCACAATTTGGTCAGAAGAGAAGGACATTGCAACCACTACAACCTTAGCCCAAGACCCTTCTATCCAATAGAAGTAGATGAACAAGATTGTATAAGAGCACCAAGATATTCCTACTACACCTACGGGGGTGACTCTGCGCTTTCCATTCAAACCAAGTTATGATAAATCACTTCCTATTATTCATGTTTAATATTCACCGATAGAGTCCTCCCACACATAGGTAGATCATGAAGCTAGATTAGTTAAACAGATCCAACCCCTCCAACAATAGGTTCATAACATCCTTTAATAAACTAAGTAGGGAAACTTCTTCAACAAAGAAAGTAGTTCACCAAGTTTCATATTCAACAAAAGCTTCCTCGAGGACTTGATGCAATGGAGACCATTGCTTCCTAAGGGGGGAGGATTGATCCAGGTGGAAATTGATGGCCTCCTACATATTCCACTGGCTCAAAATAAGGGTTTCCACCTTGTTATTTTTCTACATCTTTTTGGGTCCTTGGACAGACCTTTTCAACGAGATATCATGTGTCCAAAAGAGAGATCGTATGCAAAAAATATGCCCTTGGGAAGTTGTCATACCAACTACCCCCATCGGGGCCTGCAAACCTTTTAGTGTTTCATCTTCCTGGGTTAGGGTTTTGGATTTTATTTATGTTAAAAAGGCCTCTAGAGCCTCATTGTAATCATCGTCATCTTCTTGTGAAGGAGCGTAGCCATCACATCTCATCTCAGAGATAAGATCACCATTCTAGTGATTCATTCACTCTGTAATTTTACAGTTTCTGTAGATTCTCTCATTAACAAAAATTGTGCATTGTTGTATCTCTGTTTTTATTTAAATATTTATGTAAATTTGATTGTTATATCCTCTCCTTCATTTTTTTATAAGAATAATATGGATCAATTGTATCAGAGCAGGCTAATCCTTTTCGTTTCTTAGTGTATGTCCCGGACGAGGACATGGTATAGAGAATTGGGTCTCGAGCTAGTTTCTCTTGAGTACAACCGCTCTCGCTAGGCCAAGTGACCTCCCATGGTGGAAGAGAAGATATATGAGGGAGCATAATATCCCATCGAGTTGTTTCTTGTGGAATCCCTCGCACAACAGAGGAACGAGATGTTGGATAATTTTTCCCAAATCCTTCAACAATTTTTGGCAATAACAGGTGCGTCTTTGTCAAGGAGTCTCTTTGGAGATGCTGCCCCATTCAAGGTATAATTTAATTATGATATTATCATATTTTAAGTTCATATTGATGCAAATGCTTTGGAAAAATGGTTAAATCTTCTAAAAGGTTATTTCTCTATTCACAATTTTTCTGACAAAGAAAAGATCACCTATGTGCTCCTTAAGGCTCTCCCCCATGTCAAACACTGATGGGAAACTTACTGGGAGAAAAATTATACAAAGGAGTCTGGAATATTTGGGCCAAGCCCACTTGGTATTTTTATGGATGTGGTCAAGGAAAAATATTACCCTGTGAGAAACTATGATGACTAGTACATGTGATGGACCAAGCTGAATCAAGAGAGGGGCCAAACAATGGAAAAGTTTACAAATACCTTCCATACCTCTTGCACCAAGATGGGTATCAAATACTCTGAGAAGAATCTATTTCTAAAATACTATGGGGCTCTACACAAGTACATCCAAACCGAAATGGAGTTTCTATATATCTCATCGCTAGGAGAATCTTATTGATATGTTATCAAAATGGAACCTATGGCCAATTCTCAACCAAAGTATGGTAAAGGAATCCCTAATCCATAGAATATTCGAACTCAAGAAAATCATTCCAAGCCATAGGAAAAGAAGAGAAACAAGAATATGAAGAAGGACACTGGGAAGTGGTGCAACTTCCATAAAATCCCTTGGCACAACACTAATGAATGTCACTCAAAATAGTCATTGGTAGCTGAGCTCAAAGAAACATAATCGATCCCTGAATCGAACTCTAATTTAGACAATAATAAAATGAGACAAATAATTAATGCAAAACCCACTGCTGTTGTCGCAACTGAAACAATCCAACCAAAAGAACCAGAGGCTCCTGAGGAGGGGGGGCATATTTTCCATTCATAGATGTGGGTGAAGGGGATCGTGCTGCATTTTATTGTTGATAGCATAAGCCAGAAGAACCTCATCGCAATAGAGGTCATCAAGCAGTTGTATTTTCTGACAACACCACACCCGCATCCATACAACATTGGATGTCTTCAACAGGGACAAGATCTCCATTTCAACTAGCAATGTCACATATCATACGACATCAATACCTTCAAGGATGAGGTACTGTGTGATATTTCCCCACTGGAATTTTGTGATGTTATATTAGGAAAACCATATATGTGGACGTGTCATGATGTTTATGAGTCTTGATCACGTAGCATCATTGTTACTCTGAGGGGTCATCCCTACAAGATACCATAGGTAGTTTCGACTATTTTCCTAAAAACAAAGTTCCGCAAAGTAATCTCTCATACCGCAAAGTTTAGCCTCTTCACAATCTTGTCAGAAAAGAAGGACACTGCAACCACTATAGCCTCAAATCAAAACCCTTCTATCCAATAGAAGCAGATAACCAATATTGTATAAGATCACCAATATATTCCTATTGCACCTACGGGGATGCCTTCACACTATCTAGTCAAACCAAGTTATAATAAATCCCTTCATGTTCTTCATGTTGCATATTCACCGATCGATTCCTCCCACACTAAGTAAAATCATGCATCTATATTGGTTAAACAGATCCAACCCCTCGAACAACAAGTTCATAACAACCTTCAACAAGCTAAGCAGGACAACTTCTTCAGCAAAGTAAGCAGCTCACCAAGGTTCAGATTCAGCAAAATCTTCCCCAGGGACTTGATGCAATGGAGAACATTGCTTCGTAAGGGGGTAGGATTGATCGAGGTGGAAATCAAAGGCCACCCACCTATTCCACTGGCTCAAAACATGGGTTTCCACCTTAGCAATTTTTCTACAATTTTTCTACAATTTTTCGGGTCCTAAACTTATGGGGTCATTTCGAGGCCCTAAACAACATTTTTTTGGGATATCCATAGTCACACTATGGATTTTAGTCTAAGTGTGATGAAAAAATGTGTAGTCCTCGGATATACCTTTCAAGTGAGCTATCGTGTGCCCCAAACGAAGACCGCATGCAAAATTTACTCCCTTGGGAAGTTGACGTAACAACTACCTCCATTGGGGCCCTCAAACCTTTTGCAATTTCATCTTCTCAGGTTAGGGTTTTAGATTTTATTTATGTTAAAAAGGCCTCTAGAGCCTCATTGTAATCATCATCATCTTCTTGTGAATGAGCGTAACCATCAGAACTCTTCTCAGAGATAAACTTCCACCATTCTAGTGAGTCATTCACTCTGTTATTTTACAGTTTTTGTACATTATCTCATTAATAAAAAAATGTGCATTACTATATCACTTTGTTTATTTCAATATTTCTATATATTTCATTGGTATATCTCTGCCTTCATTTCTTTCTCAAAATAATCTGGATCAGGACTACCATTGTTGAGGAGGGTGGACCGTAGACAACCACAGGTATTAGCCAATGGTGATTGTTGTGTGAGGAGTCATGAATTAGGAGGTCTATTGGAGCTATTGGGTGGTGGGGACTCTATATTTTATATTTGTAGGAGCCATTGGAGGTAGGGTAAACATTTTTTTATGTTTTAATAAAAAAATCAATTTATATTTCAATGTTCGTTGTTCTAGAATTATTATTATTATTATTTGAAATTTTAGACTTACAAGCTGAAAAAAATTAAAATCATAAATGTTGCATTCAATGAAAATATGGTATATATCACACCCTTGTTGTAGGTTTCTTTCTAAAACTAAACAAACCCAATACATATACCAAAAATGAATCATTTTTGAAACACCAACAACAATGATAGTGGTAGTGACTATGATATTGAGGCATAAAACAATGAAAATGTGGGGGAAATGGGAGAAACAAACACAAGGGGAAGTAGGTAAATGAGTGAACATGAGCATGGATTAATATCTAAAGACAATTCCATCTCACTAAAATATTTTTCGAAATATACAAAGGGATCATTCAATCCTCAAAACCCCCTTTCTATTATATGCAACCAAACAAAACAAAGTTATCGACTTGATGGTAATTGTGAGATCAAAACAAGAACTCTATCTCTAAAAACCTTTTGCAACCATGGCCTTAAGAAACTCATAATGTTTTTTGGAAAAACCATTAAAATCAATCTCCGAAATGAAAAGTGGTGCCAAGAGAAAGCATCATTTTTTTTTTCAGCGTCAAAATTACGAATTCTTTGAAATCATGACCTTACCAAACCATATTGTTGAGGAAAAGATATGAAATGATCTCACTCAAGCATTTTCATATTTTTCTTGGCTAAATAAAAATATATGGGAATCTCACCCTATGTTTATAGCCAACAAAAATAACATCCTAACTCACAAGTATTAATTAGCAATGCTTAGGCTAGTCTTTTATCAATAAAAAAAGCTTGCTAGAAATTCACTTTTTATGTAATTTTCTGAACATAACAGTTGCTAAAATAAATGTAAAGACATAAGTAAAGACACCAAGATGATAATCAAGACAGATGAGACATAAAGAAATCCTTTATTTCATTCCAATTCACCAAAGAGTCATTTTCTTTACAAAATCTCATCCAAAAACTTTGGACCAAAGTCAAACTTAGACATCCCTGATGGAACATACAAAAGGACCTCCGAAAGAAAACCAAAACTGAACTCTAAAATCTGGATAAGCTTGACACATATTGCTTCCCACTCGACTCTACACAATAGCCTTTGTCAGTCATGAAAACTAATTCACAAACAAACAAGTCTACATAGACTATCAAAGATAGATCAACACCTCTGAAAAACAAGTGTATGAATGATATAATTCAGCCTTGAATATTGTTTTCTACAATAAGACCCTGCTATCATAAAAGAGAATTAGGATTGTGATGAATAAATGAATGAATGAAAACTGAACTATCTCAACATAAACTCAAAGAGAAAACCTTAGTATGCTTCTGCTTCTATCCTCCTTTTGCTCCTCCCTTTCCTTTTTCTTTTAAGCAAATTAGAATTGGTTGAAGTAGTTGAACCAACTCATTAGTTAAGTTAATTAAAAGACTCAACCAAATTTTAGTTAGGGGGAAAATTAATAATCATAATAAGGGTTATAAATAAATAATAACTAGTAGGTGGGACCCCTTGTGACTCCCTTAGCTCTTAACAATCATAACATAACTAGTTAATTAAGCAAAACACACCTCCTTGTGACTCCCATCATCATGTTAAAATTTGACAATTTATCTCAATAGTGTTTGCAATTATTTCCAAAATATATTACCAACATATCCAAAAGCATGCCATACAGAAATCTGAAGTCAATTGTCATCAAAATAAAAAACTTAAAATCCATATTTTCGAGTTTGTGAGACAATATTTCCATTGTTGATGCTATCATCTCTTAGTTCTTCTGAACCTGCCTTAGGCTGTGTGGAATCTTTAAGCCTCATATTGTTGATCATATGAGAGAAATCGTCCTTCCAATGCAAGTGGGAGGACATGGATTTACCAGAATTATCTGAAGATGCGGAAGGAGCAGTAACGACCTTCTCTTTGACAGTGGCATAGTAGGCCTTTGTTTTCAACCTTTTATCTGAATAGCTCATCCCTGTATGCATGAGTGATTAGAAAATAATATTTTAAATAACCATATATGATAACTCTTTAAAAATATGAAATGGATTTGGCTCAACAATATATCAGACTCATGTAATCCAATCCATACAATTTGTTTAATTGTTTGTCAATGAGCAGGGGATGAACAAAGGTTCCTGGGATATGCAAGGGGTTTGTATTGAGCGAAACATGATAAGATGAGGGGGAAAAAACATGGTTACTACTTAAAGACAACAAACAATCAACTGCAAACCAAAAACATCACTGTAATCCAACCAAGACTCTGCTACTTCCAACTGCTCCAAAACATATTTTTTCTTGACCGTAATTAATTTTAGAACAGAGAGTGAAAAATGAATGTGGGAAGGTGATGGGATTGTAATTAGCAAAAAGAGAAAAAAATGGTGGGGGAAAGAGAGCGGATACTGTTCAAAAAATTAATTAAGTAATCCATAAAACCATTCTGTTAAAGGAAATACACCAACCAAATAACCATCGTGACCCCAAACAAAAACAACTGCTACATATAAATCAAACAACTCTATGCATTAACTTGCTCATTGTTCATAATCAACTATTTAACAAAGCCATCGAACGAAACAACATGGATTCCACAACAGTCTGTAGGGGAGCTCTGTTCCCTTCATTTATCTAATTAACATCTTATAACAATTCTTAAATGTACAATAGTAACCATTTCCATTGTTCATCATCAAAATCAACCACCGCCCACACATTAATTCAATCATTAAATGCACCCAAGGTCATGTTTCACAACTGCAATGAAGTTATACTTTCACTGCAATCGTGCCTGGCATTGCTAAAATGCATAACATTCATTAAACTTACATAGTGGACAGTCAACCAAATAATCCAAATTTAAATTGCAAAAACCAAGCCCAGATTCTTTCGACCCTAAATAATTGAAATGTTGGGTTATCCATCCAATTAAATGAGGCATCAACAACATGCCCGATTTTACAACAAAATTGATCAAATTACAACAATCCATTGTTCAGAAACCCATGACCTTTCCCAATAGTGCAATCAATTAATATTTGTAAAAACACAATGGACAATTATACCATAATCACCATGACTGCAACGTCCTCATTTGACAATTTTAAACACACAATCACAGTCTCTTTAACTCAACCTATCGTGCCGAGTTATCAATCCAAAACAAGGAGATAGAAACAGACTTGCTCAAATCAATCAAAATGTAGAAAATCATATTGTATAAAACTTGTGCCCATCCTCGATGATGCAATCAAATAACCATAATGTAAATAGTGGGTGGAAATGCCAAAAGCACCCCGATTTCAATAATAATTTGGCCATTAAAAACACACAACTATAGTAAACAATGAGTCATGTTTAGGGACACCACTCATACCAATGCATTAAGCACGAATCTCTATTGTTCCTTAATCAATTTTAAACAGTGTCAGGTTATCCATTCAATAAACACAAGGAGGCAACAATGGTGCATTTGACTTAACAATCATTCTAATTAACCATGTTGGGCTTATCTATCCAATAAAACAATTGCTGTGACTAGATGCTGAAACCAACACCACTTTCATATAATCAAAGGGGTGAGCCAGTAATTGACTCTACACCAAATAGTAAACTTGACAGGCCACAACGGTCTTCTCTATCAACCCTCAGGCTTCAGGAGTCGAGGGTTTGTTCTGTGGACCAATAGAGTCGACTCTTTTCAATGGTGAAAACCTCTGAGACCAACGGTGTAAACACAGAGAAAACCACAATTTACTTTGTGGCCAGGGTGATGAATCCCATGATAGAAGAGATATGAGAACAGGAGTAAGGCTCCAATTTGGTCAGGTATTGATACTTAACACACGCGGGGTATAACCCTCATGGATCTCCAGTCAATCAACTATAATGTTGAGGTGCAAACAGGGCCTAGAAGAAGAAATATAACCCACTATGTGACCATATAACAATGACAACAACCCAATGCCTAAATGAACAACGCGTAGTGACACAAAAGCACTTCCAAACATTAAACCCCATAAAATTCAAAGACTAGGTATGGTAAAACAAATGCATGAAGAAAACCAACCACTCAGGACCAGAAGAAACCCTCCAACTAAACCAGCAGGGATGATAGAGAGCCCTCATGGCCAGTAACACTCAGGATGACCTAATACACTGTAACTTCAGACATTATCACAGATAAATCCACCAACAATTCACTCCAAAAACACCATTTTACACAGTTGCAATACTTAAGGAAGCACAACCGATACATTCAAGCCAATATCCATTTCATAAACAGAGAAGACTCATGGATGGTCAAAAAAAAGGGGCATACTTGTAATCCAAGCAATTTAAACGTGAGTTGGTCAAGTGGCTCCTCCCTGCTTGAAAATCGGAGCATAACCACAGTAAGAAGGTTTAACAATAGCCCATCTAGGGTAGCGGCCAACATAAGGAGTAAGGGTGACGTGTAGTAAATAAATGTCACCTCCAAACCTAAGTTCATTCAACTTCTTAGTATGCACTAGCCACTAATCCAACAATCATCCAATTGAACCATGCATCGAAACCAAGAACCCTTAATTTCCAAGAGTGCCACCCACATCTCATTGTTACCATTCCAAACTATACAGTAATGCATGTTAATTATGTTTCTATATAACTCCAATAAATTGCATGGCTATCATATGTTAGCTAGGATTTACCGCGATCCTTTTAGTGCATGTAGTGTAGCATGTTACTATATAATAGTTTCTTCCCTTTGAATTTTTGTTCACATTGATTAATCTCCTATTAATTTCCCTTTATTTGTTGTTACTAACATATATTTGTTGCAGGTGTCACAAGTAATAGATCCAAGAACATAAAGTAATGGTAACCATGAATAACACAGGTCATTGTAACATAAAACTTTAAGCCTGGAGCAGCAAAAGAAACACATATAATATGCCTGATCCATCATCCAATAAAAACAAGATGGCATCAACCATGTAAGCAGTGTCGAACAATAGTATACCATCAAATAAGAACTAGACCTAATCTCCAATCTACAAGGGGTTCCCACCTACTAGTATTATTTAGCATTATAATAATAGGCTTTAGCAACACTTTGCAGGCAAAAACATTTGTTGCGATTTTAATCATCAACAAATTGGCGACTCCATAGGAAAATTTGTTTTCAATAGATTTAGAACTCAAAACTCATGGTTTTGCAAACCAAGAACAATAATTTTAGAAGATGTAACCAAAATAATTATGCAACAGGGGGAAGTGAGAGGATTTAATAGAAAAATAACCGGGAATTTGGGAATAACTTATGAAAAATGTTAAGTATGAGGGGGTTTATCCTTGTATGCATAATCATTCAACCAAAATCATCTCTTATCTCAAGGAGAAAAATAAATGGATCTCCTCTTTTATTTATCAAATGGGCGAAGAAATGGGAAGAAGAAGCGGGAGATAACCAATCTCTTTATAAGACAACAGTGAAAGAAGATAAACAATTCAAGTGTGTCCTCAGGGGAACATCATAACAACTATGTAAGCTTGATTTTTATTATCTAACAATATCTCGTAGGAGTTTCACTGTGGCATAACTGATCTAACATCTTATTCTCAATTAAAATGCAAAATCTAACAGAATAAAATTGAAGAAAATTAAAATAACAGAAATAAAGTGACAAAAAAGTAAAAGCGATAGGAAATGACTAAAACAGAAAACAGAAATCAACTACTGTAAGAAGAAAAGAAAAATGGCGAAACTGAAAACAGAGCTAGACTACTAAAGTACAAAAATCCAGACAACATTAGAACTTTTCACGCTGGTCCCTCGCAATATTTCAAGTGAGGACTGTTAGTGTTGTAGGAAAACAATTGCTTCTGTAAATCCTTTAAAAAGTATGAGTTAGTGTCCAAGACAAAATAAATTTGGAAAGGACCCAACACTTGGAATTCTGATGTAATTATCAACCCCTTGACGCACACAATTAAATCATCAAGACAGATATGGAGAGTGACCAATTCATCAAAAGTTGTGTGTATAGGCCTTTTAAAAGTGGTACTTGCATCAAGTAAGCTAGAAGGAATGAATTTGTAAGACATAATATCACAATTAGTAATAAAAGTGTTTTTGTGAACATTTGCCCCTTTTACCTCTATTTTATTGTAACCCATAATTTTGTCAAGTAAGGGCTTCAACCGTAACTCTACAACCTGTTGTAGAACCATTTTCATACTGAGGGGAGGAAAAGGATTTATCATAATAGCTTGCCTGAAGGTTCAAAAATTAATGCAAGTTATAACATGATCAGTGGTCTTCGAAACATGTACCCAATTAGAAACCCATTCAGGGTGGACAAAGAAAATAATCCTAGCCCTTAAGAAATTTCTCAACTCCCTTTGAAAGTTTTATTCCAGTGCAGAGCTAACAAGTCCTTGTTTTTTCCTAGATGGTTTCATAGTATGTTGAATAAGACCAGGATCAAAACCACGAATATCCTCATAAGACCAAGAAAAAACATTTTGAAATCCACCAAGTAGCTCGACAAACCTCATCTCTTCTTTATCAGAACACTGGACATTTATTTTAACATTCGTTGAAGATTCAGGTGTCCTAATGTTCATGGAGATGGTTTCAACCACCTTCTTTCGTAACTCCTCTTCTTTCTGTTTTTCTTTATTGCCTACATCACTCGATGAAAACAAACTCTCAAGAGGAGTCAAGCCCCCAGGAACTTTATTATTTTCTATGGATATAATATCTTCGAGCTTAAGAGGTTCATCTTGAATGAAAGAAAAAATGCTCTCATTTTTAGGGAGGGCCTTCCAAGATCCTACATTTTCAGGGATATATGGATGATATAGAGATTGAAAACAACAATCAGGCATGTGAGGCAAAATTTGTTGATTAGGAGAAGCTGCAAAGATAGCTAACCGACCAGCCATTGAATTCAACTCCCTCTTAACATGAGTGAAGTTGAAGGATAAAAGGTTTGAGATAAGTGCCCAAACAGTTTGGGAGTATCGTTCCATCATCTTGTTTCTAGGACAACAAATTTTTCGTATCAAGTTCACAACAAGCTCAGAATCTCCAAAAACTGAAAGGTGACCACAACCAAGATTAAGGGAATTTTCAATGCCTAATAATAAATCTTTGAACTTAGTGACATTGTTTGTACAAGCAAACTCTAACCTGTAAGACAGATTATGAATTCTTCCTATAGGGGAAACCAAGATAATTCTAGCCCCATTACCTTATTTAGAGCATGAACCATCAAAGTGCATTTTCCATATATTATCATCTAAATCAATTCGTTCCAAAGGAATATTATCCTCTTCAACAAAGATGGAATATACTCCTAGGTCTTTTTCGATATAGTTTACACTAGATTGCGGGACACTCTTTTATGTAGGGTGAAATTATTCCCTCTCTAAGGAATATAATGTTCTTACCATTCCAAGGAACATATAAATGTGTCCCGTCGAGTGAGAGGTATCCACCTGTTAAGGCTTGCCAATCCCTTCCCAAGATAATTGAGTAATTCCTTATAGGCATATCAATTACATGAATGTTGAGGGTTGTTCTTATCTCAGGATGAGCACATAAAACCAAGGTCACATCCTTAATCTTGCCTATGTTTGTTTGTTTTAGACTATTATAGGAGAGTATGCTTCTGTCGTTTTCATTTCTACAAGACAAGCCTAGCTCTTCCATAATAATCTTCGACATCACACTTGGGCCCGAACCACCATCAATGAGGAAACAATGGGAAATATTATCCATAATATTTACAGAACTATAAAAGGGGGATTTTTTATAGGGTATATAAAGTTATGTACACCTACTTTATTTACAGAAGAATCCTCTTCGGAAAGATTGGCTACAATGGAATCTTTTCCTTCCATGAATTGTTTCATATGCATCTGTTGATCAGGGACTAAAACCATGTCTAGGAGGGTTGCATCTGCTTTAATGTTGGCCAACTGGTTCAAGATATTGTATTTGGAAGAGGGGAGAGGGGGAGTGATTCCTTGACTCTCAAAAACCTTAGGAACCTTGGGAGTGGCAGTGGTTGAGGATGAGCTCGGGTTAGAAGAGTTGCAGGGAGAATCAAATTTTACCTTGGGAGCATAAGCTTTGTTTCTAGTGTTGATGACCATGATGTCTTCTGGCTCTGCAAAATATAGGACAATGATAATAGCTTCTGGTATTTTACCAAATATCTTATCTCTGGCACTCTTCTTTACCTCACATGTGGTTTCCTTCTGGTGTTCCTCACAAAAGTTACACCAACTCCACGACAAGATAACTTTAGGCTGAATTTTTTTTTCAACCATATTTCTAAAGGGGGGTGCAGAAGAGGATGAAGCTCCAGGGGTGGGAGGGGAGATAGTACCCTTCCGCTCAAACACTATCATACGGTTGTTCATATCTTGTACTAGTTGTAAGAGGGCATACATGTTTGTCTGCCTAATTGATTCTCCCTGGGGAAGACCAGCTCTTTCAAGTTGTTTTTCATACTCTAAACAAGCATGCAGAGCGGAATAGATATTATCAATGGATTTTTACTCAAGCCTATGATGGTAGGGGGAAGGAAATGCATTGTAGTAATGCATGAAAGTGGCTTGGTTATGAGGGCGGATATGTTTGGGGATTTGATTGTATAACTTGGTGAAATGCAAGTTGAAAGACTTGATGGTCTCGCCATATTTATAGGTGACGTTATTGTATTTCCTTAACTTCTCGGTGGAGCTTTTGGATTTGCCATAAGTGGATCATAACCAATAGATTAACTCCTCCCAAGTAGACATAATCTTAGGAGGAAGGTATTTTGCTCATCCAACTGATTTCTCATCCACTACAACCTGTCTTTTGCTCATCCAACTGATTTCTCCTCCAAATAGGTTAAACACATACCCACCTGTAGATATTCTGCGATCCAAATCTCCAACCCAGTCTGCATCAACAAAGCCATGTATGTCCACCACTCTGTCGAATACTGGTCTTCCTTTGTAGCACAATCCATAATTGGTGGTGCCACGAATATACCTGAAGACCCTCTTTACTGTTGTCCAATTATCCTTCCCTGGTTTTGACATATACCTGCTCAAAACTCCCACTACATGTTCAATGTCCGGTCTAGTACAGACCATTGCATACATCAAACTGCCAACTGCATTGGTATATGGAACATGGGACATGTCTTCTTCTTCTTCTTGTGTCTTGGGACACTGATCTACAGATAACTTTACACCTATAGGAATAGGAACCTTGACCGATTTACTTCCATGCATATTAAACCTCTGTAATATCGTCTCAACATATTTTCTCTGATTCAACCAAAGTTTCCTATTTGCATGATATCTTTTAATCTTCATTCCCAGAATGAAGTTAGCAGCACCGGGATCCTTCATGTCAAATTTGGAGGATAGCTGCGATTTCACCTCCTTGATAACATCCATGTTATTTCCTACCAACAACATGTCATCAACATACAACACTACATAAATGAAGTGATTACCAACCTGCTTGGAATATACACAGTGATCAACCCTGCTTCTTACAAATTCCAATCCAAGGATGTATGTGTCAAAATTTTGGTACCACATCCTAGGTGATTGCTTCAGACCATATGGTGACTTATTTAGCTTACAGAACAACTCTTTCTTTCCCTTCACTGCAAATCCTTCTGGATGCTTCATGTAGATTTCTTCTTCCAGATCCCCATGTAGGAATGTTGTCTTCACATCCATCTGTTCCACTTCAAGATCAAAAGAAACAACAATAGATAAAAGAAATATAATAGAATTTAACTTAGCAACAAGAGAAAAAATCTCACCAAAGTCAATTCCCTCTACCTGGGAATAACCTTTTGCTACTAACCGAGCTTTGTATTTCTCCACTTTACCTTGTGCATTAAAATTCTTCTTGAACAACCATTTGCTACCAACCGATTTTCTTCCAACTGGAAACTCAACTATATCCCATGCCTCATTCTTATCTAAGGCATCCATTTCTTCAACCATGGCCTTCTTCCATAGTTTACTATCCTCTGAATTCACTTCTTCCCTGACAGTTTTGGGATCATCATCAGTAATAGATAAAGCAAAATTGGAACGAAAATCAGGTGGACTATACCTTTCTGGTTGCCTTCTATATCTCACTTATCTCCTCAATACTGGGGTATGAGGTTCTTCTTCTTCTTCTTCTGCTTCCTCTTCTTCAGATGATTTAGATTTTTCATCATCCAACTCAAGCTCTATTTTCTTAGGTTTGTCTTGCGTTGGTAGGAATTCTTGTTTGGACATATCTTTTACCTCTATGAAAACAACATCTCAACTATAAACAATTTTCTTGGTTTCTGGGTTCCAAAGATTATAACCTTTCACACCATCTTTATAACCAATAAGGATACACTTTTCAGCCTTTTGATCCAGCTTCTATTTTCTTTTGGAACATATACATAAGCATCACAAGCAAACACTCTAAGATGTTGAAGAGAGGGTTTCTTTCCATACCATACCTCGTGTGGAGTTTTATCATCCAACGCTGATGAAGGTGATCGATTGACCAGGTAACATGTTGTACCCACTGCCTCTGCCCAAAATTCGTGTCCTAACCCGTCACCGGTAAGCATGCTCCTTGCTTTTTCCATCAGTGTCCTATTCATCCTTTCTGCAACTCCATTCTGTTGAGGAGTGTATGGAGTAGTCTTCTGCCTTGCTATACCACACTTCTTACGGAATTCTTCGAATTCATTTCCACAGAATTCTCCACCATTATCTGTTCTTAATACCTTTATTTTCTTCTCTGTCTGATTTTCTACCAGAGCCTGAAATTCTTTAAATTTATCAAATACCTCATATTTCTTTCTAAGAAAATAAATCCATGAGTTCCTTGAAAAATCATCTATGAATGAAACATAATAAATAGATTTACCTAGGGATGGAACATGAACAGGTCCAAACACATCACTGTGTATCAACCCTAAGATCCCCTTTGCTCTTGTAGCACTAGATGGGAATCTTACTCGATTCTGTTTACCATATATGCAATGTTCACAAAAATCAAAATTCAGAGTGCAATTAGACATACCTCCAACCGTTACCATGTAGTGTTCGAAGGCCCTTTTCTCCAATATGCCCCAGTCTTTGATGCCACATCATGGTCTTCTTTTCAGGGACGATATTGTTCTTGTCTTCTTTATTTGTCTGCTCAAGGACAACATAACTGTTACACCCATTAGTATAAGTTCTTCCCAACAACTCGCATAGAGTTCCAGACCGAACTCCCCTCATCAACACCATTGCTCCTCGTACCAATTTGCAAGTGTTATTTCCAAATACAGTATCCACTCCTGCATCATCCATCCTACTTACAGATATTAGGCTTCTGGCTAGTTTTGGAATGTGCAGAACCCCAGGGAGAGTTCTAATCCTTCCATATTTTAGTAGCAACTTAAACCTTCCATGCCCCAAGATTTTTGATGTCGAGTCATTTCCTAGGAATACATCACTGTTATCCACAATTTTGGTCATTGTGATGATGTCATGGTGATGTCATGATGATAGCAAATCAAACTCCTCATTAAAGAACTCCTTCCTGAAGAGGGTTGCTCTTATCTATTTCCAGAAATCATGTTTTGAAGATAGTTCGCA
>ML788828.1:303754-333583 GCA_009831015.1 Picea engelmannii
GTACAATGAATGAAAGAGAAAAAAGGGATCCTTCATCTTCATATTTTCAGGAAAGTGCATCTGCAACCACATTGTCTTTGCCTTTCTTATAAATGATCTCATAATCATATCCAAAGAGTTTAGTCACCCATTTTTGTTGTTCTTGGGAGGAAATGTGTTGTTCCAGAAAATACTTAAGGCTTTGATGGTCTGTCTTAATTTGGAACCGTTTCCACAATAGATAAGGACGCCACAGATCCACGGCATGCAGAATAGCCAACATTTCCTTTTCATAGATGGATTTGCCCAGATTTCTTTCAGATAGTTTCTTGTTGGTAAAGGCCAAAGGTCGACCCTCTTGCATAAGGACAACACCAATTCCTTTCCCTGAGGCATCACATTCCAACACAAAGGTATTTGTGAAATCGGGAAGGGAAAGGACTGGAGTGGTGCACATGGCCATCTTCAAGGTTTGAAAATATTGAGCGGCGGCTGGAGTCCAAGTGAAAGAGTTCTTTTTTAGGAGAGCAGTGAGAGGTGCTGCAATCTTCCAATAATTCTTAACAAACTTGCGATAATACTATGTTAAGCCTAGAAATCCATGCAAGCTCTTAAGAGTCTTTGGGTGAGGCCAGTCTTGGATAGCTTCAATCTTTTTAGGATCCACCCTAACGCCATATTTTCCAACCAGATGATCAAAGTATTCTACTTCTGAGGTGCCAAAATCACATTTAGACTGTTTCAGGAAAAGTTGGTGCTGAGAGAGTAGATGGAGAACTCGATCCACATCAGCAAGATGGTTTGTCTAGTTTTTTCTATAGATGAGGATATCATCAAAGAAAACTAAGACAAAATGGAAGAGAAAAGGATGGAAGACATAATTCATGAGGCTTTGGAAGGTGGAGGGGGCATTACACAAGCCAAAGGGCATGACCAAAAAATCATAGTGGCCCTCATGAGTTCTAAAGACAGACTTGGGAATATCTACCTCTTTCATACGTATCTAGTGGTAGCTTGAACAAAGATCCAGTTTAGTGAATAATTGGGCACCACTCAATTCATCCAGGAGGTCATCAATGACAGGAATGGGGAATTTGTATTTGATGGTAAGTTTGTTGAGGGCACGAAAGTTAGGACACATTCGCCAAGAACCTTCTTTCTTTAGGACCATGACCACAGGAGATGAATCGGGGCTTGTACTAGGGCAGATAACGCCTGCATTAAGGAGTTCCTGGACCATTTTCTCAATTTCATTTTTTTTGGAAAAGGGGTGACGATACAGATGGATATTGGGAGGAAGGCTTCCTGGTGCAAGGGGAATGGAATGATCATGAACACCATGGGAAGGAGGGAGGCCTTGGGGAGTGGAAAAGACCAATTGATGTTTGGAAAGGATAGTTTGGAGGTCTTGCGGTATGGAAAGTGTCTATGTTCCTTGTATGGCATGGAGTTGGGAGATAACACCAAAATGACCCTTTTTCAGCAGCTTTTCCATGCGATGGGAACTAATGATCTCAAGTGAACCTGTGGTGATGCCTTGGAACTTATATTGGTGGCCCTCTTGGTCGAATTCCATGGTTAAGTATTTAAAATCCATGAGAATGGGACCCAAAGTCCTTAGCCAATCTGCACCCTGCACAATGTCACAACCTCCCATGTCGATAGCAAACATATGGGATTTTAGGTGGTAGTCACCAATTTGGAGACACACATTTTCACAATGCCCTCCACATTTCATGGAACCACCATTGGCAATCATGATTTGGAAATTATTGATGGCATGGATGTAGCAATGAGTTTCTTGGGCAATGCAGCAATAAATAAAATTATGGGTGTTGCAACTATCAACCAGAATGATGACCTTCTGATGCTTGATGTAACCGATTAGCTTGAGGGTTTGGGGAGTGGAGAATCCAGTGAGAGAATTGAGGGAAATGATTGGTTCTACTTCGAGAGGGTCTGAGGGAGGGGTTATGTCAGTGGATTCAGGTGATTCAGACATAGAGGGAGTTTCTTCATCTTCTTCTAAAATTTCCTTAGAGATGACCATAAAAAGATTTTTTTCTTTACACTTGTGGCCCAGGAAATATTTTTCATCACAGTTATAACAAAGGCATTTGAGTTGGCATTCAACCATTTCAGCCTGGGTCAATTTTTGGATCTTTAGTGGAGCAGAGGGAGTAGTGGGATTTACTGGTTTAGGGAAAGGGATGAAGGAGGGTTTGCAGTTTTGAGAATATACAACCTGTTGTGCTTCTTTATCTCTTTTGGTAGCCTCCACCCAACTCTCAGGCCGAGCCATGAGGACATGGGCCCGAATTTCATCCTTGAGGCCACTGATAAAACACTCTCAGAAAAAGGCATCAGACATGCCCTCTGTTCTAAAAGCCAGGCACTCAAAGGCAGCTATAAAGTCTTCCACTATTCCTAATTGTTTCATCTTTGTCAAACGGACCAAATGGTTGGTGTCAATGTCAAAGCGTTCATAAATCTCTGCCACAAATTGTGTCCAAGAAATATACCCTTGATGAGAATTTTTTCTCCATTGCCACCATTGCCAACGTTCTTGATCTATATGGAGAACACCATACATGATTTTGGCCAAGTCATCTGTAATGTTGTATAAAGAGAAGTACTGTTCCATTTGGGTTACCCAACCAGTGGGGTCCGAGCCATCAAATTTGGTCACATCCACCCATGGAAGGCGTAGGTCACGTTGAAAGTGATGGTTCTGCAAGGTATGGGAATGATAGGAATGGTCACCTTCAGTATGTGGGGATGAGGAAGAGGAAGGGTTATCTGTAGGGATATGCAGTATGGTGCAGAGTGCCGAAAAGACTGATTCAAGTTGGGTGGTGAGGTCTTGTTTGATTTCACCCATTGAGGACTGCATGGTTGTATTGATGGTGGTGACATTGGCACTGAGTTGTTTCACTTCTTGTTGGGTCTCAATGAGACCATACTGCAAGGTGTTGAAGCGAGAGGATGGGGGAACTGAAAAAGGGGCGAGCGGGGTAAAAACATTTTGCCGAAAAAATGATATGGATGAATGTGATAAGGGAGAAGAGATGAATCTAAGAAGAATATTGCAGAGAGGAAATTCCCAAATACTTAACCAGAAAGAAATGTGTATTTACTTGGCAACCCGAACACAATTGCGCGGGAATAGATCTTGTCTATTTTAATTTGTTTATGTTTATGTCCCCAAGGGTTAGGTATTCTAGGGTTCTACAGATAAGGGTTTGTCATGTGCTATAGCTCTCTGATATACGTGTGGGGTCCAACAGTAGTACTCAGCCCAATATCTTAGGGCACTAACTAAGGAGGATAGACCATACCCTTAGCCGTACTACCCGACTACCCAGGTACTAGAGAGTATCTTCCCGAGTGTGTTTCTCGGTGACACTATAGCAGTCAAGCGACCGATCAGTTTATCTAAACAGGCCTTTAGATAATCTAGGTTGATCCGTACATAGGTGTTTTCTGATGCGCTACCACTCAAAGGGGTACCAACAGGGGTTACAAGGGTGGCCAACAAATGTGCGCTTAAGTACCACTTTTATTTCCTGCGTGTATGAATCCCTCAACCGCGGGTTTATGCGCGTAACGACAGATCTCTATGGCTTAAAGATGCTGGAATATGTCTCTACCCTGAAAAAAAATTAGCCCACACTTTCTGCCAAGGAAAGTGATCTGATACCACTTGTAATATACCAGATATACAATGTATGCAGAACAAAAATAAAATGCTAGTAATGGCAGAATAACAGCAATATAACCAGAACATTCACCACAATAACACTGAAATGATATAAGAATAACAACAGAAATAGAACCTTGAATCTGAAAGCAATGTTCATGATCCTCTTCGAGGGGGAAACCTCCAGTTGAGTAGAGCTCTATTACAATAATATCCAAGCTAGGGTTCTCATACCCTCGACTCCTATTTATACTAAAAAGAAGCATCTAGAGGAAGATCCTTCTAGAAGCAGAAGCTTCTATTAGGTCTTCTTACATCTGCCTTATTCTATTTTATTGAAAGGCCTTATTAATATTGACCTTTATTACATCCGAATATATTTTTCTACCTATGTGCAGGTTAGGACCCTAACAGATATACAATAGTTTTGTCAACTTTCTTGACAAACAAAGTTGCATCATCAAGATTAACATGTTTTTTAAATTGATCTTCAAAAGATGTTCATTTATATTTTCATACCATGCATGGGATTTTTTCTTTAGGCCATACAAAGACTTGATGATCTTGCCATACATTATGTTCTTCACCCTTCACAACAAATCCTTCTGGTTGAGACATGTAGACATTCTCTTTCAAATCTCCATTCAAGAAAGTTGTCTTCACATCCATGGATAAATCTTCCACCTATTGTTTTCTTCCAAAGCCAACAGAGAATGAATTGTAGAATTTTTTTCTATTTGGGAAAAAGTCTCCTCATATTCTATGCCTTCTTTCTATGCATATCCTTTCGCCAGAATCCTCACCTTATGCTTTTCAAGTGAGCCATTTCATTTGTAATTGTTCTTGTAGACCCACTTGCAGCTAATTTATTTGGTTCCAAATGGAGGTTCCACCAACTTCCATGTCCCATTATTGATGAGAGAATCATACTAACTCTGATCGAGGTGGATATCGGTGGCCACCCACCTTTTCCAACTGGCTCAAAATGGTTTTTCTGGCAATTTTGGTAATTTACTATTTTTAGCAGTTTTTAACTTCCGGGGCCATTTTGAGGCCCTAAAAGATGTTTTTTTTGGGGGGAAATAGGTTTTCAATATGTAATTTTCTTCACTATTGTGCCTAAAATGAATATCATTGACGATACCTTTCCAACGGGCTATCATACGCCTAAAACAGAGATCGTATGCAAAAGTTACGACCCCGGGAAGTTGATGTACTAACTTACCCAAACGGGGCCCACATGACTTTTGACACTTCATCTCCTAGGGTTAGGTTTTTGTATGTTGAGGGATTTTAGCATTCTTTCTTATTGTAAAAAGGCCTTTAGAGCCTCATTGAAATCATCTTATGGCGAATGCGAGTAGTTTTCACGTCTCTTCTCAGAGATAAGATGCCACCATTCTAGCGAGTCTTTCACTCTGTATTTTTACAATCTCTGTACATTTATTTCATTAATAAAAATCATGTATTACTGTATATCTATGTTTATGGTTGCATATCTGATACATTTTTGTTATATTATTGAATATATGTGATATCTCTCTACATTCTTTATTATATCTCCTCTCTCATTTCGTGCCAAAAATAATCGGGATCAGTGGTATCAGAGCAGGTTACTCTTGATAGTTTTTTAATGCATGTCCCTGACAAGGTCTGAGTATAGAAAGTTGGGTCTCGAGCTTGTCTCTCTTGAGGAAAATCACTCTCCCACACCCAAGAAACCCTCAATGGTGGAAGAAAAGAAAAACGATGGAGCAAACAATCCTATCAGTTTGTTGCTTGAGCAAGATCTCACGCGACAGAGGGACGAAATGATGGAGAATTTTTCCCACATCCTTCAACATTTGTCGATAGAAATAGATGCATCTTCATAAATCAGCCACTTTGGAAGAACCTCACCTTTCAAGGTACAATTTAATTTTGATATTCCTATATTTGAAGGACAAATAGATGCAGAAGCCCTAGACAAATGGTTAAATCTGCTAGAAGGTTATTTCTTTGTTCACAATTTTTCCGACAGAGAAAAGATCACCTTCGCACTCCTTAAATCTCTCCCTCATGTCAAACATTGGTGGGAAACTTACTGGGAGAAAATTTCCACAGAGGATTCTAGAATATACGGGGTCTTGCCCACTTGGGATTTTTTTGTGGATGCAGTAAAGGAACAATATTACCCTGTTGGCAACTATGAGGACCAATACATGAGATGGACCACACTGCGGCAAGAGAGGGGCCAAGAAGTTTTGGAGTTCACCAATACCTTCCATACCTTTTGCACCAAGCTAGGTATCAAAGACTCTGAACGACATTTGGTTCTGAAATTCTGTGGGGCTCTACACAGATACATCCAAACTAAAATGGATTTTTTGGTGATCTCATCACTCGGTGTTGTTTATCGATATGTTGTTAAAATCGAGCAGAAATTTAAGCACCAGAATAAATGGGATTTTGGGTCTGCAAATATGCAACAACCAAAGTATGACAAAGATGACCCTAGCAAACAGTCTCTCGAAAACCAGTCCAATCCACAGGAAAAGAAGGGTCATGGGAAGACAAAGAAGGACACCAGAAAATGGTGCAATTTCTACAAAATCCCCTGGCACAACACTAATGAATGTCACTGAAAACAATCATTGGTGGCTGAGATCAAATACAAGGAGATGAAACCTAATTCAGAATCTGATTCTGAAAATAATGGTAAAAGATAGATCATCGACGTAGACCCCACTACTATTGTCACGACTGCAACAATTCAACCAAAAGAACCAACAGATCTTGAAGAGTAGGAGCGTCTTTTTCATTCATAGATGTGGGTGAAGGGGACCCCACTACATTTTATTGTTGATAGAGGAATCCAGAAGAACCTCATCTCAGAAGATGTCGTCAAACAATTGGGATTGTCGACAACACCACACCCGCAGCCATACAACATCGGGTGGCTTCGCCAAGAACGAGATCTTCGTGTCAGCCAGCAGTGTCAATTTTCATATGGCATTTATCCCTTCAAGGATGAGGTATTATGTGATGTTTCCCCACTATATGTCTGTGATGTTCTCTTGGGCCAACCATATATGTGTAAGCGCCATGTTGTTTATGAGTCTCAGCCCCGCAGTGTCATTATTTCTCTAGGGGGTCATCTCTACATAATACCAGAGGTAGTTCCGACTATTGTTCCACCAAAAATGTGTTGCAAGGTAGTATCTCATACTGCAAAATTTAGCTTCTTCACAATCTGTTCAAAAGGGGAACAGAAGGACACTGCAACCACTACAGCCTCGCCACAAGCACCTTCTATCCAACAGAAGTAGGTCGACAAGGTTGCAGCAAAGCGCAAATATTCCTTATGCACACCATCCTCTCATGTATCTCAACGTGTTGAACAACCTAATCCTAAAAATGTCCTTGAAAGACTTCCACAAACTGAGCAACGCGACGTCTCCATCAAGGCAAGCAGCTCACCAAGATTCAGATTCAACAAACATTTTTTCCTCTCCTCTTGGCACTCAATGCAATGGATACAATTGCTTTCTAAGGAGAGAGGATTGATCCAGGTGGATATCGGTGGCCACCCACCTTTTCCAACAGGCTCAAAACTGTTTTCTGGCAATTTTGGTAATTTACTATTTTTATCAGTTTTTAACTTCCAGGGCCATTTTGAGGCCCTAAAATATGTTTTTTGGGAAATCAGGTTTGAAATATGAAATTTCCTTTGATATTTTTCCTAAAATGAATCTCCTCGATGATACCTTTCCAACGGGATATCATACGCCTAAAACGGAGATCGTATGCAAAAGTTACAACCCCGGGAAGTTGATGTACTAACTTACCCAAACGGGGCCCACGTGACTTTTGGTGCTTCATCTCCTAGGGTTAGGTTTTTGTATGTCAATGGATTTTGGAATTCCTTCTTATTGTAAAAATTCCTTCAGATCCTCATTGTAATCATCTTTTGGCGAATGCAAGTAGTCGTCACGTCTCTTCTCAGAGATAAGCTGCCACCATTCTAGCGAGTCTTTCACTCTGTATTTTTATAGTCTCTGTACATTTATTTCATTAATAGAAATCATGTATTACTGTATATTTGTGTTCATGGTTGCATATCTAATACATTTATGTTATATTATTGAATATCTGCAATATCTCTTTGCATTCTTTATTATATCTCCACTCTCATTTCGTGCTGAAAATAATCTGGATCAGTGGTATCAGAGCAGGTTGCTCTTGATCATTTTTCAGTGCATGTCCCCGACGAGGTATGAGTATAGAAAGTTGAGTCTCGAGCTTGTCTCTCTTGAGTAAAATATCTCTCGCACACCCAAGAAACCCTCAATGGCGGAAGAAAATAAAAACAACGGAGCAGGCGATCCTATCAGTCTGTTGCTTGAGCAAGCTCTCACGCGACAGAGGGACGAAATGATGGAGAATTTTTCCCACATCCTTCAACGCCTATCGATAGAAATAGACACATCTTCATCAAGCTGCCACTTTGGCATCACCTCGCCTTTCAAGGTACAATTTAATTTTGATATTCCTGTATTTGAAGGACAAATAGATGCAGAAGCCCTAGACAAATGGTTAAATCTGCTAGAAGGTTATTTCTTTGTTCACAATTTTTCTGACAAATAAAAGATCACCTTCGCACTCATTAAATATCTCCCTCATGTCAAACATTGGTGGGAAACTTACTGGGAGCAAAGTTCCACAGAGGATTCTGGAATATATGGGGCCGAGCCCACTTGGGGATTTTTTGTGGATGCGGTAAAGGAACAATATTACCCTGTTGGAAACTATGAGGACCAGTACATGAGATGGACCACACTACGACAAGAGAGGGGCCAAGAAGTTTCGGAGTTCACCAATACCTTCCATACCTTATGCACCAAGCTAGGTATCAAAGACTCTGAACAACAATTGGTTCTGAAATACCGTGGGGCTCTACACAGATACATCCAAACTAAAATGGATTTTCTGGAGATCTCATCACTCGGTGTTTCTTATCGATATGCTGTTAAAATCGAGTAGAAATTTAAGCACCAGAACAAACAAGATTTTGGGTCTGCAAATCCGCAACAACCAAAGTATGAAAAAGACTTCCCTAGAAAACAGTCTCCCGAAAACCAATCCAAGCCACAGGAAAAGAAGGGTCACGGGAAGACAAAGAAGGACACCAGAAAATGGTGTGATTTCCACAAAATCCCCTGGCACAACACCAATGAATGTCGCTCAAAACAGTCATTGGTGGCCGAGATCAAAGACAGGAGCCGAACCCTGATTCAGAATTTGATTCTGAAAATAATGGTAGAAAACAGATTATCGACACAGACCCCACTACTATTGTCGTGACCGCATCAATTCAACCAGAAGAACCAACAGATCCAGAATAGGGTGGGTGCCTTTTTCATTCACATATGTGGGTGAAGGGGACCCCACTGCATTTTATTGTTGATAGCGGAAGACAGAAGAACCTCATCTCAGTAGAGGTCGTCAAACAGTTGGGATTGTCGACAACACCACACTCGCAGCCATACAACATCGGGTGGCTTCGCCAAGGATGATATCTTCATGTCATCCAGCAGTGTCGATTTTCATACAACATCCAACCCTTCAAGGATGAGGTATTATGTGATGTTTCCCCACTAGATGTCTGTGATGTTCTCTTGGGCCAACCATATATGTGGAAGCGCCATGTTGTTTATAAGTCTCGACCCTGCAGTGTCATTATTTCTCTAGGGGGTCATCTCTACAGAATACCAGAGGTAGTTCCAACTATTGTTCCACCAAAAAAGTGTCGCAATGTAGTATCTCGTACTGCAAAATTCATCTTCTTCACAATTTGTTCAAAAGGGGAACATAAGGACACTACAACCACTACAGCCTCGCCACAAGCACCTTCTATCTAATAGAAGCAGGTCGACAAGGTTGCAGCAAAGCGCAAATATTCCTTTTTCACACCGTCCTCTCGTGTATCTCAACTTTTTGAACATCCTCATCCTCAACAGGTCCTTGATAGACTTCCACAAACTGAGCAATGCAACGTCTCCATCAAGGCAAGCAGCTCACCAAGATTCAGATTCAACGAACATTTTTTCCTCTCCCACGGGCACTCAACGTAATGGAGAACATTGCTTCCTAAGGATGGAGGATTGATCCAGGTGGATATCAGTGGCCACCCACCTTTTCCAACTGGCTCAAAACAATTTTCTGGCAATTTTGGTAATTTACTATTTTTAGCAGTTTTTAACTTCCGGGGCGATTTTGAAGCCCTAAAAGATGTTTTTTGGGAAAAAAAAGGCTTGCAATATGAAAGTTCCTTTGATATTGCACCTAAAATGAATATCCTCGAAGATACCCTTCCAATGGGCTATCATATGCCTAAAATGGAGATCATATGCAAAAGTTACGACCCTGGGAAGTTGATGTACTAACTTGCCCAAACGGGGCCCACATGACTTTTGGCGCTTCATCTCCTAGGGTTAGGTTTTTGTATGTCTAGGGATTTTGGCATTCCTGCTTATTGTAAAAAGGCCTTCAGAGCCTCATTGTAATCATCTTCTGGCGAATGCGAGTAGTCATCACGTCTCTTCTCAAAGATAAGCTGCCACCTTTCTAGCGAGTCTTTCACTTTGTATTTTTACAGTCTCTGTACATTTCTTTCATTAATAGAAATCATGCATTACTGTATATGTGTGTTTAACGTTTCATCTCTGATACATTTATGTTATATTATTGAATATCTATGATATCTCTCTGCATTCTTTATTATATATCCGCTCTCATTTCGTGCCGAAAATAATCCAGATCACCTTCTGCATAGATTATTTTCACTCATCATGAGAAACAACTTCTTCAAAGGAAGTTCATTCAAATTTAATAGATAATTTAAACTCAAAATCATATGAAGCTTCCATATCATTGAGATCACCTAAATTTGAATCATTTACATCACCTCCATCATCTTTTCTTTTTGAAATTTTAATTCCTATATTTCCAACCTCATCAAGATAAACACTTTCAAGTGTCTTCATGACCCACTTTGAAAATTTTTGTGTCGGTACAAGTTGCTCAACTAATTGATATGGTGTTGCATTCCCATCAATATTCAACCTTTCAATCCTCTCAATCACACCATCCAATTAAATCTTCTATTATGATGAAGTGGTTGGATCTTCTACACGTGGGAGAGATGGCACTTTAAAAGGAGACTCCAGAGATTGATCCAAGATAGGGATCCCCTTTCAAGATGTGGAATATCATGCTCAAAATTATGATATGTCTTTACATGGGAAAATATATCAAGATGATCAAGTTGCTTCTGAATAGTGTTGACATTTTTATTGGATTCAAGAAAAATCACATCTCTGGAAAGAATGAACTTTTTTTACCTCATTGTAAACATTATATGCTTTGGTGGTATTTGAATACCCCAAGAAGATGCACTTCCAACTCCTTTCACCTAGTTTGTTTCTTTTCTCCTTGGGAATTAAGGCATAACAAGTGGAACCAAAAAATCTAAGATGCCTCATGATCCAGGTGGATATTGGTGGCCACATACCTATTACAACTAGCTCCTCTTGTCTGTTTTTAGTTCAACACGTTCTTCTGTACTTATTTGTAATTGTGGGTTCTACACTTCTGGGGCTATTTGAAGCCCTACACATATTCCAAGTGGATATTGGTGGTCTCTCACCTAATCCAACTGGCTTATTTTGTATGTTTTCTTGTCAACACATCTTGTTGTACTTCCAGGGCCATTTTGGAGCCCTAAACAGTGTTTTTTTTGGCTCGCCACAGTCAAAGTGTAGACATAGTCAAATTTTGACAGCGTAATGTGTAGCTATCTGAAAGAACTTTCCAACAGGATATAATGCACCTAAAATGGGGGTCATATGCAAAATTTACTGCTACACATTATTTTGGTCACTCTGATGATGACTTTACTAGCATGTGATCAGGCTCTCAAAATCATCTTTTTCTTGAGAAA
The DNA here is from genome assembly GCA_009831015.1 of Picea engelmannii. Taxonomy (NCBI): domain Eukaryota; kingdom Viridiplantae; phylum Streptophyta; class Pinopsida; order Pinales; family Pinaceae; genus Picea; species Picea engelmannii. Next base: position 315,415 of record ML788828.1, read on the forward strand.
AGTGACTACTTTCCTCCTCTGCAAGACTACTTTTTAGAAGGATGTCACGGGCTACCCATAGTGTATAGTGCGGAAATCCATGATTTCCGCAAGCTACTCTATAGTTGGCCTGTGGGATTTCCACAGGCTTCTATATAGGCAAGGGTGTCATTTGAAAGCCAAAAGAGGAAAGAGGTTCAAGAAGTTTCTAGAAGGGGAATCTTCTGGAATGTGAGGTGGTGTTTGTATGGTTACGATCCTACTAACTTCTCTGATCTGGTGGGATCATCCTCATCCCTTTAACCACTTCAGCTTCTCCTATATAATGATAGGCTTCTCATGGAAAAGGTTAAGCACAGTTAAGAAAAGTTGAGCAAAGGATTGTTGGAAGAATAGGTAGGAGATTGTGTGAAGAATATTATTTCAGTTGATGCTTGAGGTCTATATTTTCCCATCAAGCTTTTGAAGATCATCTTCATGCAAATTCTGGAACAAGTATATGTCTGTGTTGGAATGAAGGACCACTAAAAGGGAACTTGCGACATCAAGGAATTTCGGTTGTATCTTCTACTTTTATTCAATATAATACAGTGGCATGTTTCTTTCCCATAAAATTATTCTCATTTTATTACATGAATCCTTGATCTCATGTTTAAGTTTTCATTGAATCTATCATAGTTTCTTTCACTTTGGTTGGTTTGTGTCATTGCAGATCTGGTTTCACAAGAGCACTGGAGTGAAGGGGTAACAACAAAGATATAAGGAAGCGATCTCAAAGGTAAGTCATCAATTCCTTCTTTGACACTTAGATCAATGATTGTAACTTAGGGAAACTGTCATGTCCTGTCCTGTTTTGTTCTAGATCTAGGTGGATATAGGGAGATTAGTTTATGTCCACATTTACCGGTTTATCCTGCAATAGTTATGACCCCGGGAAGTTGAGGTACTAACTTACCCATAAGGGCCCACATGAATTTTGGAGTTTCACCTCCTAGGGTTAGGTTTTTGGATGTCTAGGGTTTTGGCATTCATGAGTAATATAAAAAAGGCCTCTGGAGCCTCATTGTAATAATTTTTCTCAGATGGATGCGCGTAGCAGCCACATCTCTTCTCAGAGATAGCTACCACCATTCGAGCAAGTGTTTCAATTATGCAGTTTTACAGTTTCAACTTATTTCATTTATTCAATAAAATATATTGTTCATTGGATATCTGTGTTGTTCTTCATATCTCTATATTTTTTGTATTCAGTCTATTAATCAGTTCATTCGGCTCCTAAATATGGATCAGTGGTATCAGAGTGGTCTGCTCTTCACTTATTTTCTTTGTGCATGTCCCTGACAAGATCTGGGTACAATAAGTTGGGACTCGAACCAATCGAGTCGTTGCAAGATCGGTCGCGTCGAGCTTGGAAACAACCCATGGGGGATGAAAAGAAATATGATGGAGCAGGAGATCCTATTAAAATGTTGCTTGAGGAATCCCTCACGTGACAAAGGAACGAAATGATGGAAAACTTTTTGCAAATCCTTCGAAGACTGCCCATAGGAGAAGCATCTTCATCAATCGACCATGCAACCCCCTTCAAGGTAGATGTAAATTTTGATATTTCATTATTTGAAGGACTGATATATGCGAATGTTGTAGATAAATGGTTGAATCTACTCGAAGGGTATTTTTCGGTCCACAATTTTTTCGATAGGGAAAATATTACTTTTGCAGTCCTCAAGGTCATCCCCCATGTTAAGGACTGGTGGAATACTTACTCTGAGCAAAGGTTCATAGAGGAATCTACAATATTTGCGGTTTCCCCTACATGGGATTCCTTCCGGGATTCCATTAAAGAACACTACTACCTTGTTGGAAGCTACGAGGACTAGTACACCAGATGGACCACCCTGTGTCAAGAAAGGGAGCAGATAGTACCAAAATTCACCAATATTTTCCATACCCTGCACACCAAATTGGGTATCAATGACTCTGAGAGACATCCAATGCTCAAATACTTTGGTTGTTTTCATTGACACATTCAAACAAAAATTGAGTTTTTGTACATCGCTTCATTGGGCACTTCTTATAGATATGTTTTCAAGATCAAGCAGAAATTTAAGCAGAAGAGGTGACAGTTTGGATCTGCGAACTCCTCACAGTCAAAGTAGGGAAAAGGCGGCCCCAACCCACATAGAAATGGACTAAGTCGAGATGGTCACTCTCAGTAAAACCAATCCTAGCTATAACACAATAAGGGAAATGAGAAGACAAAGAAGGACACAGGAAAATGGTGTGAGTACCATAAAAACCCTTGGCACAACACTAAACAATGTCGCTCCAAGCAGTCACTCGTGGTCGAGCTGAAGGCTTCCAAGTCATAGGTTGATTCTGATTCCAAATCAAATCCAGAAGGAGGGAAGCAGATTATCGATGTTGAACTGAGTTCCATTGTCTCTACGACCAAATTCCATCCAAGCGAACTAGAAGAACCAGAGGAAGGGGAACACCTCTTTAACTCACAAATGTGGTTAAAGGGGGCTCCACTTCATTTCATTGTCGATAATGGAAGTCATAAGAACCTGATCTCCATGGAGGTTGCCAAGTGGCTGGAACTGCCAACAACACCGCACACACATCCCTACACCTTCAGTTGGCTTCCCCAAGGGAGAGATCTTCGTGTTAGCCAACAATGCCGTCTTCCCTACGACATCAAGCCTTTCAAAGATGAGGTATTGTGTGATATTTCTCCCCTTGAAGTTTGTGATTTTATTTAAGGACAACCATATTTGTGGAAGTTTCATGTTGTGTATGAGTCTAGACCTCGCAGTATTATTATTACTTTGGGTAGACAATTGTATAGGATACAAGAGGTAGTGCCACCTATTGCTATTTCTTTAATCTCTGCTAAGAAATGCAGTAAGGTCATTTCACAGACCGAGAATTTCATCTTCTTTGTGATCCGTTCTCACAATAAGAAGAAGGTCACCACCACATCCATGGCCTCTACAAAGAACCTCTCTTTGCAGCAGAAGCAAGTGGATGGGATTGTGGAAGATTACAAAGACATATTATCTTCACCCACCGGGGTACCGACGTACTGCCAAGTCAAGAATCCAATATTTGATCTAACCCTCGGTGCACCTCTACCTAATGGACCAGACTAGCATTGCTCGCTAATGGAAAATGATGAAATCAGGTGTCAGATCCAAGAGATTATTCAAAAGGGGCACATCAGACCCAACTCCTCCCCTTGTGGAAGCCTGATTGTACTGGTGCAGAAGAAGGACAGGAGTTGGTGACTCTGCATTGTCTATAGAGCTTTAAACAAAATCACAATCAGGAACCGGTACACAATTCCCAGGATTGATGACCTTCTTTACCAAATGAAGGGGGGGGGATTTCTTTAGCAAAATATTGACCTAAAGTATGCCTACCACCAGGTTCCCATCGAACCAACTGATGTATGGAAGACAGCCTTAAAATCTAAAGAAGGTCTCTTCGATTCGATGGTCAATCCCTTTGGATTAACAAATGCACCAGCCACTTTCATGAGGTTGATGGATGATGTATTGAGACCCTTCACCAAATCTTTGGTGGTGGTATATTTGGATGACATCCTCATCTTCAACAAAATTTGGGAGGAGCATATGCAGCATATTCAATAGGTTTTGAGCACTCTGCGGCAGCACAAGCTATATGCCAACTTGGAAAAATGCTCTTTTGGCATGAACATGGTCTGATACTTGGGATAAATTTTTGATTAGCATGGGTTAGATGTTTATCCAACTAATATCCAAGTCATCCGTGACTGGCCAACCCCGACCACACTAAATGAGCTTTGGAGCTTCTTGGGACTGGCCAAATTCTACCAATGGTTCATTTTGGGATTCTCCCATATTGCATGGGCCCTCAGCCAGGTGACCAAGGGCAGTGGCAGGGAAAAGTTCATGTGGGGGAAGGAAAAACAACAAGCATTTGATGATCCGAAGCATCTCTTATGCTCATCTCCAGTACTCTCCTTTCTCGATCTGCATCAACCGTTCAAGATTGAGACTGATGCATCTGACTATGTTGTAGGTGCAATTGTCACTTAACACAATCATACGGTGGCATACCATAGTGAGACACTCTGAGATATTGTCTGTAAATACCCCAACTATGACAAGGAAATGTATTCCATTGTACAAGTTTTTCGTCAATGGAAACATTACATTCTGGTAAAAGAGATGATCATCCACATTGATCACAAGCCTCTGCAGTTCATACAGACTCAGGGGGAATTACAGAGCGACCACCATCAAAAGTGGTCCACCTACCTGCAACAGTTCTATATCAACATCAAGTATAAGTCATCAATATCAAATCATGTCGTTGACTGCCTCAGTTGCCCCCTCATGGTTGCACTCCCCACTGTGCTCCATTCATGTGGACATGAGGCATATGAGTGGCCCCAACTTTATCACCACAATCCAGAATTTTCCACCACCTATCATCTCTTTGGTATAGGTGTGAATGTCACCGATTTTCACATTCAGGACATACTATTATGCCATCTAGTCCATATTTTTGTTCCTACAAGCGAGTGTGCAAAGACGATTTCGGAAGCCCACTACTGTAAAATGGCAGGACATTTTGGCATGGAGAAAATTGTCGTTGTTCTTCAAAAACATTTTTATTGGCCAAAAATTCGACAAGACACAAAAAATATATCAGATATTGCATTTCTTGTTCCATTTACAAGCCAACCATCAAGAATCAAGTCTTATACACCCCTCTTCCCACTCCTGAGAAGCCTTGGGAACCCATCTCAATGGATTACATGTTTGGCCTTTTGTCCACCAAGCAAGGAAATGACTACGTATTTATGGTTGTTGATCGGTTTTCAAAGATGGCTATCCTCACAGCCTGCAAGAAGAATATCACAGTGATAGATACTTCCAAGTTCTTCTTTGAATGAGTGTGGTTCCATTTTTGGATACCATAGACCATCATCTTCGACCGAGACAACAAGTTCCTCATCACAATTTGGTCGAGTCTCTGGTTAATGTTGGACACCAAGCTCACTAAATCCATTTATTTCTACCCCCAAACAGACGGCCAAACAGAGGTCATCAATCGAATGATTGTACACATATTGTACATGTACAACTCTAAGAATCCACGTACATGGGATGAGAGTCTCCCATTAGTTCAACACAGTTACAATAGGGCTCTCCATAGTTCCATCGACCATAGCCCATTTCGGGTGGGGTTTGGATTCCAACCCTTGGGTCCCATTGATGTTGCACTACCTCTTGCCACCACACAGACATAATCTTCCCATGTTCAGTCTGAGACTGAAAAATCCACAAGATTCATTGAGAAGATACAACACATCTGCCAACAGGTCCAGGAGATTTTGCAAAAATCCAATGCTAAGTACAAGTAGTTCCATGATCAACACAGGGTATTGCACCAGTTTCAAATTGGATACAAATTCTAGTTACATTTGCATAAGGAACATCTCATAGGGCCCCATCGGAATCTCTACCTACTTTTCTATGTGCCTTACACTATCACCAAGGTTGTGGGTAGAAATTATTTTGAGCTCAACACTCCACCCTTCCTTGGCATGCACCCAATGTTCAATGTGGACCTCCTTAGGCCATATTTTCCAGCATTATTGGACACCTTAGAGATCACAGAACATATGACACCAACAGAGCTCAACCTTGACTGCATGGCACAAGCATCCACTAATCAGATAGTGGATACACAGGTCAATGGAACTCGCCAGCAAAGGATCCAACGTTATCGGGTTGTCAAGGCAGGGAAACTCCTACACCAAGGAAAGTGGCTCACCTGGGGCCAAATACAGTAGAATTTTCCTCACCTGATGGGGGAACTCAATGCAATGGACACCATTTCTTCCTAAGGGGGGAGGATTGATCCAGGTGGATATTCGTGGGCACCCACCTATTCCAACTGGCTCCTCTTGTTCGTTTTTGGTTCAAAACGTTCTTTTGTACTTCTTTATAATTGTTGGCTCTACACGTTTGGGGCTGTCCAAAGCCCTTATACACATATTCCAGTTGGATACTGGTGGCCTCTCACCTAATCCAACTAACTTATTTTGTATGTTTTCATCTCAACACATCTTGTTGTACTTCCAGGGCCATTTTAGAGCCCTAAAAAATGTTTTTTTGGCTCACCACAATCAAACTATAGACAAAGATAGAGTTTGAGGGCATAATGTGTAGCTCTCTGAAATACCTTTCCAATGGGATATCACATGCCAAAAACAAAGGTCGTATGAAAAATTTACAACCCTGGGAAGTTGAGGTACCAACTTACCCATAAGGGCCCACGTGACTTTTGGTGTTTCACCTCCTAGGGTTAGGTTTTTGGATTTCTAGGGTTTTGGAATTCATGAATAATATAAAAAATGACTCTAGAGCCTCATTGTGATCATTATTCTCAGAAAGATGCATGTAGCAGCCACATCTCTTCTCAGAGATAACTACCACCATTTGAGCAAGTGTTTCGGAACTACAGTTTTACAGTTTCAACCTATTTCATTTATTCAATAAAAGATGTTGTTCACTGGATATTTGTGTTGTTCTTCATATATTTGTGTTTATTTTATTCAGTATGTTAATCATTTTGTTCCGCTCCTAAATCTGGATCACCTCACTAAAGGAACATGGTCATACCACATTTCATAAGGAGTCTTGTTCCCAAGAACATGATATGGATTTTTTTTGTTTTAAATACACTGCACACAGAATTGCATCAACACAAAACATTAACTTCGTATTCCTGAAAAATAACATTGAACTTACCATATTCAAGAGTGTTCTAATCATTCTTTCTCCTACACCATTCTAGTGGGGATTGTATGGAACAATGGTTTGATTCTTAATCCCATGTTGGAAAAGATAGATTACCAACTCATTAGAAGTATATTCCCATCCATTATCAATACGAAGAGTGCCAATATGAGATTGTGCTTCATTTTCAATTCATACAATATATATATATATATATATGTTTCAAATGCTTGAGATTTTTGTTTCAACAAATAAACCCAACATGTCCTAGTGTATTCATCAATAAAATTCATAATATATTTATTATCGAAAGAAGATGCAAAGAGCATGGAGCCACACAAATAAGAGTGTATCAACTCTAGCTTTCTACATGCTCTCAAAGTGGAATCATGAAAGGGTTGCTTGCTATATTTACCAAGGATACATGCATCACATTGCTCCAAATTCCTTGGAGTGGTAGGAAACCCAAAAACACCATTTTTATTCAATATACAAAGACTATCATAAGTGATGTGCCAAAATATAGCATGTCATAAGAGACTTTATGGAAATGTACCTTTATCATTGTTGGCCCTTGACCAAGTTTTGAAGAGTACTTGGTCATACTTGACCACTTTTGGGGACTGCGACAACTTGCCAAAGATGGAGTGCAACGCGAAGAAGAAATTAAGGAAGCAAGACCTATTTTTAGGTCCGTTTTAGGGTTTTGGGTTGATGTAACAGGAAAGTAATGTAGGCCCGTGGGTCTACCCACGTTTAGGCCCATTTTGTAATCTATAAATAGATAGTAAATGTAAGAAATAAGAGGAGGTTGTTGCTTAGTGCAAGGAAGAGGGATTTAGCAAGCTGCGCAGACCTTTTGTCCTGTGCGAAGTAAGGGTCATTGAAGCTCTGTGTTGTAACTGCTTGACCAAGATAATATAAAGAAGACTTTGTGGATGTAGCCCCAGGGTGGGGGTGAACCACGGTAGCTATGTGTATAATGGTTTGTTCTTCGCTCTTATGTATTTATCTGTGTCTTGGCTAAGTGCTTGATGTGATTAAGTAGATCTAGTTGTGCTATGTGTTATTGATGAATGAATGAAAATTAGATCTGATATATGAGATGCTTAGTTCTTGATTAGTTGAATCTAACATATATTTATGTAGATAAGTATTGAATCATTCTTAGTATAAGTATTCACTGTGATGCTCTGTGACTTCTTCGAAGTATATTAATGAACGTATGTTAAGGAATAACTGATGCTAATTGCACTGTAAGAAAGATAACCATAGATCTGTGTCCCAGCTAAGGTTTCAAACATCTGAGTCCTGCAACCACCCCTGCCTCTACCTCGGGTGAGACTTCATCTGCTTCGCAAGTGTTGCCAAAATGACCGGTAGTTAGGGATTTTTTGGTGCTCTCTTGAGCGTTGAACCCCAGGTCTTCCCCTGTGCCAAAAAATGGTTTTGTTGTTGGGACCGGAACTATGATTGTTGGGAACTAAAGAAGAAAAATCTTTGTGCAAACTAAGATCTGTGCGTAGATCTGTTTCCCTAGTGCGCAGTATTCTACTTGACCTACAAAGATTTGTGCCAAGAAAAGAGGTTAGATCTAAAGAAAGAGAGGTCAGATCCGAAGAAAGAGAGGTCGAATATGAAGAAAAGAAGTCAGATCTGCGAAGAAAGAGGTAATATCTGTAAGCTTTGTGCTCTGATAAAGGTAAGAATAGTTAAAAGTCTTAGATTTGGAATCTTTGTGCTTTGCAGAAGCAAGATAAGTGATTTTTATTTTTGTTTCTAAAGCATGGATCTAGGTATGTTTGATAGATTCTGTCCTAGATTCAAAACTAGGGCATTAATAGATGAAATAAAATTTGATATGAATATATCTGATAAATATAGTGATAGATATATTAAACCTATGCATCGAAAGAATGCCTGGACTAACAAGTGGATGCAAGATCCTAGAAAAAAAAATTGCAGGCTAGCCACCATGATCCTGGTGCACAGTCCAGAAGGAGTTGGGGAACATTTAAACAGATGAGAGGATTAACCCTCTGTTATAGTTGCAAATGACCGAGACATCTTGCTATAGAATTCCCTAGGAGAAGACTTAGTTGCCTCTGTTGCAAGGCTATGGACTATGAAGTATTGGATTCCCTAGAATGATTGCTAGGCTTGAGAAGTTGAATATGGAACAAGCCAACTTTGACGGAGATCAAGAGACCAAGATTATAGTAGAAACCCAGAAAGAATCAGAAAAGATATTGCTACAAAAGAAAGATACCTTGAATGACCACCAACATGTTAGGCTATCAGAGATATTCAAAGAAAAGGAGCAAATCGAAGAAAGAATAGGGGACTTTGACATTGACTTTACTCTTGATGAAGAAGCGCAACTAAACATTATGCCAGAAAGAACTTGGGAAGCTATAGGGAAGCCTACCATGAGCCCTTCCCTAGGAGGAACCAGTTTCTTCAGAGGAAAGCTAGTAACCCTATGTGGAAGGCTTGCCCGGATACCTATGACTGTCAATGGAACCTCGACAGAGGAAGACTTTGAGATCATTAAATTTTTTGAAGATACCGCCATGTTTACCATGCTCATAGGAAAACCCTAGATTGATATAGAAAAGGCCAGACAAAGAGAAGAAGAAAAAGCTTTGGAAAAGAAGAAGCAAGAGTTAAAATACTTTATGACTGGAAGGATCGTGGACTTGATTGAAAAACAAAAGAGAAGATCACAGATATTTAATATTAGTACCTCCGGTGTCAAAGCAAAGAGAACAATTGAGGATCTGCAGAAGATCGAGTTACTTATTTTTGATACAGAAAAGGTATTATAAAGGAACCATAAGAAATATTTTCCACATTGCAAAGTAACTAAGACCACAGAAGATACACATCTGAATGGTAAAAGAATTACTGAGATGAAACTCACTGGGAAGAAGGCTAGGAAGTTAAGAAAGAAAAGGGCTAATACTGTAAGATTACAAGAAGTTCTAGAGAACACTTCACAGCAAGAAGAATTGTAAAATTGGAGCTTCATCAAGATATCAGAACAATGACATAGAGTACTTCGCCATGACGAAGCAATATAGTCATTAGAACCGATATACCCGTTCAACCACCGCTCTGAACAGATCAAAAAGTAGTTATGGGTTACCACTAGACCATTGGATTGCACCAGAATGGATAAGAACGGAGTTAATGAAGGCCACAGGTCCATTGCAAGAAGATCGTTGTTGAGATTTCCTACTTAACCTGTCATGCCATGCACCGAGAATACTTTTTTCCAACTGAGAATCTGAAGCGTGAACCCTTTGATTTACTTACCCTAAGATCATTGCCTTATTATTCACTGTCATCTCTGAATCCCTGTTGCAACCGAGCCCACTGACTCAAATTTGTATGTCAAATGAGATCAGCGCTGCTGAGAAAATTGTTGAAGAAGTTCTAATTGATTTAATGACTAAGTGAGTCATGTCATAACATGGAATATCTATAGGTGTACATGCATCGTCCTTGAGTGCACTGCCAGCTTCCCCTTCCATTGCCTGAGAAGGACCATCCCGACCGCCTTCGGAAAGACGATCTAAGCTCAGAAACGACTTCGCCACTGTGAAGATGATCCCAAGCATCTTGCCTAAATATATTCCACCACTAAGCGGACCAGTGAATCAAGACTTTGTACCCAGAGACTTTGACTATGTTGTAGTCACTGTGTACCTCCCGAAAGGGGTGCACGAAATTCATGCTGACCAGGAGAAGCTCACCACCCTGAAATTCAATGATTTTAACCTTGGATATCGCAAGGTATATAGTATTCTATCCCCACAAAAGTATTTGACTATTACAAAAGGAAAGAACCCCAATATTGTACCACAACAATGGACCCATAACCTTGCGCAGTAAACCCTCCTCAACATAATGAAGATTCCACATTTCAGGAGGCATCAGGAAGTAAATGTCGGTGTTTGATTGTTGTTGTCATGCTACCGTAGAGGATATCTATGGTTGGATCGATGCATCACCATGGATCTGATTCTAATCAGTTGGATCATTGGGCTAAGCATGCATGGCCCTGACCCGCACGACTTTTACCTTGGAAAGACTGTAGATCATGCTCTTTCTCAATGAATAAAAGACACATATGGCGATCTGGAAAAAGGTACGCAAGGTTACAAGGTAGCCTCCATTGAGAATGCATCAGTACGCTTTGGTTTCCATCTGATTATAGGCAAGTTAGTCCGAAAAAACAGACCTACACAGGTGACCAGATTTGTAGTTGACCTCGTAGGGAAGTGCGCGGAGGGACTTCAAATGAACTGGGTGAAATACCTTATAAATCAGCTAGAGCTTGATTGTAGAAAAGTGCAGGACCAAGGGTATGACTTCCACTTTAGCTGGTTGCTCATACTCATCGCCTTCATTGCATGGGAACTACCCGAGGGAGCCATGTTTCCGGAGATCAAACCCTTCGAACCTCTAGCCACGAAGTTTTGTACGTTGTGGTACTCCAGCGACATGAAAAAACAGTGGAAGTCTAATGCCATCTTCCATGCGCACTACATTCAGTTGAGGAATTCCATTCAGTCTACACCATGCATTACACCCAACACTCTTCATAGGTTTTGACGTTTGATGAAATTCAACGCAAATTGTCACTTCACTTACATCACGACACATGCAAACGAGCACAAACAACAACTCTAGTCATATTACAAGCTGACAGAAGATGACCTGAAGGAGATTACCAAGGAATGGTCGGCAGACCTCCTTGTTGCAGCAGATCCTGCAGAGATGTCCGACGTAGATAGCCCTAAAGCTATGTAGAATACATCAGGACCGTGCAAGACTAAGAAGGATGTGGAAGTTCAAGATATCCACAGCACATCCACGAAGACTGATTCACTATCACCTATGAAGGGAGGTGATGAGGAAGAACTAGGGGGTACATAAGTTGAACAGAGAAAATGTGAGGTCACCCTGCCTAGGGACGAGGTAGATCCCTCCAAGAAAAGGAAAACTACCCCACCGAGGCCCTCATCCAGAAAGAAAACTAACGCCACCCGGACCACAATTAAGACTACACTTACCTTGGATGACTTTGACTTCCTAATTTCCCCACTGAATGATGTTTCATTAGAGATCACGGAAAAGCAAGAAGAATCGAAGGAGGAACTATTCCCCTGGATCACGGGCGAATTAAAAGAAGCACAGCAGGCACTTCAGTCTAGCCAAGCAGTTTCTACGACGTCGTTAACAATGGAAAAATCAGGAACATGCGATGAGCCCATACAGTTACGACAGATCACTGAGAAAGTCGAAGCTCACCTTCGGCGAGCTCAAGAATACATAGCGAAATCCACCCAGGATTTGGAGCAAGAACAGAGAACACAGGAAGAGCAATGGAGAAAGGAAAAACAAGATAAACTTGACTTACAAGTGAAATGGGAGGAGGAAAAAGCCCAGTTATAGCAGAGCAAGGGCCAGTTGCTAGAAGAGCAACTTGAAACACAAGAAAGATTTCACAAGGCATTGTGCTCTGTGACAACCATAGAAGTGAAGATGGAAGATCGTCTTCCATAGCAGGTGACCCAGCTAGAAGAAGTAATTCAGCAACTTCAACAGTGCATCACAGACCTAGAACTCTGCATTGTGCATGAGACACCCCAAGAGATAAGAGATATAAGAGAGGCCACTGCTCGAAGCACAATCGATCGATTAAAAACTTTGTCTTCAGAATGTAGGCAACTAAGCACCAGAAGCGCCCAGACCTATAAAACCCTTGCAGAGAATCTAGAATTGCAGATATTGGAGACCCAACTCCACGAAGCAAAGCATCATGCAGATGTGCTACAAGCGCAGTTGAAGTATGTGACCCCAGTCGAAAGAATGAAGAGGTTCACAGAGCAATGCACAGCCCAACAACAAGTACACATGTTGCAAAGTAAAGTAATGGAAGTTTCTCAGCGACTACAACCACTCCAAGAGAAGGCATGTCAATTGTTTGTCGAACTTGAAATCCATGGAGTTGAACTCGAATAGGGTGTCATCACTACAGAACAACGCCTGGAAGGACCGCTCAATGGCACAGTAATCCGAGAATTTACTGAACAAGAGGTTGTTGCACTACAGCAGGTCGAATCCGCTCGAGCCAAGCTCGAGGCGTTCGAAGTGAAATTGGCCAGACCTGAGTGACTCAGGACGGGTCATAGGTGAGTGTTGGGGACCTGTTGGCCCTTGACAAATTTTTTAACAGGACTTGGTCATACTTGACCTCTTTTGGGGACTGTGACAGCTTGTCAAAGATGGAGTGCAACGCGAAGCGAAAATTAAGGAAGCAAGACCTATTTTTACGTCCATTTTAGGGTTTTGGGTTGATGTAACAGGAAAGGGATGTCAGCCCGTGGGTCTACCCACATTTAGGCCCATTTTGTAATCTATAAATAGATAGGCAATGTAAGAAATAAGAGGAGGTTGTTGCTTATGCAAGGAAGAGGGATTTATCAAGCTGTGCAGACCTTTTGTCCTGTGTGAAGTAAGGGTCATTGAAGCTCCGTGTTGTAACTTCTTGACCAAGATAATATAAAAATACTTTGTGGACATAGCCCCAGGGTAGGGGTGAACCATGGTAGCTGTGTGTATAATGGTTTGTGCTTTGCTCCTATGTATTTATCTATTTCTTGGCTAAGTGCTTGATGTGATTAAGTAGATCTAGTTGTTCTCTGTGTTGTTGATGAATGAATGAACATTAGATCTGATATATGAGATGCTTAGTGCTTGATCAGTTGAATATAACATATATTTATGTAGATAAGTACTAAATCATTCTTAGTATAATTATTCACTGCGATGCTCTGTGACTTCTGCGAAGTATATTAATGAATGTATGTTAAGGAATAAATGATGCTAAGTTCACTGTAAGAAACATAACCATAGATTTGTGTCCCAGCTAAGGTTGAAAACACCTGAGTCCTGCAACCACCCCTGTCTCTACCTTGGGTGGGAATTCATATGCTTCATAGGTGTTGTCGAAAGGGCCGATAGTTAGGGTTTTTTTGGTGCGCTCTTGAGAATTGAGCCCTGGGTCTGCCCCTGTGCCAACAATCATGGTGAGAGAGGTATGCAAAATTCTGTGCATGTTCAAATGTCCCTTTTTTCTTCGATAATATCTTATCCTTGTTGGATTACTGAGAGGGGAGGTGAATCAGTAATAGCATAATTACAATCCGTTTTCTTCAACTGTTATATCAATGTAGAATTATTATCCAATAATGAGCAATAAGAAATAAACAATCACACACATACACAGTACACCAATGTTTTACGTGGAAACCCAAATCGAGAGAAAACCATGAAATGCTTTTTCTTATATGTCTTGAAGAATTACATTCATTGGAAGCACCAACCTCCTTTGTTTTCCAACTGCAACTGGAAGGAGGATCCAACCCCTTAGTTTCTCAGGCTACAACCTGAGAGAAGCTCCAACTCCCCAATTCTCTGGCTACAACTAGAAGGAGGCTACAACCCCCTTTGTTCTTCGACTACAACCACCAGTCCTTGCCCCGTCCTGCCACCTTGAAGTATAAGTATAATGATGGAAGCATTGTCACACTATCACTATGAGATATACCGTTGTAAACTTGTACCAATAAATATGAACCATGCATCAACCTGTACCTCAACCTGTAATCAACCTGTACCATAAACAAGTGCATAAACCATGCACCAACCTATACCAAACAACCTATAATCAGATAGTACTTTCGGATCCATCGCATAGGTTTTATGTTTTTCGACGTTTCGGACCAAACTAGTGTGGTCCATCATCAGGAAAGCGTTTGTGAAAAATGGATCCGAAAGTACTCTCTGAACAAAACAATGATCGCAAAAGTCTTAGAACAGAAAAAACCTATAATCAACCTGTACCATAAACAAGTGCATCCAACCATGTACCAAGTATGTACCAATCATGTGTCAAGTACTCATCAACTATGACTCATCAATATGTACCAACATCATCAACTATACACCTCATGTATGTGCCAACTCATCCACTAGTTGTCTCAACCATGTACTCAACATGTACCTCAACCAAAATCCCTCATCAATTTAATCATCCAAATATGATTTGTAGCTCTGTAATAGACCTGGTGTATATGATCACATTCCTGCAAACCTTCCTTAACATTAACAACAAGAGACTAGTATTTTCATCAAACTTTTATTTAGTCTCATATGCCTAGTTTTGGATTAGTAAACAACCCTAACTTGAAGTAATCATAACTTTGAACCTATAATGTATAAATATCTGAAACTGATACACAATGTTCTTTAGTTTTTTTTATTCAATTCCTCCAGGTGTCACTACTTGGAACCTCTCAGAAAAGGAGTTATAGAAAAAATGACATACCTTGCTGAATTATGGATTATTATAGAGAGTGCCCTTGTAGAGCATGCCCCGCCCACAATATTCATTGAATTGATTTGAAATTGTTACAAAAAATACTAAAGACTATACCCTAACCAACACATTTGGTCTCACTAAATTTGGATCTGTTATGAAAACGTTATAACATTTTTACCCAAAACACATGGTTTTGACTAGTTTCAAGACTAGCCACAAACCCTATTTTCCACGGAGTGTAACTCCCAAAATACAATGACTCACAAGCTGAATTATATACCATAGATACTTGGGTATTTTTTCTTAGTGGCATAGAAATTTCGCAGTCTGAATTATTATAGAAAAAAAGTTATAGCGAAAATGGTGAGATGACCTGTAAATAACATACCTTAGAAAACACCATCAAAAGAATTTATCCTTCCTTGCATTTCGACCTTCTTTTCTTCACCTTCCCTCAGAAATTTGGCTTAGATATCCTTGGTTACCTCAGAAACCTATATATATTAAATATTCTCAAGTTTCATTAAAATGAAAGAGCCCTGCCTCTTATTTATACTCTCCAAGTAGCTTCCTTAAAAACATCTTCTAGGTCACTTGGCTCGCTTTCCTTATTTTAGGGTTAACCCACTTATAATTTCTCCATTAAATGTATTATTGAAATAATTTATTTTTTATTCACTTTGAATTATAATACACTCGTCACTTCACTTTATTATTTACCTTTTAAAATCTCTTAAACCACTTTGACTACTTTGACCTTTTGGGGCTTCTAGATGACATAGAGGGTCCTCCAACTTCATAAGGCCATAACTCTCAAACCGTGAGGAGTTATGTGACATTCCACATACCACCGTAAATGGAATGACATGTAATATCCATCTAGAATAGTATTACCTTAAAATATAGCAAAAATCATACTGTTATCCATTAAATAAACTTGGGCCCATTACCCAAACCTGGGTTGTCCAACTTCACATGGTCATAACTCTCTAACCGTGAGGATTTATGTGACGTTATACATACCACCGGAAATGGCATGACAAGAAATATCCATCTAGGATAGTTTCCATGAAAAAATCATTGTCCTTCATCTCATTATTCCGCAATTAAGCATGGGTACTCTTACTCTGTAAAGTGTCTTCCCGTGAGGGATTTCACCATAAGGGGACCACTCTTGGGTCCATTACCCAAACAATCAAACAATCGTGGGTCCATTACCCAAACCTTTACATCAAACAATATTGGGTCCATTACCCAAACCTTTGTGCTACGAGGCTTTCTTCAAGGGTTGACATCAATGACAACCAACCTTAATCAATAATCTCCCCCTTTGGCATTGATGGAAACACTTTGATGCAATACTGAAATCATATCACTCATGCTCCCCTTGGAACCATGCCTCTTTCCTCTTCATCTGATAAATCTCTCCCCCTTTGTCATCAATGGAAAATGTATCTTTCCATCCGGGGTTGCTCCCCCTGATTTAACTGTCCTCTTATGGCGCTTCCTCATGTACATCTAAGAAATATAAGATAAGCATTCAAAAATCATTCATTTTGGAGTACAAATAACTCCAAGTCTTTGGAGAAGATAGTCAAAGGATTACCGTGGAAGTGGTTTTGTAAAGATGTCTTCCACTTGTTCTTTTGTGCCCACATACTCAACTCTGATGTTCTTTTCTGCAACATGTTCCCATAGAAAGTGATACTTGATTGGAATTTGCTTCATCTTGGACTGCATCACATGTTTTTTTGAGATACTGATGGCACTTGTATTATCACAATATATTGGAATGGGCTTATCATACTCAACCTATATATCTTTCAAACTTTGTTTCATCCAAAGAACCTGTGTACAACATGTTGTTGTTGCAATATAGTATGCCTTGGCTATAGATAGAGATATTGATGATTTTTTCTTGCTTAGACATGATACCAAACACTCACCTAAGTAGAACGTTGATCCACTGGTGCTTCATTGGTCATCAATACAACCTGCCCAACATGCATCTATGTAGGCAATAAGTGATAGATTTTTTCCTTTTGGATACCATACTCCAAACTCTTATGTTCCTTTGAGATATCTGAAGATCCTCTTTACTTATAATACATGTGATTCCTTTGGTGTTGCTTGAAATCATGCCACCTGTCCAACTGCCTGCATTAAATCTGGTCTAGATGCTGTCACATATAGTAGGTTTCCAATCATTGACCTGTATTGCCTCTGATCTGTAGACTTCAAATCATCATCTTTGTTCAACTTACCACTGGTTTGCATGGGAGTGATAACTGGTTTGCAATCTTCCATTCCGAGCCTCTTTAGCATTTCTTGGATATACTTTGTTTGAGAAATAAAAATTCTTTGGTTGCTTTAACGTATCTGAAGTCCCAGAAAGGAGGATAGTTCTCCAAGTAACAAAATTTCAAATTCATTTTGCATGTCTTTTGCAAATTTCTTGCTTAACCTGTCATTATCACTACCAAAAATAATATCATCAACATAAACTTCAATTAATAAAGTATTACCTTGACTTACCTTGATGTAGAGGTTGTTGTCTGCACTTCCTTTTCTGAACCCTTCCTGCTGCAGATACTTATCCAATTTGGAGTAACATGCTCTAGGAGCCTGTTTTAGACCATACAAGGCCTTCTTTAATTTACACACATAGTCTATGCTCTCCGACAACTGAAATCCTTCTAGTTGTTTAATGTAGAATTATTTTTCAAGTTCCCCATTCAGAAAATATGATTTTACGTCCATCTGATATACTTTAACATTTTTGGAGCATGCATAAGATAAAAGCAAGCAGATTTATTCCATTCTGGAAACTAGGGAAAATGTCTCTTCAAAGACAATTCCTTCAATCCGTGCATATCCTTTACATACCAATCTAGCTTTGTTCCTTGTAACATGTCCATCTTCATTCAATTTATTCCTGAAAACCCATTTTGTGTCGATCACATTCTTATTCTTTGGTCTTGGAACCAATTCCCAA
>ML788828.1:347515-366332 GCA_009831015.1 Picea engelmannii
TTCTGTTCAAGTGCTATTTCTGTGCTATTTCGTATATCATTTCTGTGTATTGTGAAGATTATGCTGGATATTTCACTGTTATTCTGTTATTTCTAGCATTTCGTTTCTGTTCTGCATATTTTATATATCTGGTATCTTGCAGTCTATGTTCTCCGACAATTGAAATCCTTCTAGTTGTTCAATGTAGACTTCTTCTTCAAGTTCCCCATTTAGAAAAGATTATTTTACGTCCATATGATATACTTTAACATTTTTGGAGCATGCATAAGCTAAAAGCAAACGGATTGCTTCCATTCTGGCAACTGGGGAAAATCTCTCTTCAAAGTCGATTCCTTCAATTTGTGCATATCCTTTACATACCAATCTATCTTTGTTTCTTGTAACCTGTCCATCTTCATTCAATTTATTCCTGAAAACCCATTTTGTGCCAATCACATTCTTATTCTTTGGTCTTGGAACCAATTCCCAAGTGTCATTTTTCTCTATTTGATCCAATTATTCATCCATGTCCTTATTCCAAAATTCACCCTTGATGTCTTCTTCAAAACAATTTGGTTCAATTGTAGATAAGAGTGCTAGGTGTGTTTGTTCTGGTGAACAGAGTTTTCTTCTAGTCTCAACTCCTGCATCTTTGTTTCCAATAATCTGATTTGAAGGATGATTCTTTTTTACTCGTTTGCTAGGTGTCTTTGGAGATACTTGTTGAACTTGATCTTCTGATTCTATCAGATTCTCTTCATCTTCATCTTCCTCTTCTACTTATTTTTCATCTTCTTCTTCGAAAATTTGTTCCATTGATTTGTTTTCTTCTTCCTTTGATTTTGGTCTGCTTGTTTCATCAATTGTTACATTGATGCTTTCCACAACTTTGTTTAATCTTAGATTGTAACACTTGTATGCTTTCCTTGTACTTGAGTAACCAACAAGTATTCATTTGTCCACACAAGAGTCAAACTTTCTCATTATGCCATCTTCTCTTTTGATGTAGCATTTTCTTCCAAAAACTCTGAAGTGCTTCACATTTGTTGGTCTTCCTTTCCATAGCTCGTAGGGAGTTTTATCAGTATTGTTTCTGAGCATTACTTTGTTTTGAATGTGAACTGTTGTATGCACTGTTTGTGTCCAAAAAATATATGTCAACTTTGAATCCATTATCATTGTTCGAGCCATTTCTTGTATTGTCCTGTTCTTTCTTTCAACAACTTCATTCTGTTGAGGTGTCCTAGCGACGAAGAATTGCCTTTTTATTCCATGATTGTTGTAGTAGTCCATAAATTTCGTTGAGGTGAATTCTCCTCCATTATCCGATCTTAAGCATTTGATTCTTGAATCCATCTCATTTTCAACCATTTCCTTTTAGATCTTGAAATTTACAAAAGCTTTTGACTTGTTCTTGAGAAAGAAAACTGGAGTTATTCTTGTATAATCATCAACTAATAACATAACGTATCTCTCACCTTTTAAGCCTTTTTTGTAGTTGGTCCAACTAGATCCGTATGCACAATTTCTAGTGGTTTTTTTGTTGAATATTCTTTTGATTTGAACCTGGTATTTGTTTGCTTTCCTTGTTGGCAATGCTTGCATAAAGTGTTGGTTGGTTTCGTGATCTGGGGAATTTCTCTGACTGCTTCTCTTTTGCTAACTTTGACAAGGTTATCAAAATGCATGTGACCCATTCTTCTATTCCATAGCCAACTTTCATCTTCCTTTCCTAGACAACACTTTTCATTTCCAATTTCACTTAACACATATATGTTGCTTGAAACTCTTTTAGCTGTAGAAACCAATTTCCCTTAACCTTCTTTTCTTATCTCACACTTTTTTGAATTGAAAGTAACTTGATGACCTTTGTCACACATTTGATTCACACTTAAAAGATTAGGTTTCATATCTTCTACTAGTAGAACATTTTTTGCCTTTTCATTCTTATTCCCAATTCAGACTGTGCATTTTCCAATGATTTTGGTTGAATCATCATTTCTGAAGGAGACTGATCCATCTCTTTCCTTTCATAATGTAAGAAACTTGTCTCTATCACCTGTCATGTGTTTTGAACATCTACTATAAACATACCAACCTCGTTTCTTCTAATTAGCTTGTAGAGCGACTGTGCATTCTTTATTGTTATATTGATCTTTCTTTCTTATCCATGTCATTTTCTGAGGTTCTTGTTTGTGACTCTATTGAGGTTATTTAGGAGGGACTGTAATTCTGCAATTTTTGGCCATGTGTCCAAAATTATTACATTTGTAACATTCCACTTCAGTGCTCAAAGATTCAAACTTATTGTAACTTCTTCTTTGTGTTTCACTAGGTCTTCTTGAATAACCCCTTTGTGTATGGCTCTCAAAGTAGTTATTGTTCATGTTGTTAGCTCTACAATTTACAACTTTATGTCCAAAATTATTACATGCGTAACATAAACCAAAAAATATATTTTGATACCTGGTAGTTGAAGATCTTTTGAAAGGAGGTGATATTATGAATCCTTCTTCTTCTTTAGGCCTGTATATATGTTGTTGATTCTGAAATCTGAATCTTCTTGGTGGAGGAGTGTTGGCCCCAAGATATTATCATTTTTATGACGGTTGTTATACATTTTTTCCGCATGTACATATATGTTTTGCACGTTTTGAAGGATCTTTTTGAAGAATTTTATGGTAAATCGGTATGATCACCATAAGGTACGTGTAATTCATGTTTAATGATTAAATCAAGTTTAATTCATCATGTTCTATGATTTCCAAGAGTTAATTTGTTTTTTTTTGCTGTTACATGGAGAAACACACCATATTTCCAGATCCAACACTTGATCTGACACTCGTTCCAGCACTCGTTTTGGTACTTGACCTAACACTCGTTCTAGAACCCAGTATTGCACAAAAACGCAAGGTGAGTTGGCGGTTATAGCATTGGCAGCCAGTGATGGACAAATCAGGCACATGGGTTTTCTTTATGATCGCCCCCTCTAGCTACTAATCTCAAGACAACTCAATTTCATTTGTCCAAAGAAGGTGATTATTGGCTTGCTCCGTTTTGTCAGTTATGGCATCATTTATTGTATTTTGCCGAAATTAGAAGTGGTTCAACCCTCCTGTGGTCGACCACTTGGTATTTAAATTTTATAAATACCATTGAGTTGATCAAATGATTGTTAAGTAGAAGAACCAGGTAGCATAAGCATTAGAGTTGTCAGAAAATTGATTTTTCTCCGTTTTGAGTTTTACATTGCCAGAATTGTGCCAGAAGTGCATTTTCAAGCTTTCATGGTGAATTCGACCTGTTGAAGTTCGTGGTATGCTTGTAGGAAGTAGCCACGACTTGCTGGGGGGCCCACCAGCGGTCTGGTGATGATCAGTGTGTTGTTTATGGATTTCATAATTTAAATTGTTCTTTTATTTTTTGTACATGCATGTTTTATTGTGTTAATTAGCTTGTTGTGATTTAATTGTTTTATTTCTCTTTTGCAGGTTTGTATGATGGGTTATGTTAGCATGAATTAGTTTTGTAGATTAGGAATAGACTTGAAAGTCTCTATATATTAACCTCATGTGCATTTAGATGTTAAATTATGCTTTGATTTATGGTTTTATAATCAAGTTGAAAACAAAGTTTTTAGAATAAAATAGAGTTTTATTTGAGTTTCCTTTGATAGGGATTTTGATGGATGAATAGACTAAGTTCTAGTTTTAATCATAGCTTGCTTCTCTTATTTTATATAGATCTCATCTAAATTAGTTATTGGTTAATGTAGATTTCTCATTTACTTTTTGTATCATGTTTTAGTCTCTGTGTTTAAAGAATTGTTTAATTGTAGTTTGAATTATTATTCTAGACATAGCATAGTTTCATTTATGTAATTTCCTTTTCTAGAATTGAATTGCAACTATATTTCTTAGTTAAATGATTGAGTTAGGTATGAATTTTGATTACGTAACCTAGAAGTAGAATGATGATCTCATTATGATGTCAATGGTTTATACATGAATATGCAGGGTATTTAACATTATCTTTGTCATGGCTAAATTCTCGTTGGATTGTTTAATACATACCTTCCATTTTTCCATTGAGATTAATATTAAGTTTATACCACTCGAATTGTACTTTGTTGTCAAATGCCATCGAGATATCATCTGTCACCAACGAAGCCATTCATACAACCACCAGCATTATATTTGAGTGTTTCATAGATTAAAGATAGTTTCTTGCTTTCATAGGTTAGAATATAGTTTTATCGTCATTGTAGGGTAGTTAGTCTTTTGCTTCAATAGATTTAAGAGCAGTTTTGTTTGTCATAAATTAGGCATTTAGTTGGTAGTCCTTCTTTCTTTCAATAAAATGAATTCCATCTCATGCATTAGAAATAGTTTTGCATCAAGCATTTAGTCCACTTGTCTCTTAGGCTAGATAGTTGTTCAATGAGAAGTCTTTTCTTACTTGTCTATTTGCTTTGGTAGGATAGATAGTTGTCTTTGCTTACTTGTCTTTTTCTTTAGTAGGTTAGTTAGGTGTCTTTTCTTACTTGTCTATTTGCTTTATAAGTTAGATAGGTGTCTTTGCTTACGTGTTCATTTCTTTGTTTTCATAGGGTAGTTTCTCATTGAATGTAGGTTGGCAAGTTAAGATAGTTTTCTTTTATCATTTTCTTATTGATATGCTTAGGTAGTTGATTTTTCTTATTGACATGAACTAGTTGCTTTAAAGTAGGGTTTTCACTTGCTTCTCTTAGAACCATCCATCAATCCTTGGCCCAAACATTCTTAGGTTAAATAGTTTCAATTTGTTTAGTAGGGTTTGCTCATTAGATAGGTTTACTTGAGTAGATTAGCCTTAGATAGTTGCTTTCATTAGTTAGATTATAATCCTACCAACCTTTTACCTTTGGCATATATTTTGCTACAACTCTAAGTTTACTTACCCCGGGTTGACAATTTAATTGAGGGTAGTTTAGTGTCTTTTTTAGTACATATAAATCACCTAACATTTTGGCATCGTTGTCGGGGAGTTGTCTTAAGGTAAGAAGTAGTTAGGAAATAGATCATTCCTAGACCTTAGCATTAGATTGGTGGCGGGGGAACTTTGAGATGAGAGGTAAGAACCTGTGCATATGCTATTGCAGGCTCCCCCAAACCCAATGATAGTTTTTCCTTTTTGTTTTTGTTTTCTTTAATGAATAGACCTAGAGACCCACAAGGTAGATACATTAAATCTAAATCAGACCTTTCAACCAACGTTCCTTCCGATATTTTTGGGGGAAGGAACGTTCCACTTATAAAATCCACAAAATGATACCAAAAAACAGGAGCTAGCTCAACTTAAAGAGCTAAAATAGTCTCTGAATAGACTAATATAGGGAGCACTATAGGACAATAAATTGAAGCATCAATCATATTAGGACAGGAGGCAAGACCACTCAAGCCTTCCACAGAACCAAACAATACAACCTTTTCTTTTACACCACCACCAGGGAATCCTAATTTTGAAGATATCATAGACCCTGAACAGGTGAATCTTTTGTTTGGTAGTTTAGCCAATGTGATTATCTCTCAGATTAACACAGAAACTTTGGCACCAATAATCTCAATCGGCTCGAGTAGAGTCCCAGGCATCCAATCAGTAGGAAGACCTTTTCATCAAAGGGAAACATTGTTCTCTTCAAAGATAAAACCACTTAGGTACTCTATTTTTGGAAACCAAGCCAATATGGGTGATCAGGAGGACCATAAAAATGTAAGACACAAGGAGGAAGAAGAAACTGGAAACCAAACTGAAACTACCTTCAGGTTTTCGATTTTAGACACCACTCCAAATATCAACATGAAGAATATTCATCTCTCAGCACTACATACCTTTTATGGTAAAAACAGTGAAGATCCAGACACCTTCCTATTTGAATTTGACATCTTGTGCAGGAGCTACAACTATGTGCAAGATGCCCAGAAATTAAAACTCTTTCCTACCACCCTCAAAGACTCTGCACTAAGATGGTTCATGGGGTTGGGAGAATCCAATATTAGGTCTTGGGAATCCATGAAAGACATCTTTCTTAAGAAGTACCAGGACTACTGCAAGACCAAAGAGTCTCGTAATGACATCTTTAAAGTCCAATAGTTATAAGACGAGACCCTTGAAGACTATATGGAAAGATTTGGTTATATCTCCTAGAAGTCAAAATACCATGGCCTCCCAGAGGATAGAGTTAGGGATCTTTTCCTTAAGGGAATTTCATAAGAGTATCTAGATATGCTTAACCTAATGGCATTAGGTGATATTTCTCATAAACCATTTGATGAAATATGTGAAATGTGTAAAAAATACTCAAGGAGTAGAGCCAAAATAGGAAAGAATGTTCAGGACCCTTACAATAGAAGATTAAAACAAGTTAGTTTAGGTGGCATCACAAGATCAGAGATAGGGAACCTTTTAGAAAACTTTAAGATGGATATCCTAAGCACAATAGGTTCCTAGTTAGACACCCTTAAAATAAAAAAGAAACAGGAGGAGGAAAATGCAACAATGAGCATATATTGTCGAAGGTGCAGGAGGAAGCATTCCTCAAGGGAATGCCCATTAGATAACATTTCAGTTTGTGGCTTCTATACAGAAGACCATTCAACTAATAAATTTCCATCCTTGCCCGGTTTATTATCCATCTACAAGAGTGGAGATCCTGGGGAGTCTTCTTATGCACCTAGGAGGCCATGGAAGCCTAGGAATCAACCCACATACCCAGATCTACAATCCCAAGTTCCACCCTATTATCAACAACAACAACAATGGAACCCACCAGGTTGGAAAAATTGGTCTACTCAGTACCAACATCCTTGGATTCAAGGATGGAGAGGAGGACACAATCTAGAAAAACCTCAAGCTCCACCTATTCCTATGTCCAACCATCCTTATCCTCAGTTCCCATCAAACACTCTGCAGCTTCTTCCAGGTTTTGTTCCACCACCTTTACCTCCTATTCCACAACAAAAACTGCTACAATATCAAAATGCAAGCTCCCCGAGACCGACACTATTGCCGGCATAGCCAGTGCTGAACCCCAATAATAAGCCCCCTCAACCTCTTAACAATGTTGAGATGTAGGCCTTACCGACATATGTTATTACTCCTATTCCATTACAGGAAATTCAACTAAGATCGGGAAAATTTCTAGATAGGCAGAGACCTTCAGTATTCATCCAGGAAGAATAAGAAGAAGAAACCACCAAACAACCCATAGATGACACTAGGTGGGAAGATGTTATTATCTTGAAAAATCAAGAACCCAAGCTTCCCCAAAATGAACCTTCACAAATTACGAAGGTCCCTCCTTATCCAGACCGATTGGTAATCGAGAAACCTACCACCCAACCAGAATTTGACATTCTTAATGAATTGAAAAATATTTGTGTCAAGATTCCCTTGATTCAAGCCATTAAAGACATTCCATTCTATAGTAAGGTAGTCAAAGAATTGTGTATTAAGAATCCAGGTAGGAAGCAAAAGGACCCTCCTATAGTACATTTGGTAGGAGGACTCTCTGAGTACATATCAGAGAAGCCAAAGCTAGCAAAGTATGGGAATCCAGGAAACCCCATAGTGACCGTAACCATTAATGAGGTATCCATTGGAAACACTCTCGTATACCTAAGGGAAGCCATCAATGTTATGACCACTACTACCTTGGAACAATTACAGTTACAACCTCTTCTTCGACCTACCCCAACCATTTTTGAATTAGCAGATAAAACTAGGGTTATACCTGAAGGGATTTTAGATGATGTCATGGTTACTTTAGCCTCATGGGAGTACCCTGTAGATTTTCTTGTCATTCATTCAAAGGATCTTGCTAGAGTCCATCCCGTTATTTTGGGAAGACCTTGGCTAGCCACAGCCAATGCATTTATTGGTTGTAGAGAAGGAGAAATGACCATCTCAAATGTTCTCTCTATCCAGAAGCTCGCCATTTACCCTCTAGCTCAACCTATTATGGAGAATCTATGGTGGCTTGAATGTCCATATGAGAACGAGGACTGGGAAGAACCCGTATTTCCAAGTGACCATGCATGGGCACTTCAGGAGCACACAACAAAAAAAGTGCTAAACCAATTCATTTATGCTATCACATGTGTGGATTTTCCATGGTATTTTCCCCAATTTGAGTACATGTTTGGGGAAGAATTTCAAGAACAATTGGATCCATCCATTTTTTCTTCGACATCTTTTATTTTTGAGATAGATGAGTCTGCCATGTCTTATACTATGCCCTACGATATTAGTCCAGGGAAAGTTTTACATATAAACTCTGGGCTAGATGCAGACCAACATAAACAGTTAGTAGATATCCTTAAAAAACAGTCAGGAGCATTTTCCTGGGAATACACTGACATGAAGGGTATACACCCTGACACATGCATCCATCACATATATACCCAGGGGGAAGTGAAACCTGTTAGGCAACCCCAGAGAAGGATGAACCCAACACTCAAAGACAAAGTCAAGGAGGAAATCCAAAAGTTGTTAAATGTCGGATTTCTCTATCGCATCTCCGACAGTAAGTGGCTATCCCTGCTTGTAGTGGTTCCAAGAAAGTGACCGAGAAATGGAGAATTTGTGTTGATTTCCGGGAACTCAACAAAGCCACTCTAAAAGACTACTTTACTCTTCCTTTCATTGACCAAGTTCTAGATACCTTGTCTGGAAAGAAGTATTTTTCCTTTCTAGATGGGTACAGTGGGTACAATAAGATTCTTATAGCACCTGAGGACTAGGACAAGACTACCTTTACTTGTATGTGGGGCACCTATGCCTATAGGGTCTTACCATTTGGATTATGTAATGCTCCTGCCACATTTCAACGAGAAGTATTAGGGATATTTGTCAATCTTATTCATGATTGTGTGGAGGTCTACATGGATGACTTCACAGTCTATGGAAACACTTACCAGGAAGCCTTAGACAACTTAGAAAAAGTCCTCATCAGATGCCAGGAAATGAACCTCTCCCTAAGTCATGAAAAATGCAAAATGTTATTAACTGAAGGAGTGGTTCTAGGACATCATGTTTCATCTGAAAGAATAAAAGTCGATCTTGCAAATATTGAGGTCATTATTAGACTTCCACCCCCCAAGACTCAAAAAGAGGTGAGAATATTTCTTGAACATGTCGGATATTACCGACGGTTTATTGAAAATTTTACAAAGATTGTTGCACCTATGTTTGGATTATTGATAAAAGATGTTGATTTTGTTTGGACTGAGCATCGCCAAACTGCCTTTGAAACCCTAAAAGCTAAGTTGTATGTGGCACCAGTTCTTAGAGGACCCAATTGGACTCTCCCATTTCATATATCCACTGATGCCTCTGACACTACAATCGAAGGAGTATTAGGGCAGAAAGAAGACCAACAGTCCTATGCCATTTATTTTGTAAGCAAGAACTTGTCTTCTGCCGAGTTAAACTACACAGTCACCAAGAAAGAGTTCTTGGTAGTTGTTTATGGTATTAACAAGTTTCGTCATTACATTATAGGTTATGAAGTAGTATACACACCGATCATTCCACCATTAGGTTCCTCGTGAACAAACCTATAACTAATGGTCGAGTGACTAGGTGGATTTTGTTATTGCAAGAATTTAATATCACTATGCTTGACCAACCTGGAAAGGATAATGTAGTAGTTGAATTTCTTTCCCGAATAAAGAATGAGGATGATGATCTCCCTGTAGATGATAGTTTCCTAGATGATCATATTTTTTCCCTCTCTGTCAATACCCCATGGTTTGTGGATATGGAAAACTATCTGGCCACTAGGAAGTTACCGTCTCATTTGTCACCTCATGAAAAGCGGAAAATTATTACACGAAGTGCTAATTACTCTTGGGTTGGTCATGATTTGTTTCTCACAGGTCCTGATTTGATTATTCGTAGATGTGTCCGAGAGGACAAGGTACCTGATATACTACGAAGTTGTCATGATGGACCATGTGGTGGCCATTTCTCTGACAAACACACAACATATAAGGTATTACATTCATGTTACTATTGGCCTAGCATTTTCAAAGATGTTGCCAAGTATGTGAGAAGTTGTGATAGTTGCCAAAGGATAGCAAGACTTATGTCATCTGATGAAATGCCTTCACAGGCCCAAGTTGTTAGCGATATTTCTTGTAAGGGGGGTGTTTCTCTCCAATTTTCAGGCCCTTGGTGTAAAATGTAGAGAAATGGGGTTAAAAAAAACCCCATTTGTGTTTTTTTCAAAGGGCGTAGTCATGAGCGCCAAGCGCAGCACACAGAAGAAGTCCTTTTTCGGGCTTAAAATCAAGCGAGCAGACATTTTGTTTTCAATGGCAAGGATCCATCGATGGAGCAGAGAAACGGTTGGTGGGTAATTGCAGTCAACTGAGTCGCACCAAGTATAGCGCAAAAGTTTTCAAGGAAGCGAACGGTCAGAATTCTTCATGGAGAACTCACGAAGTTATGAGGGTCATTGATCGCGATCAGCTCAAGTGTGGGATTATTTCTTGAACTCAGGGTTCATGGGTTCGAAGAGCAGACCATATCCTTTGGTTGCGCGAGGTCGCAAGTCATGAGAATTGTGGAAAGGAAAGGAGCCATTGCCTCTCGGAATTTCACGAAGGGAGAGTTCCAAGGCTCTAACCTCCAACTCGAGAGATTGTGAGTTATGAGAAGTGTTCAAAGGGGAGTCAACCATCGTTGAACATCACATCTCGGGACTTCGCAAGGGGAGAATGCCAAAGTTCAACACTCCAACTCGCGAGGTCGCGAGTTGCGAGAGATGCTAGCACTTAACCCCTAGTCAATGGTTACATGTGGAGGGAACTAACAAAGAAAGGAGCCAAACCTGTATCGCCATCTCGGGTATTAAGAGTTTGGAAAATAGGAGCCGAGGGTATTCAACCCACGAACAAGCGAGTCGCAAAATGAAAAAGAGCATTTAATGTTGGGCCCATGATCCTAGCGCCAGGGTTGTATGAAGTATGACTAAAGAAAGCGAGCGTGTAGGGCCAGAGTTG
Source organism: Picea engelmannii (assembly GCA_009831015.1). Lineage (NCBI taxonomy): Eukaryota > Viridiplantae > Streptophyta > Pinopsida > Pinales > Pinaceae > Picea > Picea engelmannii. The sequence goes on from ML788828.1 coordinate 358,540, forward strand.
TTCAAATGGTGAAATAATCATGGCCGTCAGTCTTTAAAAGCTAATCCAACTGTGATCACGGAGCAGTCTCAGCCGTCCATTAGGGAAGACTCTCAGTGCATGAAATTAAGGAGTGGGAAAATCTAGGCGGCCAAGATTTCTGCGCCCAGATCTACGGTCCGGAATGTAGTGGTTTTCAGCACAGCCCCCTTTTCTCCCGTGGCACCTCCTAAGCCCGTTGGTCCCCACCTCTGGCCATGTCTCCATCGCCCACTTCACCACCTTCCACCATATGTCATCCATTGTACCTCTCTCACCCACCTGTACCTCGTGCTCCTTGACACTTCCACCGGTGCCCTATCCATACCCCGTGGAATTTCTCATCTGGTTTCACCACACCACCTCATCCTCCTCGCCCAGGTCTCATCCACAAATCCGCCATTTGGGTCCCCTTGCAGCAGTTCAACAAAGCAACAAAAGCTAGACAACCACATTCTGCAAATGCATAGCTGACCAGGCCCTTCCGAGAAAAGAAGTTATTAAGGTAGTTGGTGGTGGTTAGACATCATCTCCTTCCATAAATAGAAGGTCGGGAAAGGACCAAGCACAAAGGTAGACTGTCAGTCCATCCTGACAGAGATTTCATCTGACAAATGACTGCATGGGCAGTCTGCCCAACGTCTGCATGTGCCTCCTGACAGAGAAGCTCCTCGACGTCAAGCATTGAACTCATGATGTGATCATGTTCTCAGCGTCGAAGTCAGTCCCAAGTATATGTAGGCATTTTTTCCATTTTTGTAAAGATCAATGGTAGAGCAAAGCTCCCGATTGTAAAGTTTTAATATATGCTCTAGTTCTCTGGTTATGTATCTGTATGTGAGATTTCTTGTTTTATAACAGACAACTTTCTTATCCCATCTAGTTCCATCTCATACTGAGAGAGTTCATGATCGACTGATTCGCGTGAATTAATGTGACTATGTTAAGATAAAGGATTTATTGTAACATCGTTATATTCTCCAGTTTTGCCTACATTCAAGCGTAAGAAGTCCTTACATTCAAGTTTTTCTTCTATAGGTTGTCAGAAGCTCGATTCCTACAGCAGCCCTCAGCTTTTCCTTACAGAAGTCTTCCTCCTACTCACCCTTACTACAACTCACTGTATGAAGTTTAACTAAGACCTCACCTACCTGTGCATGTCCAGCCTAGTTTCGAAGTTAGAACGATATTGTTCTGAGTTTTATTCCACTTGATCACCCTCTATAAACAAATCGTGACATAAACTGATGGGCGTCGGGCTCTGCTCCGGCTGCAATCTAGGAGTGACTTCCAACGCCAACATTTCTAGCACCATTGTCGGGGACGAAGTTGAAAATTTTCCCCGAGATTGAACGACATTGAGCCATTGATTCTGAAGGTGCATCAGGCATCAGAGCCTTCGAAGATTGCTACTATGCACCTGGCGACTCCAATGTGATGACTCCACTGTGGAAAACTTGTCGTTTTAATTGTGGATTTCAGAGGTAGACACAGGAGGTCCCATCCACAACTGCCTCTAGCTACGCCTAAAGCTGAGCCACAGGCAAATTTCAGAAAAGGAAAGGCCCCTCGAGGAGAAGCTTCCACCACTGAACCAGGTAATTTGTCATCTCCTTCTGTAGAAACCCATTTTTCTTCTCCTCAGCTTCATAGCAGACCGTTTTCTGAAGCCTCCCGTTTCCTGAATTTTGGAAGTGTTCCTGTCGAGTTGTCTCCTCCTGGTTTTGGACTAGAGGGAGAAACCCTTGTCACTTCCCTTACCCTTGTAAGCTTGTTTCCAGTATCCCCAGTTCAAGCTCTTTCCCCTCCGAGTTCTCCTCCACCTAATATCCCTATGGCAGGAGAAAATCCTCCTATGACCAGAATGGAGGCTATTATAGCTGCTAGGTATGCTCCCCTTGTGTTACCTCAGCCTCTCAATGCCCTTCCAGCAGATGGTTACCTCAAGCAGCTGCCCAAGTTTACAGGTGAAGGGGACATAGCTGCAGAAGAACACCTTGAAGCCTTCTACAGTTTTACAGATGATCATGCTATCATGCATGCAAATGTGTGGATGAGGATTTTCATCCATAGTCTTGAAGGCGAGGCTAGAAAATGGTTTAGGGCCCTGCCTCCTGGATATATTGATGGGATAGAGGCTTTGGATAGTGCCTTTTTGAGACAATGGGGAGACAAAAAGGACTTCATGTATTACATGACTGAGTTTGGGTCTTTGAAGAGAAAGGAAGGAGAGTCTGTCTCTGACTTCTCCAAAAGATTTAATAAAATGTACAATAAGATCCCCACCGAGATAAAGCCCTCCGAAGCCTTTGCAAAGATCACTTATGCCAACACTTTTGATCCTGATTTCTGCCTCATGCTGAGGGAAAGGAGAGCCACCACTCCGGCTCACATGCAGGACGCAACCGTGGAAATAGAGTCTAACATATTGGTTGTTGACCGACTCAGGAATAAGGAAGACATAGACGTATACAAGAGGAGAATGGAGGCCTTCCCATCCCATCCCTCTCCCCTTCCCCTTCAGATGGATGAGATAACTAAAGTACTGAAATCCCTTTCGGCTAGGATGGAAAGGTGGGATTTAGAGGGGAAGCCCATGTACAGAAACCCCCAGAATACTTATAAAAAAGGTTTCAGGAGGCTTGGTAACAATATGCCACAAACTTTGCCAAAGGAACAAAGAGGTAGAGACAGGGATGATCAGAGGATTCAGACCCCTCTCCAGAATGGCCTAGTTGCTCATGAGGAAGGGGGGGAGGTGGATGAACTCGACCCTGAGATCCACTGCATCGAGGACACTTCCCCTTTTCCTCATTTGACACAATCTGCATATGAGGAATCCTTTATCAACACCCAAATCAATGAGTTGAGTAAAGGGGAAAAGGCCCACAACACTCCTAACAAATACAATCTCAGGTAAAAAGAGAAAGATGGGAATTTTGATAGCCAACATCAGCCCCTCATAGAGGAAAGGCCTACTAAATCTACAACAACCGCTACTAGATAAAAGAAAACTCAGAATGCTTCACCAGCAGCCAAGGAACCTGTCTCCGAGGTAAGGGACGCTCCTAAGTCTCTCTCCTCCTTTAGTTTTGAGCATGAGATTCATAAGATTAGAATTCCTGTACCCCTCTCCCAACTAGTTAAAAATGAAGATTTCAAAAAATCCCTCTCCAAGCTGCTACAATCTGAGCCCCCCCAGCTTTCCACGGACTCAATAAAACTCGAAGATGAAAAGCCTCTAGTCGTCCTAGGTCCTATGGTAGAAGATAGAGATGACTCATCCCCTCCTTTCTACACATCCCTGAACATACATGATAAAGTGTTGCATAACTGCCTCATGAATTCAGGGGCTTCCCATAACCTTATGCCCAAAAGAATTGGGACTGGAAGTGACAAAGGCTTATCATGATTTTTACTATTTTGATTCAAGGAGGGTGCAATGTCTTGGATTCATCAAAGACTTGGTGGTCTCTTTATTTCAGCTGCTAATGAAGACTGTGGTCATGGACATTATGGTAGCTGATGTTCCCCCCAAGTTTGGCATGTTGTTGTCTAGGTCTTGGATTAAAATACTTGGAGGAACATTACAGATGGATCTCACATATGCCACCATTCCAGTCTTTGGAGGGGAACACAGGAGGTTGTACAGAGAATCCCAGCTAGCCTATATTGTCAGTGATGAAGCAAACCCCACCAATCATCCCATCTTTGCACTTGACATTGATTTGGGGTCTAGTTTATTGCAGATCACTGATGCTCCTGAAGTCCCTTTCAAAATCAGAAAGAAACCCTTATTTGATCACAGGACACCTCCTCCAAACACCTCCACTTGGAAAAAAAAAATCGACGGAGCTTCTTCTAGCGAAGGCGCTAGCGCTGGAGTGGTTTTCATATCACCTTCTTAAGAGACCATATCCCTGTCATACAAGCTGGAATTTGAAACCACCAACAATGTGGCAGAGTATGAAGCTCTTGTTCTGGGTATGAGGGTTGTAAAAGAAATGGGAATAAAGGAGATGGAAGTGTTCGAAGATGTTGAATTTATAATCCAACAAGTCGGGAATCTCTATCGAGCCAAGCATCCTCGGCTCAGAAGTTACAGGAACGAGGTATGGGACCTGATTGATAATTTCTTCTCAGCTTTCAACCTTTCTTTTGTCCCAAGGGAGGATAATGCTTCGGTCGATTCCTTAGTTGTCTTAGCTAGTCTTTTTCGGATCCCTCTATCGCTGAAGATCCCATGTGGGGTCAAAATAAGATATATGTCATCCATCCCGGAGAATGTAAAGCATAGGAAGGTATTCGAAGATGATCTTGAAATCGAAAAATTTCTTCAGTCCATTGATGAGTTTTCTACATTGCACATTGAGCAAGACCCTGATCCCGAAGGCGACCCTCACTCTGAGGTATTCTTAAATAAAATTGTTAATCACCATATTGTTTAGTTTCCCAGATCACATTCCAAGGGGACTAGTCCCTTTAGAAAGAATGTTCGATGGGAATGATGTGGCAGTAAAAGATAAGATTTCAGAAGGAAGTATTGATACATCAGAGTGCAACATTGGCACACAAGAGGAGCCTAAGTTTGTCAAGTTGTCAAACAGCCTGACCCAAGAACAGAGGGTTGAATACACTAAACTATTAAGAGAATTTGTCAATGTGTTTGCATGGACCTATGAATACCTCAATACATATGACACCTCTGTCATTGAACACAAGATCCCACTGAAGGAAGAGGCTAAACCATTTAGGCAAAAGCTAAGACAAATAAACCCTATGTTGTTGCCTGTCATGGAAAGAGAAGTGAAGAGGTTGTTAGATGCCCAAATCATTGTCCCCTTGAGATATTCTAAATGGGTGGCCAATTTGGTCCCGGTAAGAAAGAAAAGTGGAGAAATCAAGCTCTGTGTTGATTTCAGGAACCTGAACAGGAGCTCAAAGAAAGACAATTATCCCCTGCCCAACATGAAACACATATTGCAGAGGGTAACTGGTGCATCCAGGATATCCATGATCAATGGTTTTTCTGGTTATAACCAGATATCAGTCATACCCAAGGATAGAGAAAAAATGGCCTTCACCACTCCTTGGGGCACATTCATGTATGCCAAAATGACCTTTGGATTGATTCATGCAGGAGCAACATTTCAGCGGGCCATGGATATAGCCTTCATTGGGGAAAAAGATCAGTTTGTGGTGATCTATCTGGATGACATCACAGTCTTCTCCAGGTCTGACAAAGAGCACTACTGTCACCTGAGAAAAGTGTTCTTGAAGTGTCGAAGGTTTGGCCTATCCTTAAACCCCCAAAAATATTTGTTTGATATGAAGGAGGGGAAATTGTTAGGTCATATAGTATCAACAGAAGGAGTAAGGATTGATCCCAGCAAGGTAGAGGCAATTCAGACCCTGTCACTTCCCCGATCTAGAAAGGAAGTTTAGGTTTTTTTAGGGAAAATTAACTTTCTGAGGAGGTTCATCCCAAATTTCGCTCAGATGGTGAAACACATCACAGCCATGCTCAGGAAAGGAAAAGAAGTAAAATGGACTGTTGAACCCAGGGAATCTTTTATCCAAATAAAGAAGGCATTGATTGAGGCACCTGTGTTGATTAGCCCTGATTATTCCAAGGACTTCTTGATTTTTTCTTTTGCTTCTTTTGATACAGTAGCAGTGGTCTTATTGCAGAAAAATGAGGAAGGATGAGAACAACCCATTTCGTTCTTTAGCAAAACATTGAGAGATGTGGAAGTCCGGTACAAGATCATGGAGAAGCAGGCCTATGCCTTGGTGAAAGCTGTCAAATCTTTCAGAGTATTGCACTCAAAAGTGATTGCATACATTCCTTCAGCCTCTATGAAGAACATCCTTATACAACCTGACATAGATGGGAGAAGAGGTAAATGGATTGCCAAGATCCTAGAGTTTGATCTGGAGATTAAGCCCACCAAGTTGATAAAGGGGCAGGGTTTAGCCAAGCTACTAGATGAATCCAATTACAAAGCCTTGGGGATTAGCTTCATTCATGTTTTTTCATAAAATCAGCAAGCTGAGTCATCCAAAAAAGGTTATCAGGGTGACCTATCGCTGGCAGAATGCACCTGGTATAGAGATATTTTGTATTTTCTGCAAGAGTTGAAGCCTCCTGATGGAGTGAGAAAGAGTAAGGCAAGAGCTTTAAATCTCAAGGCGATCAGATATTGCCTCATTGATCGAGCCTTGTACTGGAAAGACCCTCAAGGGGTATTTTTAAGGTGCCTAAATCCACAAGAGGCCTAGAAAGTTATGTTTGATTTCCATAGCGGCCTTTGTGGGGGGCATCATTTTTGGAAGACCACAGCTCAAAAAATCCTCAGGGATGGGTATTACTGGCCCACTTTATTCACTGATTTCTGCAGAGAAATCAAATCTTGCATCAAATGCCAAAATTTCTTAGGAAAGCAGCAGCTTAGACCACTGCCATTGAATCTTGTTGTAGCTTCACCACCTTTTCAACAGTGGGGGCTGGACTTCATCGGGGAAATCCACCCTCCCTCAAGTGGCTAGCACAGGTGGATCCTGACTGCAACAGACTATTTCACCAAGTGGATAGAATCTTCTCCCACCAAAAGTACATCACACAAAATAATTATCAGCTTCCTGGAGGATATCATAGCCAGATTTGGCTGTCCCAGCAGGATTGTCACTGATAATGTTGCTTCGTTCAAATATAAGCCTCTGATTAAGTTCTGTGAGCATTTCAAGATCTCATTAATTCACTCCACCCCCTATTATCCTCAGGTAAATGGACTGGCAGAATCTTCCAATAAAATCCTAATCAAGCTCATTAAAATATTATTGGAAGACAATAAGAAGGCTTGATATTTGAAGCTCAAATTCACTCTATGGGCGGATTGAGTGACAACGAATAATTCCCTGGGCACCTCGCCTTTTTAGTTGGTTTACGGAACATAGGCGTTTTTTCCCACTCAGCTCGCCTTACCTGTAGCGAAGTTCTTTCAAGATTATGAAGGAGAGTCGGATCATATGGTCAGAAGAATTCATCAGATGGTGGAAGTACAACAGATCAAGGAACAGGTGATGGATGTAGCTCATAGTCATCAGCAGAAGGTCAAACAGGCCTTTGACAGGAAGGTCAGGAAGAAGGAGTTTGAAATCGGGGATTTGGTGCTTAAGTGGGATGCACCCAGACAGGATAAGGGAAAACATAGAAATTTTGACACCCTATGGACTGGGCCCTTCAAAATCTCTGAGGTTTTCTCAAATAACACGTACAGGTTGCAGGATTTTGAGGGTGAGGAGGTTTTTAACAGCCCAGTAAATGAGAATTTTTTGAAGAAATGTTTTGTTTGAGCCTTAGATGGATCCTTTGTTTGTAAATATTGTCCTTTTGGTTCTTTGTTTATTTTTTATTTTTATTTATTTTTCAGCTTAGTAAATGACTCCATAGCCCAACAATAGGCAATTGGAACTGTAAAATGAGTCCTTAGAGCATCACAGGGAGGACTATATCCCCCATGGAGCCTATGTTAGCGATATTTCTTGTAAGGGGGGTGTTTCTCTCCGATTTTCAGGCCCTTGGTATAAAATGCAGAGAAATGGGGTTTAAAAAACCCCCATTTGAGTTTTTTTCAATGTTAGGATATTTAGACACTTAGGAGTTAGTTAAGATCTACTTGGTCTAATATGTCGTTAGGTAAAAGTGTGTTTCTTTAGTATGCATTAGTATGCATTTGTAGTTAGGAAATCCGACGGTCACGATATGTTCCCGA
>ML788828.1:370755-388489 GCA_009831015.1 Picea engelmannii
GTGTATGTGTATGATTGTTCATTTGTTCATTGCTTATTTACTCTGCAGTTATTGGATAATAATGCTTCATTGATATAACACTTGTATTATATGGTTAAATTGCTCTATTACTGATTCACCCCCCCTCTCAGTAATCCAACAGTAAACTCATCTGAGTATTGAACATGCTTGCTGGCATCGGGGCATTCTACCTAGTGAGGATGATAATCTGACCAAAATAAATAATAAATCTAAACTTGTCCTGATGTACAACATTACTTGCAGACAATGCTGACATGGAGTATGTGTGGTTAAGCTAAGGTTAATGAATCTCATCAAATTTCCATTGGGAAATGACTCTAATACTATCTTGAAACTCTCTTGCCTACCTCTTCTTATCTATATATAGGATCTGTTATCCTATAGGTGGGGCCATTTTCTAACTGTCTCGTCAAACCAATCTGTGAAATTTCATCTTTACACTTGACATACTGTAAATCTTCAACTATTGGGGGATACTGACTAGTTTCCTATACTTTTGATTGTGAGGTGTCACAATACTTAAGTGTGGGGGAGGGGTTCATGAGATGACAAATGATCATTGCCTAGAGAAATGAGTCTTTGCAAGAAGTTTTGTATTATTACCATGATACGGGTTATTACATTGATAGTCATGTTATTGTTTTATTAACTCATGTGGGCTATAAATTATTGAACTCATGCTTAACAAACCACTCTTTATTGGTTATTTAACAGACCACTCTGTATTGGTTATCTTCCATTACAAGTTGCATATTGTAGGTTTGACAACACATGTTTTATGCTTGCTATAACCCGTTCATTATAGGTTTTGACATTATATGTCATATGCAAGAAGAATGAGTGAGCATGGAGCACTCTGCCTCTGCTCATTAACCATTGTGGTTGTCAAAAACACTTCAAAATTGCAGGCTATCCATTATAAGAGGCGGAAATGCACTTAACACGGGGGTATCGGATGAAGTACCGTATGAGGTGCCGGATGAGATGTCGTTTGAAGTGTCATTTGAAGTGTCGAATGAAGTGCCATTGAATTGAATACCAGTAACTGTCCTAGATTCCAGGTAACTGGAACTCAATTACATTCAATTAAATTGGTTACAGACATTGATTAAAGATGCTTCATATGTTGATGATCAAATGTCCAAGTCAAAAGACTTGGACATTGATCTTACCACGCACTACTACATTGCTCCAAATCTTTCCATCGAATTCAAATTTCCCACACATGGCAGCTCGCGCGCACATGTGGGAAACATACTCCACCATAAGAGCATCCAAAATCAAGCTGGGCACTCTATTATCTCATTTACCCTTGCCAATTTCTCTCCTCTGCGTTAAGAAATTGCGCCCAACCTCTGCCATCTCATCCTCTGTTCTCAATGCATTCGGCTTGTGCTAAATCCGTGTCATCTCTTGGCCTGTTCGCACCCTTGCTTGGTTAAATTTGCCTTTGTCACAATGCCTAGGAGATACGAACCCTCCTCCTATGCAGACTTGTTTTCCATTCTATAATTTGCACAGAGCAGGGAAGTGTTTTTGCGCACTGGCTGGGGGCCATTTATGTTTAGCTTGCAGGGCCATGATGATGGCCTATTTATGCAATTTGCAGTTGGTTTTGATGGTAAGACAACACATGTAGGGTCTCTTATCTTTGAAGTCACAGAAGAGTCCATTTCTGTTGCAACAAAGCTCCCAAGAATCGGAGATAGATGGTTCAAGAATCATCAATTGTCGTGCTCAAGTTACAACAGGGTGTTTAAGCCCGAATTCAAGAGAATTTAAGGAGAAAAGGGGTATGCTAAGGAGTGGATAAAAGCCAGAATTGGTTAACCCCCTCATCATCATCACAAGGTTAATTACATGTGAAGGTAGATACTCCACCTTCAAAGCTTGTCACTTTAGATTGCTGGCTCATTTTATGTTCAACAAACCCTTGAACTTTCCCTTTTATTTTCTCAAAATTTTGGAGAAGATGTCCTCTCAAGTAAGGAAAAATGTGACTAACCCCCACAATAGTCTCTTCCACCATGGTTTGATCAAACTCCTCATTCTTACCGAACTAGAGAAGCAGGAGAAAAATTGGGATGCCTTTATCTACCAATTTGCAAACCCCCACTTGACAGTTAAGACCGAAAAAAAGCCACTTAGCCTAAAAATTATCTCTCCATCCAAGCCTTGCTCTCCAAGAACCCCAAACTCCCTTGCACAAACCCTCTCTTTTCTGGAACAATACCAAAATCTTGTTGATATCCCTACTTCTTCATCGGGTAAAAAGACCAAGAGCAAAGACAAAAGAAGCCCATTGTTGACCCCCCCAATGCCTTCACTCTCTCTTGATCCTACACCTAAAAATATTCAAGAAGTAATGCAACAAGACTTTCCCATCATTCCTACAAACAAGAGGGGAGCCAATCGATTTGGTAAAGGACCCTTTCGGAAGAGTACCCAGAACACAAGAATCAAACCTTATGCAAAACCTCCACCTGCTTCAGATCCGATCCAAGTATCCTCCGACCTTGAGAGCCCTCATAAGAAACTTAGGGAAGTCTCTGCAGATGGATTAGAGCCACTAAGGAAAAAAAAATCGAAACATACCTCACCTTACCGATCTCCCATCACTCCTAATTCACCCATGCCCAATCTAGATCTTAAAACTGATATATTGTCCACATCCCTCAAAGGATCTAAGCCTTCCTCAGAGATCATCGATTCTGTCCCAACCATAGAGCAGCAACAAAAAGAAAACCATCAGCTTCTTCAACAGTTGGAAGAGAGGAAGACAATAGATGCACACCTTCATCATGACAATGAAGTCCTTCAAACAAAAGTTAACTCCCTTCAGTGGTTGGTTGATGAAATGACTAAATCTAACCACGGCCTCAGAGCACAATTAAAGCAACATAAGAGGCACAAGACTAAGTCTACACAGCAAGAAGGAGAGGCTTCCAAAGCTAATAATCCTCAACAAGCCTAGTCACGAGGGGTAACTTATTTTTGTTTGCAGTGGGCCCTGCAAAATCGTAAGTGTGGGGGTAATGTTGGGCCCGAGATATGCTCATTTTTATGACAGTTGTTATACATTTTTTCCGCATGTACATATATGTTTTGCACATTTTGAAGGATCTTTTTGAAGAATTTTATGGTAAATTGGTATGATCGACATAAGGTACGTGTAATTCATGTTTAATGATTAAATCAAGTTTAATTCATCATGTTCTATGATTTCCAAGAGTTAATTTGTGTTTTTCTGTTGTTACAATGAAAAACGCACCATGTTTCCAGATCTAGCACCTAATATGGCACTCGTTCCAGTACTTGATCTGACACTCGTTCCAACACCCAATATTGAACAAAAATGCAAGGCGAGTTGGTGTTTATGGCATTGGCAGCCAATGATGGAAAAACCGGGCACATGGGTTTTCTTCATGATCGCCCCCTCCAGCTACTAAGCTCAAGACAACTCGATTTCATTTGTCCAAAGAAGGTGATTATTGGCTTGCTCCGTTTTGTCAGTACTGGCATCATTTATTGTATTTTACCGAAATTAGAAGTGGTTCGACCACTTGTTTGTAAATGTTATAAATACCACTGAGGTGGTCAGGTGATTTTTAAGTAGAAGAACCAAGTAGCATAAGCATTAGAATTGTCAGAAAAACAATTTTTCTTTGTTTTGAGTTTTACATTGCCAGAATTGTGCCAGAACTGCGTTTTCAAGATTTCATGGTGAATTCGGTCTGTTGAAGTCCGTGGTGTGCTTGTAGGAAGTAGCCACGACTTGTTGGGGGGGCCACCAGCAGTCTGGTGACAATCAGTGTGTTGTTTATGTGTTTCATAATTTAAATTGTTCTTTTATTTTCTGTACATGCATGTTTTATTGTGTTAATTAGCTTGTTGTGATTTAATTGTTTTATTGCTCTTTTGCAGGTTCGTATGATGGGTTGTGTTAGCATGAATTAGTTTTGTAGATTAGGAATAGACTTGCAAGTCTCTATATATTAACCTCATGTGCATTTAGATGTTAAATTATGCTTTGATTTATGGTTTTATAATCAAGTTGAAAACAAAGTTTGTAGAATAAAATAGAGTTTTATTTGGGTTTCCTTTGATAGGGATTTTGATGGATGAATAGAATAAGTTCTAGTTTTAATCATAGCTTGCTTATCTTAGTTTATATAGATCTTGTCTAAATTAGTTATTGGTTAATGCAGATTGCCCATTTACTTTTTATATCATGTTTTAGTCTATGTGTTTAAAGCATTGTTTAATTGTAGTTTGAATTATTAGTATAGACATAACATAGTTTCATTTATGTAATTTCCTTTTCTAGAATTAAATTGCAACTATATTTCTTAGTTAAATTATTGAGTTAGGTATGAATTTTGATTACGTAACTTAGAAGTAGAATGATGATCTCGTTATGATGTTAATGGTTTATACATGAATATGCAGGGTATTTAACATTATCTTTGTCATGGCTAAATACTCGTTCGATTGTTTAATACATACCTTCCATTTTGCCATTGAGATTAATATTGCATTTATACCACTCAAATTGTCCTTTGTTTTCAAATGCCATTGAGATATTATCCCTCACCACCGAAGGCATTCACACAACCACCAGCATTATATTTGAGTGTTTCATAGATTAAAGATAGTTTCTTTCTTTCATAGTTTAGAATATAATTTTATCGTCATTGTAGGGTAGTTAGTCTTTTGCTTCAATAGATTTAAGAGCATTTTTGTTTGTCATAAATTAGGCATTCAGTTGGTAGTCCTTCTTGCTTTCAATAAAATGAATTTCATCTCATGCATTAGAAATAGTTTTTCATCAAGCATTTAGTCCACTTGCCTTTTAGGCTAGATAGTTGTTCAATGAGAAGTCTTTTCTTACTTGTCTATTTGCTTTAGTAGGATAGATAGTTGTCTTTGCTTACTTGTCTTTTTCTTTAGTAGGTTAGTTAGGTGTCTTTTCTTACTTGTTTATTTGCTTTATAGGTTAGATAGGTGTCTTTGCTTACTTGTTCATTTATTTGATTTCATAGGGTAGTTGCTCATTGAATGTAGGTTGGCAAGTTAAGATAGTTTTCTTTTGTCATTTTCTTATTGATATGCTTAGGTAGTTGCTTTTGCTTATTGACATGAACTAGTTGCTTTAAAGTAGGGTTTTCACTTGCTTTTCTTAGAACCATCCATCAATCCTTAGCCAAAAATTACTTAGGTTAAATAGTTTCAATTTGGTTAGTAGGGTTTGCTCATTGGATAGGTTTGCTTGAGTAGATTAGCCTTAGATAGTTGCTTTCATTAGTTAAATTATACTCCTACCAACCTTTTACCTTTGTCATATATTTTGCTACAACTCTAAGTTTACTTACCCCAGGTTGACAATTTAATTGAGGGTAGTTTAGTGTCTTTTTTAGTACATATAAATCACCTAACAAGGAGTGTCCCTGTAATCTTCCTTGTATATCTTTTTATCCCCTTTGATTGTTTCTCCATAACATTTTGGATTTGTTTCTTGCTCTGTTGTTTTGGAGCTTCATCCCTTTTCTGTCTGATTGTATCCAAGTCCGGACTTGTCAAGATGAGATTTTTGACTACTATTAATGCCATCCAAAAATTTTGAGCTATTCTGCATATTTTTCTTTTGAATATCCTTTCTTAGTGTAACAATCTCTGCTTTCAGGTTTCCAATGATCCTGTCCTTTCCTTCTAGTTGTTCTTGGAGTGCTTCTTCAATTCTTTTATCTTCTTCTATTTGAACCTTCAATTTTGTGATCATTTGTTCTAGTTCTTGAGTGTCTTTTTTCTTATCTAGTTTTGCTTGTAGTTTCTTGTTTTTATTCTTTTCTCTTGTGATAACTTCTATGGCACTCGTTAATTCTTCTCGGAAGTCAACTTTTGCCTCTTCAATTTATTTTTCATATGCTTCTTCATATTCTTCTTCAGAGTCTTCTTTATTAGAGTCTTCTACTCTCATGAATAGAACTCTCCTTGTTTCACTGTCACTGACTTCATCTTCATCTGATGATGAGATGCCTTCTTTGGTGCAAAAGTTTTTCTTGAAACTTTCTTTGTAGTTCTTTTACCTTTATATGTTTGTCTGCCTTTTGAGTAACCTTCATCATTTCTCTTTTTCTTATGAGGACATTTGTTAGCAAAATGACCAATACCATCACAATTAAAACAAATTAAAGGAAGATTAACTCTATACCTACCGTTGGTTCCCTTGTTCAGTATTTTGACGAAGTTGGCCACTTCTTCATCATCTTCCGAGACATCACTGCTGCTGCTATATTATTCTTGTTCCTTTTTCTTTTTCTTTGATCTTTTGGATGCCTTGAAGGCTACTTCTTTTACATCTGGATTTTCCTGTTCAGTTCTCATCTCATAAGCTATGAAGATTCCATGAAGTTCGTCCATGCTTATTGATTTTAGATCCGATATTTATTTTAGTGTTGATATCTTAGGGTTGAATCTCATAGGAAGATATCTTAGTACCTTTTGAACAATTAAAGATTCTTCAAATTCTTCTCCAAATCCTATGATTGCATTCACTGTTTCATCGACTCGTAAGAAGTAGGCTACGATATCTTCATCTTCCTTCATTTTTAGTTGTTCGAACTAACCTCTGTAAGTTTGAAGCTTTGTTGCTTTGACTTTTGAATCTCCTTCATAAATATATCGAAGCTTGTCCCAAATCTCTTTATCAGATTTACAATGTGCAACTTTTGTGAATATTGTATCACTGAGACCATTCAAAAGTGCATTTTTGTCTTTGGAATTATTCTCACTGAGTTTCACTGCTTTGTCATTTTTTGGTAGAACTATTGGTGCTATGTATCCATCTACAATTGATTTCCAAACTTGAAATCCATGTCCCTGTATATATGTCTTCATCCTTATGCTCCAAAAATCATACTTATGTCTATCAAACTGTGGTATTCCATTTTTATACGATTTGATACTCTCCATAATCTACCTTTCAGTGGTTTAACATATTTCTGAAGGAACCTTCTCTGATACCAATTGTTGGATTACTGAGAGGGGGGGTGAATCAGTAATAGCGTAATTATAATTATTTTTCTTCAAATGTTATATCAATGTAGAATTATTATCCAATAATGAGTAGTAAGAAATAAAAAATCACACACATACACAGTACACCAGTGTTTTATGTCGAAACCTAAATCGGGAGAAAACTACAGAATGATTTTTCTTATATGTCTTGAAGAATTACATTCATTGGAAGCACCAACTTCCTTTGTTTTCCAGTTGCAACTGGAAGGAGGCTCCAACCCCCTATATTCTCAGGATACAACCTGAGGGAAGCTCCAACTCCCCAATTCTCTGGCTACAACCAGAAGGAGGCTACAACCCCCTTTGTTCTCTGGCTAAAACCGGAAGGTGGCTACAACCACCTATCCTTGCCCCGTCCTGCCACCCTGAAGTAGAAGTAGAATGATGGAACCACTGTCACACTATCACTGTGAGATATACCATTGTAAACATGTACCAATAAATCTAAACCATGCATCAAACTGTACCTCAAACAAGTGCATGAACCTGTAATAAACCTGTACCATAAACAAGTGCATGAACCATGCACCAACCTGTACCAAACAACCTATAATCATCTTGTACCATAAAAAAGTGCATCCAACCATGTGTCAAGTATGTACCAATCATGTTTCAAGTACTCATCAATATGTACCAACATCATCAACTATACACCTCATGTATGTGCCAAGTCATCAAGTAGTTGTCTCAACCATGTACTCAACATGTACCTCAACCAAAAGCCCTCATCAATTTCATCATCCAAATCTGATTTGTAGCTCTGTAATATACTTGGTGTATATAATCACATTCTTGCAAACCTTCCTTAACTTTAACAACAAGAGACTAGCATTTTCATCAAACTTTTCTTTAGTCTCACATGCCTAGTTTTGGATTAGTCAACAACCCTAACTAAAAGTAATCATAACTTCAAACATGTAATGTATAAAGATCTAAAACTGATACACAATGTTCTTTAGTGTGTTTTATGCAATTCCTTCAGGTTTCACTACTTGGAACCTCTCAGAAAAGGGGTTATGGAAAAAATGGCATACCTTGCTGAATTCTGACGTATTCTAGAGATCGACCTTATAGAGCGTGCCCCGCATGAAATATTTGTTGAATTGATATAAAACGGTTACAAAAAATACTAAATATTGTACCCTAACCAATACATTTGGTCTCACTAAATTGGGATCTGTTATGAAGAAGTTATGACTTGTTACCTGAAACACCTGTTTTTGACTAGTTTTAGGACTAGCCACAAGCCCTGATTTCCACAGCATGTAAATCCCAAAATTCAATGACCCACAAGCTGAATTGTTTACCACAGATATTTGGGTATGTTGTCTCAATGGAATAGCAATTTCATGATCTAAAAAGTTATAGAGAAAATGGTGAGATGACCTGTAAATAACATACCTTAGAAAGCACCATCAAAAGAATTTATCCTTCCTTGCATTTCGGCCTTCTTTTCTTCACCTTCCCTCATAAATCCGGCTTAGATATCCTTGGTTACTTCAGACACATATAGATATTCAATATTCTCAAGTGTCATTAAAATGAGAGAGCCTTGCCTCTTATTTATACTCTTCAAGTAGCTTCCTTAAAAACATCTTCTCGGTCACTTGGCCTACTTTCCTTATTCTAGGGTTAACCCACTTATAATTTCTCTATTAAATTTATTATTGAAATAATTTATTTTGTATTCACTTTGAATTATAATACACTCATCACTTCACTTTATTATTTACCTTTTAAAATCTCTTAAAACACTTTGACTACTTTGACCTTTTAGGGCTTCTAGATGACATAGAGGGTCCTCCAACTTTGTAAGGCCATAACTCTCAAACCATGAGGAGTTATGTGACATTCCACATACCACCAGAAATGGAATGACATGTAATAGCCATATAGAATAGTATTACCTTCAAATATATAAAAAATCATACCGTTATCCATCAAACAAACTTGGGTCCATTACCCAAACCTGCATTCTCCAACTTCACATGGTCATAATTCTCTAACCGTGAGGAGTTATGTGGCATTATACATACCACCGGAAATGGCATGAAAAGAACTATCCATCTAGGATATTTTCCCTGACAAACTCACTGTCCTTCATCTAATTATTCCACAATTATTCATGGCTTCTCTTACTCCACAAAGTGTCTTCCCGTGAGGGCTTTCACCATAAGGGGACCACTTTGGATTTCATCCATATTTACTTATTATCAACCATGAAAAAACAATAATGAGTCATATTTACATCAAACAATCTTGGGTCCATTACCCAAACCTTTGTGCTACAGGGCTTTCTTCAAGGGTTGACATCAATGACAACCAACCTTAATCAACAATCCTCCCATCCTATCATGATGACCATGTTGTCGAAAGACCTCCTTATTTCAAATTTTCCATTAAACATGTGAATAGTATGGCCTTTCTATCGAATGTGCACAAGATACAACAGGTTCCTTTGCAACTCAAGAAGATAGAGAACAACATGCAAAATAAAATTCAGGAATCTATGCAATTTGGACAAGATGGTGTCATTTCGTGTAGGTTTGAGACTAGATTTATCTGTAAAGTATACTCCACCCTCTACATTGTTATTCAATTCCTCAAATAAATCTCTCCAAAAAGTCATTTTGCAAGTATCATTGGTGTCAAGCAACCATGCATCTCTCAAAGAAGCAATTGTAAATTTTTGAACAAATCTTCATTTATGCCAATATTGCAATAAGTAATAACAAAATGTGCAAATTATGAAAATATAGCTTTTTATTCCTTTTGTTCCTACTTTTCTTTGATATTATCCCATGGTATCCTACATGTCTTTGCATCATGTCCATTCTTGCCACAATGAACACAGTGAAGATCATATCTCTCACCTTGATTATGCCTACCCCCTCCCTCTAAAATACTTCTTTCCACATCCTATATTACTACTTTCTCCTCTAAAAGAATCATGTGATTGATTCTTCCCTTTTTGAGCAAGGAACACAGACTCACCAATGGGATGAATTGTCTTCTTCTTGAAACTTTTCTCATGTTCTGAAATTTTCTCCACCAAATAGTCAAAATTGAGGGACTTCAATTGTCCACTAACTTGAAGTGATTCAAGATAGTGAGAATATGTGGGGTAAAGGGCTTTAATGAAGGTAATGACACAAATTTCTATATTCACACCAGTAGCATCAATTTCATGCACGATGGATTTAATTTTGGTGCTAAATCCATGTGATCATTATCCTTCAACTCTAGGATGAAGATCTTCAACTACAATTGAATTAGCTCCAATTTTAAATGTGAATCATATAAATCTTTCAACTTCTTCAAAGCACCCATATAATATTATATAGATCTGATGTGATGACTCACCTCTTCACTTACATAAGTAGCAATCAAGGCAGATGATTTCTTATCTTTATTTGCCCATATTGCAAGCTCTTATTAAGGGATTCTTAGTGGCTAAAGATGCTCAAATTGAACATCTTAAGCTAATAGGGGACTCCATGATGATAACTAAAACAATGTTGGGTATAATATCCCCATAAGATAACATGTTATCAATTTTGATTTCTTGAATCAACAAAAAATTAGGCCCTTTCATTGGCATCTACTTCTTCCATGTGTTAAGAAGATTGAATTTAGATGTTGATTTTTGGGCTAATAGGGTGCTATCCCAAGGCTTTGGGGACCTATTAAAAAATGAGGTCCTCCATTTTAGCCAAATCCCCTAGTGAATTCATGGACAGTCTCATACACCAACATATATTAACTCCACAAATGGATATGAAGACAATCAATCAAGTTAATGTCATCAGAAATGGTGAGTAGAGTACACGAGCAAGTACTAGTTTCATGTGCACAATAAACATTGCCTCATGTGAAGAATATCATGGTATTATTTTGCACAATTTTTGTGGGATAATGGTGGAACCATAGAGGAGAATTGACTGGAAGATCAGACGAGAATTTGTGCCAACAAAACCCATGGTATGTCAACTTGTCATTGAGCTTATGGTTGGTTTACTCTGCAATTCCATGAATCATTTCCTGCATTGGACAATAAATTTGATGGTTATTCGAGATTTTAAGGTTAAATCCAAGCCTTCATCTGCATGTGCAACATAGTATCAATCTTTATTGAAAAAAAAAATTCAACTCCTTTCCAAGGTTATTTCAGGGTTTCTTCTAGTGGGAATTAGTAACAAATGAAATCTAGGCTTTGGGTTTCACTCTAGGATTCGGGTTTGGTTTTGCATCTACGAGCTCATAAAATACACTTTTGAAGGAGTGGAATTAGTATTTGGATGGATTCCCTGTATCTTTCATTCCTAGTTCTGGATCCTAGTATTAATTTTGTACTTTGTCTCACCCTCAACTAGGAAAAATCATCCAAGTTATATATTTCAAATTATAATCTTGTAGAAGCATATTCTTATAATTATGAATTGGGTATTAGGGGCGAAAGGCACGGGGGGAGTGATTTTTTACTCTAATGGACAACAATGTATAGATTATTCATGGGGTTTAGCTCAATCCACTAACAACAATGCATAAGTGTTGGCATTCTATATGGGCATGTGTCTTATCTCTGACAGAAGTTTGGCTAAACTGGTGGTAATAGGGGACTCTCATCTTATATAAAAGGGACTTAGAAGGAAAATTTAAAATTTCCATCCTACTCTTGAGTCTATATTTTCTCACATGGAACTCTTGAGGAATAATTTGAAAAGGCCAGTTACTACCACACCCTTAGGCGACATAACTCCATAGAGGATTCACTCGCCAAGAAAGCTAAAAATATGGATCAGAGCATCTTAAAAACCAAAAACATAATCATTCATGAATTCCTCCCCCAAGTTACGAAGAAGTGGCACCGGTGGTAATCCAAGGGAAATGTTTTTGTATAAAGAAAAGAATTTCTATTCTAAATCGTGGTCAAGTATACTCCTTTCCTCCCGTCTTACTTCTCTTCCACATTAGAATGTTTTGGGACCTCAAGGATGACCTGGACCCCACATCATGGTCTATGTGGACTCACCAGATGGCACTCTCATGCAAGGCACACATGACCTCCTTACTCATCCCTCCAATCACTTATGTCGCATCCAAGTATCCTCAATATTTTTGGGCCTACTCTCGACACCATGTGAACGTCTACACTCATTATGTTTCCATGTTTGGATCCTATGTCTAAAGAAAGCCATTGATACAGATTCTAATCCACTCGCGTCAACAAGAGTCATTCACCCATCGGGGTTGTTATTATTCCAAATTATGGCGTCACCTCTTTGTTCATGGGAATTGTAGGATTTACGACCTATTTCAATGGGCTTTGTCATTCGAATTCAGAGAGAACAATCAAGCTGGAAAAACATGATCATTTTATGGCATACAAGTGAGCTTCAGTCATATCGACCGCACTACCATCATTGTCCCAACTCCCGGAGTATGTGATGATGCAACATAGATTCCTATGGATGTAGCAATTACACAATTAGCTCTCTCCATTATCAAATCAAAGCCCATCAAGAGGAAATTTTGGATTCCAGAAACGTGATAGCCCAGCTGCAACAACAAATTCAAATGCGGGAAATAAGGAGAAATGTGGATCTAGTTGTAGTTATGAGGGAATTCAACCAAAACACATAGCATATCATAACTATTCATTGACATTTGATCAACCCCCCACAACAAGAATTCAAATCACAGGCACCAGCTCACTTCGATGAGTCAAGGGTTTCGAATGCAGCCTCAGAAAGACCACAAAATGACTTGCCTGAATATGGACAAGAAGAGGATCAACACGTCCCACAAGAAGCAGTTGGTGTAGATGGAAATGAGTTGGATACATTCATACACCTACATCAGCAATTGATTCTTCATAAATCTGATTTTTTGTTATTTTCCTTTGTAGCCATTTATACATGGAAAGACAATTTCAATCTATTTGGGAATTATGGGTATCTTCTAAGTAGGGAGGGAACAATATTTGTGGTTGCCCCAATATTTGTGGTTGCCAGTTCATAGAGGAATCTGCAATATTTGTGGTTGCCCCTACATGGGATTCCTTCTGGGACGCCATCAAAGAACAATACTACCTTGTTGGAATCTACAAGGACCAGTACACCAAATGGACCACCCTGCATCAAGAAAGGGACCAAACAGTACTAGAATTCACCAATATTTTCCATACCCTGCACACCAAATTGGGTATCAAATACTCTAAGAGAGATCTGGTTCTCAAATACCGTGGTTGTTTGCATAGATACATTAAAAAATAAATGGAGTTTATGGACATTGCCTCATTGGGAACGACTTATATATACATTGTCAAGATCGAGCAGAAATTTAAGCAGAAGAGGCAAGAGTTTGGATATGCAAACTCCTCACAGTCGAAGCTGGGAAAAGGCGGCCCCAACCCACACAGCAAAGGACCGAGCCGAGATAGTGATTCTCAGTACAACCAGTCGAAGATGCAACATAAGAAGGGAAATGAGAAGATGAAGAAGGACACGGGAAAATGGTGTGAGTACCATAAAAACCCTTGGCACAACACTGAATAATGTCGCTCCAAGCAGTCAGTTGTGGTCGAGCTGAAGACTTCTGAGTCAAAGGCCAATTCTGATTCTGAATCAAATCCAAAAGGAGGCATGTGGATTATCGATGTTGAACTGAGTGCCACTGTCTCTACCACCAAAGTCTAGCCAAGCGAACCAAAAGAACCAAAGGAAGGGGAATGCCTCTTTCACTCACAAATGTGGGTAAAGGGGACTCCACTTCATTTCACTGTCGATAGAGGAAGTCAGAAGAACCTGGTCTTAGCAGAGGTTGTCAAGCAACTGGACCTACCAATGGCACCGCACCCATATCCCTACACCATCAATTGGCTTCACCAAGGGAGAGATATTTGTGTCATCCAACAGTGTCTTCTTCCCTATGACATCAAGCCTTTCAAATATGAGGTATAGTTTGATATTTTTCCCCTTGAATTTTGTTATGTTCTTTTAGGAAAACCATATTTTTGGAAGCGTCATGTTGCATATGAGTCTAGATCCCATAGTGTTATTATTACTTTAGGTAGACAATTGTACAGGATACTAGAGGTAGTGCCACCTACCTCTATTTCTTTAATCTCTGCTAAGAAATGCAGTAAGGTCATTTTATAGACCGAGAATTTCGTCTTCTTTGTGATCCGTTCCCACAATAAGAAGAAGGTATCCGCCACATCTGTGGCCTATACACAGAGCCTCTCTTTGCAGCATAAGAAAGTGGATGGGATTATGTAATAATACAAATACATATTCTCCTCACCCACCGGGGTACCGACACACTGCCAAGTCAAGAATCCAATTGATTTGACCCCATGTGCACCTCTACCTAATGGACCAGTATATCGTTGCTCGCTGATGGAAAATGATGAAATAAGGAATTAGATCCAAGGGATTCTTCAAAATGGTCACATCAGACCCAACTCCTCCCCTTATGGAAGCCCAAGTGTACTGGTGCAGAAGAAGGATGAGAGTTGGTGACTCTGCATTGTCTATAGAGCCTTAAACAAAATCATAGAAAGGAACCAATACCCAATTCCCAGGATTGATGACCTTCTTGACCAACTGAAGGGGGGGAATTTCTTCAGCAAGATTGACCTAAAGTCTAGCTACCACCAGTTTCCCATCAAACCAATTGGTGTATGTAAGAAAATCTTCAAATCTAAAGAAGGTCTCTTCTAATGGCCGGTCATGCCCTTTGGCTTAACAAATGCACCAACCACTTTCATGAGGTTGATGGATGATGTATTGATACCCTTCACCAACTCTTTTGTGGTGGTATATTTGGATGACATCCTCATCTTCAACAAAATTTGGGAGGAGCACATGCAATATTTTCAACAATTTTTTAGCACTCTACGGCAGCACAAGCTATATGCCAACTTGGAAAAATTATATTTTGGAATGAACATGGTACGATACTTGGGATACATTTTTGATGAGCATGGGGTACATGTTGATCCAACTAAGATCCAAGTCATCCGTGACTGGCCAGCCCCGACCACACTAACCAAGCTTCGGAGCTTCTTGAGACTAGCCAACTTCTACCAATGGTTTATGTTGGGATTCTCCCATATTTCATGTGCCCTCAGGCAGGTGACCAAGGGAAGTGGCAGGGAAAATTTTGTGTGGGGGAAGAAACAACAACGAGAATTCGATGATCTAAATCATAGATTGTGCTTATATCTAGTACTCTCCTTTCTCGATCTGCGAAAACTGTTCAATAATGAGACTGATGCATCTGACTATGTTGTAGGTGCAATTCTCACTCAGCACAATCATTCGGTGTCATACCATAGTGAGACACTCTCAGATACTGTCCGTAAATACCCCATCTATGACAAGGAAACATATTCCAGTGTACAAGTCTATCGTCAATGGAAACATTACATTCTGGGAAAAGACACGATCATCCACATTGATCACAAGCCTATGCATTTCATACAAACAAAGGATAAATTACAGAATGACCGCCATCATAAGTGGTCCACCTACCTGCAGAAGTTCCATCTCAACATCAAGTATAAGACATGGATATCAAATCATGTTTTTGACTGCCTCAGTCACCCCCCCCTATGGTTGCATTCACCACTGTGCTCCATTCCTATGGACATGAGGCATCTGAGTGACCCCAACTTTATTAGCACGATCCAGACTTCGCCACCACCTATAATCTCTTGGGTATAGACACGACTGTCATCGATTTTCACATTCAGGATGGACTATTATTCCATCTGGGTCATCTCAATGTTCCTAAAAGTGAGTGCGCAAAGATGATTTGGGAAGCCCACTACAGTCGGATGGAAGGACATTTTGGCATGGAGAAAACTGTGGTAGTTCTTCATAAACATTTTTATTGGCCAAAACTTCGACAGGACGTCAGAAAATATATCAGATCTTGCACTCCCTGTGCCATTTCCAATCCAATCATCAAGAAACAAGGCTTATACACCCCTCTTCCTATTCCCGAGAAGCCTTGGGAATCCATCTCAATGGATTACATGTCTGGCCTTATGTCCACCAAGCAAGGAAATGATTGTGTATTTGTGCTCGTTGATTGGATTTTGAAGATGGCTATCCTCATAGCCTGAAAGAAGAATATCACAATGGAATATACTGCCAAGATATTCTTCGAACGAGTGTGGTTCCATTTTGGGATACCAAATACCATCATCTCTAACCGGGACAACATGTTCCTCAACACATTTTGGTCGAGTCTCTGGTCAATGTTGGACACCAAGCTCACTAAATCCATTGCTTTCCACCCCCAAACAGATGGCCAAACATAGGTCATCAATTGGATGATTTTGCACGTCCTGTGCATGTACAACTCTAAGAATCCACATACATGGGATGAGAGTCTACCATATGTTCAAAACAGTTACAACAAGGCTCTCCATAGCTCCACCGACCATAGCCCATTTTAGGTGGGGTTTGGATTCCAACCCTTGGGTCCCATTGAAGAAATAATCCACAAACTCAGATTCTGCAAAGAGATAGGAATTCCAATGAAGATCAGAGGATAAAAGTCCCTCTTCATAATGTAGTGATGGACGAAGACAATGGCTAGGATCAAGAGGATGGGGAAGGTGACATTCATTGTGTTGGAGAAGATACGGGGAAGTATTATCTAACACAACAAGACTATGAGGAATCATTAAAAACTCAACAGACTGAAGATGATCTCCTTGGTGATGGCATTTTCACAGCAGAAGATAAAAACCGATACAACCTTCGATCTAAATCCAATGTTTCTCAAGCAGATGCATCAGCCCCTCCTACAGAGGCTGCTGCCCCTGTCAACCAAAAAGACCATGCATCAGAAGATCAGCCAGCAAAGTCTTCAAAGGGGAAAGCACCAGTTCTGCCCAAGAAGACTGTTGTCCCTGTCGACCAGCAAACTCCAGAGAGTCAGCCTCATGTTGAACAGCAGAAGAATCAGGAAGCCCCGTCAAGTCAGGTAAAAATTTCTGATAAAATTGCTGATAAGGCTCCATATTCCTTTAATTTCGAGGTTGAATTACAAAAGATTAAGATTCCTATCCCTCTTGTTGAGCTGATGAAAAATGAGATGTTTAAAAAAGATATCCTCAAAACTTTAGATTCCCAGTCAGTATCTCATTCTGCTGATATACTCAATATTTATGATGATAAGCCAACCATAAATCTGGGCCAAATGGTAGAAGACAGGGATGAAAGTTTTCCTCCCTTCTACATCTCGTTAAATATTCATGAAAAAACACTGCACAATTGTTTGTTGGACTCCGGTGCTTCACATAACTTGACGCCAAAGGCTGTCATGGATGAGCTTGGGCTGGAGATCACCAAGTCTTATAATGACCTTTTCTCCTTTGATTCTCGAAAATTCAAATGCCTTGGGATGATTAAGGATTTGGCTGTAACCTTGACCCAAGCATCAATGAAGACAATGGTGATGGACATAGTAGTGGTTGACATACCACCAAAATTCGGGTGTCTTCTATCAAGGTCATGGATGAAGAGACTAGGTGGCACTCTCCAAATGGATCTCTCCTACGCTACTATCCCTGTTTTCGGAGGGGTGAACAGAAGAATTTACAGGGAATCACAGTTGG